>JAUPFT010000021.1:28814941-29312441 GCA_036936625.1 Parnassius smintheus behrii
CGCTCATCTTTGGGAGGGTTTTAGAGCAAGAAATTCTTCACATATCTTCGAAATATTTTTTCTTATTTCTCAGACATGCAGTTTCCTCACAATTTTCCTTAACCACCGAGCACGTGGTAAATAAGCACTTAAAATTATAATTAACAATTTCGTTATTGCCGGCGGGGATTGATCGCTGGTTGCCTGTGTACTGTGAAATTTACAGCGAGCGTTAACCATCTGAGCTACCACGGCTGTGCAGTGGGGCTGCTATTATGGGATATTTATATTTATATAACTATGACTGTTACTAGAATACGTTAAGGGAACTGACGACGCTTTGTACTAGTAATATAAAATATTTGACCTCGATGGTTTAGTGGTCATAACCGCGACTGCTAATCATGTGGTCCCGGTCTTGAAAACCGGGTCAAGCCAAAATGATTATTAATATTAAAGGTATTTTTCTATTTGTTTACTTTTGCATTCATTTTATTTAGATGTTTCTCATTTGTTTAAAGTTTCGATGCAATTACTAAAATCAAACTTCGTTAAAATTGTCTTTAGTTCACTGTGCAAATTGTCTATGATTTTATTTATGAAATATAAATCGAACCGTTTCTGCTGGATCACGGTTCGTAACAACTTTTTACTTGTCTGATTTAAGATCTTAGCGAAGATTTCAATAAAGAAGATGGATAGGTGCTGCCATCTGCTTGGGTGCTATAATTAACAAAATTAAACCCAAACCCAAGCATACTACTGCAAGACTTCATGATACTATAAGCTCGTTATGTGTAAATCGGACGAAAAATTAATATTCAAAAACTGAAGGTAGCCGGACTAACTATGATATTGGGACGTCAAACATCTCAGTCCCGTGACCATGGGTGCTGTAAAGCACCCGAAACGTCGGGATAATAAAAATAAGTTAAAGTAGTAATTAAACGCGATAAAATCCTTAAATAGTAGTTTTATTCAAAATATATAAAGTAATTGAGAAAATAGAATCAACATCGTCAAACATCATATTGCGAAAAAGGATAGCGAGAAAGCCAAGGTCTAGTAGTGAAAAATTGCTTAAAGTGTAATGAAAAAGTAGATGAATATAAATGTTGATACAACAAAATATCGACATTATTAAACTAAGCGGAATGCAGAAAGTTTTAAAATAACTTTTTTAAAAATTTATTATTTGTATTGGGTTAATCCATCCATAAAGAGGGTCAGTTCATCCATAAAGAGCAAGCTGCTCTCTTGGTAGTAAGTGACTACCGCCTGTCATCAATTGCAACACCAGGGCTATTGCAGGTGCGTGACGGCCTTTTAATTATTTGACATATTGAAAAAGAGATTTAATAATAAATTATTGCTACGTAAATTTTATTTTTTACACAAAATTGTTTTAGGTTTATACAAAATTGTTATAGGTTAAAGTTATTTTTTAAGTGTTGGTTCGGGCTGAATAACTTGATACACGGTTTTCTTTTATAGTAACGTCGTATATATCGCGATCAAATAGGTACGTATATTTTAGTTTGACAACGAATGATTTTTTTTAATGGCGTCGATCCTCCCAGTACATAACAACTTGCATATTTTCTAGACTAGAGTGAAAAGGCACCTTCTAAATTAACACGGTTATTATAAAGGATTTTATTATTTATTCCATTACCTAGGAACAACTTAAGTCGATCCATTTTAAAAACCAAGTTAGAAAATTACCAATCTTAGAACCGCAATAATAAGTTCCATATATTCGAATGATAGAAAAACTTGTCCGCGTCTGAATTTCGAATCTAGGACTTCCAGCTTACTAGTTCGACTTAGATCCTTAAAACGTGTGGCTCATGACTAATATAATTAAGCAAAGTTATCTTAATTCTAAAGTTAAATTCGTTGATACGGTGTGCTTTAACTTATGACGCACGAGGTGCCTTTAATCTGTTCAATATGGTATTTATTTCAATTTATGACAAAGACTTCCAATTTCTTATCGTTAAATTTCTCAATTTGTACTCCGCTAATCAATTACTAAAACTCTTAACGTTAAATGTTTCATGTTATGATAGATACGCACGTTATGCGATAGTCGTTTTATAATTACACCATAATCTAATTTAAAAATTTTTTCTTAATATCGTAAACTGTACATAATAAGGCTGAAAAAATATTAAAGAGGCATGAAAGTAATGATATTACATGCGCCGTGGCACATGCCTGCGAAAGGTGTGGACGCTCTCGCCGCTTCTTTGGTAAAGATAGCCACCAGAAAAAGTGTCACTAGCCACACACTGCCTCAATCACCTAAAATAGACACAAAGACTTTTGATTACGATGATGATGATGATGATGATGATGATGTAGACGATGAGATAATTATAGCCAAATTAAGTATTTGTAATATCATTTATAGAAAAAAATTGTAGTAGAAAGTAAAATTGCGCCCTTAATAAGCAATTGCAGAGTATTCATTTAAATAATTAAGGAAACGGTTACAGCCGACTGAATTAAGCTCTACGAGATAATTTGCCTCTGGCGATAACACAATTAGTGTTTCATAACAAATACTACTTAATACAAATTCAAGTAACATTTCCGAGATATTGAAATACAAAATAAACAATTTTCGTTACTAATCTTTATTTAATTTACTTTGCCTTAAGTTGTTTATTAAGGCTGTGGCAGTATTTTACGTGGTAGAGCCACACTGCTTGTATAAATAGGTCAACGTAGTCGCGAAACTGCTGTTTCATATTGTGAATGATAAGAACTGGCAAATCTATTTACTTGTAACAATGCAATTCATCTTAGTCTTTTTTTGTCTTGCTTTTTAATCGAGGTTAGATTAGGTGTCTATGGACCATAGCTTTGACTTACCCTCAGATGGACTGTATGTTTGTTTGTCACCTTATATCTTATTCTTCCTTGTCTTGTTGGAAGGTGATAGATCAATTTTATGAAATGTAATGTAAAATAAAAATGAAATTGTAAAATATCAGTGTCATAGACTTCTATTCCATTCATCTGTTACACCCTATTTTATCAGACGGTAAAAAAGTCACCCTGTGTGGAGAGTAATACTATTAACCAATTTGTCCGGTGAAGCTTTAGTGACTTTTGGTCCCAAAATGCCACATGTTATTAAAATTGTAGATTATATCAACTTTATACGATACGTAAATATTTTATTATGACATTTCACAGCATTCAAATAATTTATCATATAATAATAACAATTTAATTTTTGGTTTAAAACAAATGTTTAAATCCCAAAAGTATGCTAGGACTAAGCTCCAATCCCTCGCTCGTAATTTCTGTAAGCGCTTGCAGCTAGAGAGATTTACGGTTTCGGGGAAAATTTGTAGCGTAATATATTTGATGGTAATAACTGTTGTTACATATGTAAATTTTATTATGAGACACGTATTCAAATATAGGAAAGTAGCAAAAAATTCGTAGTAGTTATTAAAACAAGCTATGTTTTACTAGTATATCTAAGACACAGAATTATAAAAATCATAATCATTTATAAGAATCCTTGGGAATGAGGTGGTTGCTTTCAAACCGGTTCGAAAACAAACTTTTTAAATAGTTTGCTACCTTTCGTATAGTGTACTTTACTTTTTTTTAGTCTCGCTGGGTTTCTTGTTAGTTCTTCTCGGGCCTTGATTTTTTTCCAAACCAATAGTAGAAGTAAAACATGAATTTCAATAAGAATCATATGTACTCTATACTGAATAACAAAATTTAAATATTTATATAATAAAAAAATGAAAAATTATATAATGAACACAAAAATGGGTGTAATAGATGAATGAAGAAGAAGTCTAAAATTTATTTTTTAATAACTTATTTGAAATTAACTTCTTGCCTAGCGGCCACTTCAAATGTCAGGAACCTCAGATATTTATTGATACTTGCCACGCGTAAAGAAGTTTGTAGCAAGTAGCAAACGATTTCATTATTTTAATTCAAAAAGAAAATGAAAAATATTTATGTAAAAGGCTTGTGCTTCGGTCTCCCATTGCTACAACCCTATTCTTTACTCACGTTAAATGTGCATACGTTCTACAACTCATTCTTAACTATTTACAATACTAATTACTAATACGAATTTTAAGTTCTGATTTACTACGTGCTCAGCGGTGAAGGAAAACATTGTGAGGAAACTTGCACGTCTGAGGAATAAAAAAAATATTTCGAAGACATGTGAAGGCCGCCAACATGGACAGCAGCATGGGCAGCGCGGCGGATGCTCCCTTACTCTAAAACCCTCTCAGAAGTGAGAGTAGACCTGTGCCCAGCAGTGGTGCGTATATAAGCCATAACTTTAAGTTACATTACTATCTTTGGATGATTTGAAACATTAAGTAATTAATTGTGTTACTAGTAAAATTTTATTAATTTTTTTTAATGTTTCCTAAGTAAAATCAGTATAATTTAATAAACTTACGTAATAATCTTAATAAGCTAACGAGAATGTACGTTTGGAAGAAAAATTAAAAAGGTAATTAACGGATCGCTTCGACCTTATAAGTGAAGCCTGCTTAAGGTATTCCTTAAGGGGCGCCAAAACCCTTTTTTGCACACAGGCGGCAGTAGCCCTTACGGGTGTCCTGCCATCAGGTGGACTGTCTGCACGTTTATCAACCTTGTGCTATAAGAAAAACCACACATAATATTATATAGACATGAATTTTATACATTTCACACTAAACTGAATCAAAATATTTGGTAAACTGAGTAATAAGAAATCCTTATTGATTAAGAAAATCGCGGTCACTTGAGATTCCCGTTAACCAGGTTTCTATGTATTTAAAATATTTTGCACATGCTAAAGATATTTCAATCACACCAACAAGGGTAAACTTAAAGAGACAAATAATAGATCAGGGTTAAAATTTCAAATTCAATATATTTTTAAGTTTTTTTTTAAAAAAAAAAAAAAACAAAAATCATTTCGTTTATTGTAATAAAACGGGCATAATAAAATAGCGAAATATTAGTATTTTTAAATTTTGCTCCAATGTTTTGGTTGAAAACTTAACTCTATGGCATATTAAAAGTATATTAAACAATATTGTAGTTGAACTTTAGCAGACTTTTTGTATTAGTTCCTAGTTCGTCTGTTTTATTATTCTATTTCAATATGTGTTTTTGTTGATGTTTGATTGGTGGTAGCCAACCCAACTGCCAAGCGTGATAAATATATCACAATGTCTCATATGGGACAACTTATAGGATTCTTATATTCAGCAGTAGACGTTTCGTAAGTTCTAATGAATGAACAAAGGAAAACGATAGAACCAAAGAGAATGTAATTACTACGTTTAGACAGAACTCGATAGTTTCAAACAAAAATTTAAAGACCGAATTTACCATTTGACATATTAGTTTGAGCATTTTCCCCTGTATGTCCCTTTAAAAGCATATATTAAATATCGTTAACGTTGCGACATCTACTGAAATCTAAAATTCGCCTATCAAGCGTGCCGATTATGGCAAATTTAGCCTGCTTTAGAAGAGAAACATTTTCAAAATTGGAATTTGTAGTGGCTAGGAAAAGATAAAAGACGAAATAAAAAATATATTCATATACATATATGCTCACATGTGTCACCCAGAGAGGTGGGCAGAGACTACGGACTGCCATTTGGCATGATCTTCAACAGTGGTAGAGCCACGCAGCAGCTTTTTTGTTGCACTTATGGGCCGGCTTGAGTCGGGGTGGTACCAGGACCTCACAGAAGACCAGCGTAAAGTAGAAGCTCTGCTTCTGCATTTCGTATATTTAATGCAGGTGGCCGGAGTACTAAATCCCCCCCCCCCTTAAAATGTTTGCGGAGTTAAATAGAATATTACCCCAGGAAGGTACCAGCACCCCTGGTGAGGGAGAATCCCTCGCTGAGCATCCACGCCCAATTTACCCTACTTATCCTGATCGTGGGTGATAGGGCTGCCTTGCGTATTTGAGGGGGGAAAGGGTAGGAGGGTGAAATTCCGCACGAGACTCTAAACCTGCTCAGAGCAAACGAAGCAACAAGACAAATGTGCCATTTTGTGTGATTTTTGAAATATCACGGAACTTAATTCAAACCTTAACGCTTTCCATTACCATCTGAAAATGGCTAGGCCAACTTTGCTCCTTCTAACTGCGCTACAGGTGTCCTCTCCGGCTGATACTCTACATCACTCCTAACTGGGTTACAAATTAGAACACTCCTTTGTGCGCTGGCTGAAGTTTGCGTATACGTCAGAGAGAACATCAGTTTTCGAAGCCTCGGCAGCCTTGAAGGGCCATCTTATGGCTGCGCGTAGATAGTGACGACCATTTCCGCACCTACGGGGTGACTCTATAGGTACCATAACGGTAATGCTAACACAAACCGACTCATCGACCACGTCCAAGCCTGCAGACGTTATGCTACAACAGTTCCCAACCGCGGAGATCGTGATTTTCGGTGTTTTTCACACACATTTCCGTTTAATCGATCACGCGTGTGGATCTGTTTATGATTTTGCTGTGGCATATGATCTGACGCAACTGGTAACCTTGACGGTGTCTCACCCCCGTGCCTCGGAAAGCACATCCTGCCCCTGATCTCTCTCCGGTTGTGTCGGTTTACCGTCCTATTGGATTATGAAAGTGAGGGAATAGAGAGTGCATCTGTCCTTGCGCATACACTTGGGCACTACTATCCTGTCCCGCGCCGATGGCTAGCTTCCGCTGAGGCTCGCCGCCGTGGCCAAAATTCGGTCTGGAGGACATTATTATTATTATTAACCTTAGTTACGCGTTTCCTAGATGTGTAATATCATGTACCTTGCCTGTTCGACCTTCTGGTGACCTCTCTTCCGGACAAATAATAGGTGCCCGTCGATTCCCCTCTTAGATTTTCAGACCATTGTTTGATACAGAGTACGTTGCCACTCACACTTACATCACGGTTGCGGTCTGGAGGTTGCCACCGTGTTTCGCACAATAGGTCAGCACTGTAATGCATTGCTCGAGCTCGTGGACCGATTCAACTTCGATGTTATCGTGCGCTAAGCCTTCAGCCCATTACCTACTGACTACCAAATATCGACCGGACATCCTTGATATAGCGTTACTAAAAGATGTCCGATTGCCGATAACATACATTGTGACAATTCTGGAGCTCAACTCGGACCATAGACCAATCCTTTTACAGCTGGACTAGCGTGAGCTCGAGGTCAAACTCGAGTGTCGACACTTGAACACGATTTCCGACAAAGTAGACTCGCCAGAGGAAGCCAAAAAGGCGATTGACGTCCTATCGGCCCACTTTACCTCAGCGGTCGAAGAATGCTGACAAAAGATTCGTATGTCAAGCAATTGACAACTGAAGATTCCGGGGGATATTCGATAACTGATCAGAGTGAAGAACGCGGTCGAGGGAGCGCCTCCAAAACGAGGTAAAAGAGCGCACTATAGAATTTAGACAGATCAAGTGGAATAATCTGCTGGAGAATATCCAGTCATCCCAAATTGCCATCTGGCAGTTAACCCGAGCTGTGAAAGCAGAACATTCTTCAGCCATGCCACCTCTCATTTGACCGGGAACCCCCGATCTCGCCTTTGACGACTCCGAAAAAGCCGAATCCCTCGCAAATAGTTTAGGGAGCCAATGCACTTCTTCTGGTGAACCCATAGATCTCATACATTGCACGAACGGTTGAAGCAGAGGTCGAGCGTAGGTCTGCGCGTGACTGCCAACGAAGTAACAGGAACCTTCAAAAACCTTAAAAAGAAAGCCGCACCCGGCCCTGACTTCATTACCAATAGGGTGCTGAAATCCCTCTCATTTTCAACGCTCTTCTCTCCAGTTGCTCCTTTCTGGACGCATGGAAAGAAACAGATGTCGTAGGAATCCCAAAACCGGAGAATCCGCGCAACCTAGCCTCTATCTTCAGGCCCATCAGTCTCCTCAGCACACTGGGGAAAGTTTACGAAGATATGGTACTGAATCGCCTTCGTGATCAAAACCTTAAAACAAGCTTCTTCCTGACGAGCAGTTTGGTTTTAGACCCGAACACTCGCGCACAAATCAGATCCATCGCATTACGGAATATATCCTAGACAGCTTTTCTCATTCAACGGGTGACGGTCGAATCCGTAACATTGGTACCCTTTTCTTCGACGTCGCCAAAGCATTCAACAAAGTCTGGCACGACGGATTGCTTTACAAGCTGTTAAAGCTTAACGTGCCTTATAGACTCACTCACATCATTAGAGCCTTCCACGCCGACCGCCATTTCCGTTTTCAAGAGGGAACTCATTGCTTCCAGCGGCCTCTCAGGGCCGGAGTCCAGTAGGGCTCCGTTTTCTCCCAGCCCACTTTATACTCTACACGAGTGACATCCCGAAGGACCTAGTTGTTAAAAACACTCTCACAACACAGCACTCTACGTTTTTAATTTCCACAAGATATATCTCACAGCGATGCTTCAAAGAGCCACCAATCGCTTAGACGAATGTTTTCGCTTCTGGATATTTGTATGTTTGTGTATTTGTAAGTAAACTCTGAAAAAAGCATAGCAATAAACTTTTCAAAGGAAACCTTCCCTCAATCGTCAGAACCTAAATCCAAACACTAATCTAGGCACAATCACCTTATTCGGCCGCCGCCTTAGTCGGTTTATATCTGGGGGTTACATTCGACCATTCCATGACCTTTGCGAAACACACTCGCGCCGTTCGCACTCGTGCCAAATTCGTCACTAGTCGCCTCCACCCGCTAATTTACAGTAAGAGCAAATTGTCCCTAAGACATAAGCTCCACCTCTACAAAGCTTGCGTTAGACCTGTCATGTCCTACGCAAATGTGGCTTTCGCACACACAGCTCATAAATATTTGAACGACCTCCAAGTCGTCCAAAATAGATTTCTTCGTATCGCCACCGGAGCTCGTTGTTACCGGAGAAAATGAGACATGTGCAGAAATTGTCAACTCCCGACGATCTCTGAATATTTTAAGGAAGGATGTCTTAGCACTACTTTGAGAGCGCTGAGACACATTGCAACCCACTAGTGGTAAGCGCAGCAACCTACGCTCTGGCTCAAAACGTTAAGCAAGGCCTTCGGAGGCTCCGCAACGTTTTAATCGAACCCCCAATTCCGCTAGATTTCGACGACAAAATTGTCGCTGGCCTATCACACATAGACACTACACATTCATCTAGTGCCACAAACACTGATAGGATAACGGATAGGACACAGCAAGTCCACTGACGGGAGCGCCGCACACCCCTCCACACTGCGCAAACATCGCACAACCGCGTCCCTGGGCGGTAATTAATGCCCAGCAGGGGCCTGCCAGGACGGACTGCCCCTGTTCGGACGGCCGTTAGATATTTCATCCACGTGCACTGTACACTATCATAGGAGTCATCGCTACGTAAGTAACGATGCGGAATGTATGAATTCACTTTTTATAATGGGGCGCTGAGTCCTATAAAACTGTAGGAGCCGCATAGATTAACAGCGCTAACATCATAGAAACCAGAGAGCTGAATTCATTCGCTACCAAGAAGATCTCCAGATAACAAGCAAAAGAAGAAAAAAGAAGTGCCTCTCAGTGCTCCCTATATGGATAGATTAGAATTATATTTCAATACTACCGCAATATTGTAAATAGGAAATAAATAGATAGTTTCATTGTACCATTCTTTAATTGAAAGTCTTCAGCTAGTTACTCTCAAATAATAAATTATACAGTCCATTAGTCAATTTAGATATCGAAGTGAATTCAACACACACATGGTCCATTTGCTCTCTCTGTAACAGCACGATCCATTTCAAGTCTTATAAATTCGGATGTGTGTCTTCATATTTCTTACTTATTGCGGCTAAACTAATAACGGTTATGCGATCTTTGTGAGCTTAGACGCGGATACTACTATACTACTAATATACTAGTAATCTACCACAAATTTATTTTATTTTCTACCCAGGAGTCTATTTAGATAGATACTAACCTCTTATTTATTTCTGCCGCCTCATAGTAGTGTAAGATTTCACAAATGCCATTCAAGCTTTTATCTTTTATTCAAGGCATTTATACATAGGCTGCACTAAAAGTATCGGGAATGGAATATTTCCACTGTTCCTGTTATATTTAAAATATTTTTATTTGAAAACACCTTGGTTTTAAAAATCGAATGCCATTTATTTATTTAAAAAAAGATTCTCAGTCTTGTCACAAGGTTTTGTCAAACTTGTTTAGTCGTTGAGAAAATGGAATTGACTCGAGAAAATTCAAGAGCGATGATTTATTATGACTTTCGAAGTGGTTTAACACAAAAACAGTGAGTTGACCGGATGATTTATGCATTTGGTGATGAATCCCCATCCAAAACTACAATTTATCGCTGATTTGCTGAATTTCAATGTGGACGTGTCAAGCCCAGTGATGATCCCCGTCAAGATCGTCCAAAAACTGCAGTCACCCAAGAAAACGTTGATGCTGTGCGAAAGCTGATTGAGAAAGATCGACATGTGATATACCGCGAAATTCAGGCAACTTTAGACAACTTTAGACACTGACATGAGTTAAATACAAATAATATTGCATGAACAATTAGGTGTAAAAAAGTTGTTTTCCCGATGGATACCGCATTTGCTCTGTGAAGAGCAAAAAGCTACTTAGTGCGTCAGAAGTAGTAGTTACTTGGTGCGTCAGAACTCTCGAAAGATTCCACGCAGGATCCTCAAATGCTGTCAGATGTCGTATCAGGTGACAAATCCTGGATATACGCGTATGAACCCGAAACAAAAAACCAGTCACGAATTTGGGTGTTCGAAAATGAGTTAAAGCCAACAAAAATTGTTCGTTCACTGGATGTTGCAAAAAAAAATGGTGGCCACGTTTGTCTCCAAAACCGGCCATGTTACGAATATTCCTCTTGAAGGACAAAGAACGGTTAATGCAGAATGGTATGCTAGCATTTGTTTGCCACAGGTCGTTTTTGAACTCCGTAAAGAGAACTGCAACCGCCGCATCATGCTCCATCACGACAATGCGAGTTCTCACACTGCACACAGAACAAAAGAGTTTTTAGAGCAAGAAAACATAGAATTATTAGACCCCCTGTCGTACAGCCCCGACCTAAGTCCTAATGATTTCTACGCTTTCCCTAAAATAAAAAATAAATTGCGTGGACAGAGATTTTCATCATCTGAAGGAGCTGTGGACGCCTACAAAATGACCATTTTGGAGACCCCAACTTCCATGGAATGGTTGTTTCAATAATTGGTTCCATCGTATGGAAAATGTGTCAAATTTCGCGGAGAATACATCGAAAAGCAATAAATACATTTTTAAATAGTAATGTTGTGTCACTTCCTTGATTCTGGAAATTTTCAGTGCCGCCCTCGTATTATATATGATAAATTATATTCACAAAACTTTTATTACAATTTTATAATAAAACACTAGAAAAGTCCAGAAATCAACACAATAACATTCACGCGAAAATGGCGTACGAAATAAATATAGATTATAAATAAATATTCATAGGATAACAGTTTTTTTATTGCACTAGAGAATATTTCATTTTGATTATTTAATGCCAAATTTCTTCATAGAAAAGTAGTCTGTATATAAAGAATGGGTATGCAATAAATAAAACCATATACTTGTTATCGCCTTTGCTGACGATATACATGAAATGAACGTAATCGGTCCAGTAATTAGGTCAAAAAGTAGAGTTTTAATTTTAAGCAAATTTGAGCACTCTATAGAATTGGGTCACTAAGTTAATGATTCAATGAACTTGAATGAATCCTTGAACATTAAAAAGCGACGTTGCCACGCAGTGCAATTTATTGGTATTGCGACATATCGACAGCGGTGTCTTTTGTCGGCGTGCCACCCGCGTGCAACGTTGTCACTCTTCCAAGGGGTCAAGGTACGTTGTCTAAACAGAGTGTTCACTTTTACTGAATTTATTTTAATATTTATTTTGTTTGAAAATTTCACTTTTTAATTTAATATTTAATTTTTCTACACTTCTACGGACTAGTATTACTTGTGGTTTTATTTATTGCATATATGTGGGTATATATTAAAGTGCTGTGGGTGGGTGCGACCTCATGAGACCGCTAGGGATTTGACGAAATATGGCCATGGTCTCTTGAGACCGCTAGGGGGTTGAAAGATTAATCCTCAAGAATGACAATGGAACTTTCTGTCCATGCACTAAAGAGGATATTCGAGAGATATTTAGTCCAAACAAATATATTTTTTTTTAGAAATAGTTTGTCTCCCTATGTCAATTAAGTTCTGAAGTGGCGGTTTAATACAATCCACAACTTTAAATGTCACAAGAGGTGAGGGAAATGAAACAGGAGATGGGTTGCAGCACCTTCCTAATAAAAACTTGGACAGTAAACCCGCCTATTAAACGTATCAACTATTGCAAATATTACCTCAATCAAAAGCAATCCATGGGTATGTTTAGCAGTAGTTTTTCATTGGAAAAAGCTCTTAGCAAATATTTTTTACGATGTAATCTACCAACTGGCACTACCACTGCCATATATCAATTCTTAAATGATTGTCTTACAAAAATAATATCTTATGACTTTGTCCTTACTGTTACGTCGAAAGTAATCATTTTTGTTTTTATTACCCGATCCGGAGCTAGTGAAAAAGAGCTAGGGAGGTGGCCTTCTAAAGTCACGCTTTGTTGCGAGCTGCTATTATGCTCGCCCTTGATTCTGCTTGAAGGCCTATAGCTGACTACCAGACCTTTACCGATCCCCATGCAATTAGAGATTCCAATATATAACGGCGTAAACTTCTTGGGCTGCGTCACAGGAGAAATGATACCTTAAACATGCGTAAAGCCTTTATTAGGGAAGGTATATCTTTATGTTCCTAGGGTAGTTTTGAAATTTTAAAAATGGCATTAATTTATTATCTAAGTATTCCAAAATGGGTTATGTGTAAATTCCTACGATGAGCTTACCGGTATTAAAAATATTGAGTATAAGGAAAGGATTTACAATTATGTTTAGTTGATATAACCAAATATTAGTTAATAAAATAGATATGAGCGTTAAAATAAGCAAGAGTAGCATGTATAAAAATAAGTAATAGAAATAATATTGTTTATTTAAAGGTTTTATACAAACTAAAGTCAGATTCTAAAGCACATCTAGCTTGACTCATCATCTTCGTCGTCATTACTGCCCTCCACTAGTCGTCACAGGTCGTCCAAGTAATAATAAAAGGTTGAATTTTTATCCAGTTTTATGATATGGGACTACCTCTAAGTTATAAGCTACTTAATATGAAAATCATCAAAATTAGCTTTCAATTAGCGGATATATCGCGTAGTATGAAATTTTATACGAGTTAAATTAATATAAATTTTCCAAAAAGTACATAATATACTATATAAAGTATATAAAATACATACGGATTCGTGGCAGAGTGGCTTAGCAATGAGTTGCTGCGCTGCGGGCCGCAGCCCGCATGGAACAAGTATTTGTATGGCCTACAAATAACTGTTCCGGGTCTGGATGTTTGTCTTGGTGCAATTTATGTTTTCAAACTTACTTCACTATGACATTTGAAAATGTAAAAATTTATCACGCGACAATGTTCCCTACGCAGATCCATTTTTCAATGTAACACGATATTTTTATTTAGCTCGTAAAATATGGAGCTAAAATTGAAAACAAGACATTTGTATTTTTATATGTAAATAATAGTATTGGATCCTTACATATGAAATTAGCGTTTTGTCGTACTGACCAATTTGATCTGTAATATCTCTTCTTTGGTTAACAATTCCAAATTCAAATTTATAAATTCATTTAGCTGGTACATTTGAGTTTCGAAAATAGTCATTCATTTGTTTTTCGCCATTATTTTTTTCTTTGGCATCGCTTATTAACGCACAAGGGAAAACATGAAATATCGATATTATCGAGTAAGAGTTCTACCGTGACACCAGTGCTGCAGAAACAGCTCTAATGATTAATGATGTGTACGGCGCTTGTGTCGTAAATAAATAAATAAATTTATTCACAAGATAATATATGGTACAAGGATGTTCTTATAAAATAATAATGTATCACATATTTCACCAATTTTGGTATATGAAAACTTATTTAAACTTAAATTTTGTATATTCTAACAATAAGTTGATTAGCAACTTATTGTTAGAATATACAAAATTTAAGTAAAATTAAACGTGTATCACTATACAATATTTAATATTAATCCTTTAAAACACAATCAAATAAGAAACAGCGCAGCATTTAACAGTCAATAGAAACCTTCTGTTATTTTTAGCAGTTCATGTACCGAATAAAATTGTTTTTCTAAGAGCCACTTTAATAAATTACGTCAAAAACGATTATAATCCAGTTGCCTTATTTCATTTTGGGATTTTATTAAATACTTGAATAGCCATCACATAGCATTTTTTTGAGTACATGCTAGTTTTTAATGAAGGTAAAATAATTTTATCTGGGTATCTGGTACTATATGTTACTGTATCTTTTAACCTAGTGAAAAAATGAGGATACTTTTTTACGAATATTGAAAGTTCATAAATTTACGTGGATGGTAGCGTAAGAACACCCAATTCTTTAAATAGTGGTTTGCAAGAAACTAGTGGCCCGACACCACAAATTGCTCGTATACAGCGTTTTTGTGCTATAAAAGCACAATTTACATCAGTCGAGTTCCCCGTAATATGAGACCATATCTTAATACAGCAGCGATGTATGCATGATATGCTTCAAGGGAAGTGTTTCTTGACGAGATTGAAGTTAGCCTTCGCAGAGTAAAATAAAATTTAAATATTTTAGAACAAACTTTATCCATGTGATTTTTCCAATTACAATGTTTGTCTAAATTAATACCTAAAAATGTGGTACATTCAGTAGCAGTATTTTTTTCTTATATTTACGCAAACACTACACATTGAAATAATACTAGTTTTTACGGAATTTATCGCGTATATTTAACTTTTTATTACCCGACATTTCGAGTGCTTTACAGCACCCATGGTCACGGGAAGGACTGAGATGTTTAACTTCCAGATGTCATAGTTAACCGCGGTTACCATAGATTAAAAATTTGCGGTTTACTTTTAACATTGTAGCGAATTGCATAAATTTAGTTTTAGATAGATTTGTACTTAGATTATTGTTTTTATCCATTTTACAACATTTAAAATAGTATTATTTATTTTATTTTCATATTCTCTATTACTAGAATGACAATTTATTTTCGGTATTAAAATAGAAATGTCGTCAGCCAATAATATTGTATTATGTTTGATGTAATTTGGTAGGTCATTTATGTAAATTAAAAACAGTAAAGAACCTAAAACAATCCTTTGAAGATTTAAATTTTAAAATTTCTTGCAGTTTTTTATCTTTTTGTTGTATTTCAACACATTGTTTTCTATCTTTTAGATAGCTGTGTATCCAGGAGCAAGCTGGCCCTCTTACACCATAAGCTTAATTTTTTTTAAGAGAATACCATGAACAATACTATCAAATGCTTTGCTCATATCAAAGTACACTGCAGAAATTGGTATTTGTCTGTTTATATAATCGGTTACGATTCTTATATGGGAAAAAGTTGCCAGTGTCGTAGATTTACCTTTTTGAAAACCGTATTGCTCTGGTTTTAATATGTTAAACTTATTAAAAAAATCTGAAAGTCTTTTTTGCATAACTTTCTCATACAATTTTTATAACTATTACTATTAATAAACTATAACTATTAATATAATTTATTGATATTAATGTAATTGGTCTATAGTTATTAATATTATTTTGTCACCTTTTTATGCAATGGTATAACAACGGATAATTTCAATTCTTTAGAAAAAATTCCTGCTTCAAGTGACTTATTAATGAGAAAACATAATACGTCTATGATTTTCCCTGGACACTTCTTTAAAAGTTTTGTTTGTATTTCATCACAGCCAGTAGATTTTGTGTTTTTAAGTGATAAAATATGGTTTTTAATTTCCGTTATATCACATGGTCTAAAATAAATACTAGATTGATTTCTTAGACTAGTTACGCTTAATTTTTTCGCACCATTATGTGATATTCTGTCTTTAATGGAATAGATGAAATGCTGATTAAATGTTGTAGCTAGTTCAATGGGATTTAGTATATTTGGATTATTGACTGTAAGTCTATCAATGAGATTTGGATGTGTCTGACTTATCTTTTATTAGGTTCCAAGTAGCTTTAGTTTTATTTTTTGAGTTATAATAGTTACGTATTTGATTCATCTGCTTTTGTGCCAGTAAAATAGTTTTTTCAGGATATTTCTGTAAAGTGTATATCAATTTTTGTTCTCGTGACTTTTATTTTTATAATATTTATAGCGAAGTGCACGTTTGGTTCTACAAGAGATTTTTATACCGGTTGTAAGCCATTTTAATTTTTGATCATAATTATTTACTTTGACTCTATTTATGGGAAAGCAAAGATTATAAATTAGTACAAACGTATCATAAAATTTAGTAAATGCTTTGTCTACGTTATCCTCCTCATATACGTCCAAGAATGATAATGATTTTAAGTGATTGCAGAAACTGCTAATATTACTTTCCGTGTATTGCCTTCTAAATATATAATAATGCCCAAAAGACTTTGTTGTATCTTTTAATAAAAAAACTTAATGTTTGCCCCGTGTGATCTGATAGACCTAATTCATGGACTTTTCCGAAGGAAAGCATGGTACGTTTTTGGTTTCAACGTTTTCGTTCTGGAAATTTCGACCTTCAGAACCAACGCCGTGGGCGGCACGAGACCAAAGTGGAAAATGAAGAACTAAAAGCTATTGTGGAAGCGGATCTACCACAAAGCACTTCAGAGATAGCTGCAGGCTTCTGGGTAAGTGATAAAACTGTATTAATTCGCTTGAAGCAAATCGGGAAAGTACAAAAAACTTGAACGATGGGTACCTCAAGAATTTAGTGAATCGAACTTGCAAACACGCGTCGACTGCTGTGTTATTTTGCTAAAACGACACAAAAATGAAGGGATTTTAAATAGAATCATTACTTGTGATGAAAATTGGATACTGTACGATAATCGGAAGCGCTCGTTGTAATGGCAGAACCCTGGAGACCCAGCCAAATCCCGCCCTAAACGAAAATTGACTCAGAAAAAGTTCCTTGTGAGTGTTTGGTGGACTAGCGCCAGTTTCGTTCACTACAGCTTTCTAAAATCTGACCAATCGATTACGGCAGATATCTATTGTCAGCAAACCGAGATTGGTTAATCGCTCTAGGTCACTGCTGCTTCACGACAACGCAAGACCACACACTGCACGACAAACAACCAGAAAGTTAGATGAGCTACAATTGAAATATCTGCGATATCCACCGCACTCCCAGGACCTTGCTCCTACAGATTATCATTTTTTCCGGAATTCGGACAACTTCTTACAAGGAAAAAGAATCAACTCCGATGCGGTAGTCCAAACCACCTTCAAAGAGTTTATTGATTCTAGCCCCCATGGTTTTTTTTTTAGTAAAGCGATAAATGAACTACATATGAGATGGCAAAAGTGTATAGATAACAACGGTGCATACTATGATTAATTAAATATATTTTACTAAAAATATTGATTTTATATTTCTCCCGTACAAAACGCCAATTTCATATGTCTGGTCAATGTCTCATACAAAAAAAAAACTATATTTTTGCTAAATATCCTGCGTAAGGCACGTTTGAAACTCATTTATTTAGATCAGACGTAAGGCTGATGTTTTTGATTTTTAATGTTGGTACGCTACTAACACTAATCTGAGTATAATTCTGCTAGCCCTACCAAATATTCTTCCTTCTTCATAAGTCCGTAATACTGCATTCCTGGGCATGGGTCTATTCCGTTTCAGGGAAAATTTGCCTTAACTCTTACGCTAGACAGGCGTCGACAATCGCAGTAGGACATCACACATTTCTCACACCGTCACCGGTCTCACACCTTCACCGGTCTCACACCTTTGACGTTGCTGCCCGTTCGCTGGTCTGGTTATTTTATATCGGGCGTAAACGAGATGGTTATACCGCCGTCTATCAGGAACCATTATATATTACTTACGGAAATCATAGTGACGTTTTACGCAGCCATGGCACTAGATGGAATTCAGAATTCTCTTAAATTTTCAACAAGCGACTAACTGCAACTATGGAAATGTTTATATAAAGGTGTGTGGTAAATGTCGTATCATACTATAATTCTTTGAGTGTTCAGAGCTTCAAAATAAAATATGCACCTTGAAGACATTAGCCCCATTAGAATTTTCTCCGATATCGTTGAGGCGTTTTAAAACATAAATTTCTCAAGGGCACAAACGTCGGTAAGTGTCGTTAGAGTTTATTTAGTGTTATCTAAAGGTTTCCGCCATCTGGTTTTTGTATAAAATCTGATTTAAATTAAATAATATCTGGGCAACAGAGCTTTCCCCGGCGCGGCGTAAGAAAAAAATCAGCGTTGCTACCCCAATTCTATAATAGGACTTTATTATTATTTAATTAATTTTTTCTTATTATGGTAATAAGTGTCTATTACAAAAAATAATACTAAAGGATTTTAGCCAATTATATGTGCTCCGAGGTGAAGACAAACGTTATTACACCTGCATGTTTTAGAAATTGAAAGAAAAAACAGTCCGTCTACACGCAGCGGCATCAGAGCGTACTAATTCGTACTTTTTAAAACCTTTTCAGGAATAGGATGCTTAATCTAAGTACCGGGACGTATTTGTAACACCATACGTGTTTTGCTTCGTTTTTATTTTATTTTATGATCCTATAAATGTATATAAAAATAATGACTAATTCATTATTTTTATAAACATTTATAGGATCATAAAAGGAGGGAATAACATTTTCAGTATAAAAAAAGAACATATCATCATCATTATTGCAGTTGTTTAACCACACGTTCAATAACCAGATTATATTGACAATGACACCCAACAATATTAATTTGTACAATATTATAGAGTACTAGCGACCTTCCTAGGTGTCGCCTAGGAAGTATTAATCGATATATTTATGCCAATATTTAGATTTGTGATAATTACCGAAAATATATTAATACATTTTTAGATTTATTGTGGAGTTTGACATGAAAGAAGACTGTTATTAATATGTTACAGACAGAAATCAATTTTAGCTATGTGTATAGGTGTGTAGATAGTAAATAACATCGTCCCTTTATTAGAATTACGCGTTATGTACTATGGTGGCATAAGAGAATCATACACCTCATTAATTTCTGAACGTGACGTAAAAGTTGCACCGGAAATTACAGAAATATAACATTCCACAACTATTCCACAACTATCACACAACGCCATCTATTCCCAAGCTAAGCAGAGCTTGTGTTATGGGTACTAGACAACTGATAAACATACTTATATATTTCTAAATACATAAATATTATAGATAAATTACATCCAGACACAGAACAAATGATCGTGCTCATCACACAAACATTTGTCCTGGGTGGGAATCGAACCCATGACCTCCGGCATAGCAGTCAGGGTCACTAACCACTAGACCAACAGGTCAGTCAAATATCTTAAGGCTACCGATAAATGGCATGGGATTGTTTACACCAAGGGTACACAAACAATGAAATATTCAGATCGCTTATCGCCTGCCAAGCATGACGATGTCCAATGCCTATGTCTAGCAGTGGAATTTTACCTTTTAATATAGAAGAAAAAATACAAAGTTTGAATTGATTATTTAAAAAAAAATTGTCAAAAGGTTAGTAACATATAAATCTACAAAAACAAAACCATTTTCTTCAATTTTATCTGAATATTATATAAAAGAAAATATTAAAATAACATTTTACGCATTCCACAAACGCGAGCTTTTTCACAGTTTAAGAGTTCTTCCTTTACTTTATCTGCCCGACTACATTCTAGTGGACTAGACTTCGACGCGTGATTGTTTTGCGTTATTTATTTTTCCTTTCACGACAAAAACATAAAAAATAGTGCAGAAATATGATATCTTTAGACGATCTAATTTTTGGGAATTTATTAAATTTATTTTAATGTTTAATTAAACAGAGTACTCAGGGATATAAATGACGTTTTATTAATCTGTTTTTTTTTTATAGAAATAGAGTGACAAACGAGCACAAATTCCACCTAATGGCAGGTAAATGCTGCGGTCCATAGACATTCACATTTATACTTGATTAATAGTCAAAATGCCTAAGCGTTTTCAGCCCCTAAGAACTAAAACGGGCGTCGTTTTCCGTAAAACGAATCTCCAGTTCTCTAATCTCGCCATACGCAACCCAGTGGCATTAAGCTGCTATTTTACGCTGGTATTCTGTGAGAGCAAGGTCCGGTCCATCCCGGTCGAGCAGAATTATTCGTGCTGCATAATGCCATACCGTAATACTTGGTTCTACCACGTATGTTTGTAAAGTCTGTAGATATTACTAATAAAAGTTTAATTTTAATTTTCTAAATAATGATGATACTTTGGTTGATTTGATCAAAGCAAATAATTTCTGAATATTTTTCTATCACTTCCTTAAGACATTTACAAACATGGCCGTATGATACTTCACACCTCTTCTAAAAAAACATATTACAGTGGCAGCCTTGTCCCATGTGACGCTCAGTTATGCAATATTTAAATATATATATATATATATATATATATATATATATATATATATATATATATATATATATATATATATATATATATATATATATATATATATATATATATATATATATATATATATTATATACAATACAATTTAAGACTATGTTTTTTATATAAGTGGGGAAAACATCTTTCTTATATAATGGTAAGTGACCACTGATCACCTTCGCCTGAAAAAGTGTGAAACAGAGAAATTACAGGTGATGTGCCAAGTAAAGTAAAGTTTGGTTCAAGTTCAAACATGAGATTTAGCTGACTTCCAAAACTATATGAAAAGATTTATAGCAAGCGTTATAAATTAACGAGCACGTAGTAAATTAACATTTGAAACTGCAATTATCAGTTTCAATGTTGTGCTGGCAGGATAATTATGGGGACCGCTTTACACCTGGAAGTCTTGTGTAATATTAATTATAGGATTAAGCCACTGATAATGTACCCATTTTATTAGAATAAATATATTTATTATTTTATATTTTAGTTTATTCACAAGTTGTCAGTCACAAAATAGTTAAAAAGTTGATTATACAAACCACATATTTAAATAATATAAAATATAGTTATACTGCATGAAAATTTAACCGCTATAGCATCTAAATAATGTAAAATTTAATTTCAAAACTGAGCTTAGCGTAAGTTGCAATAGGTTGAATAATTTATTTGGTCGGGAAAGTTGGGAATTCAGTAAATTATGTGAGTTCATCATTTGTCCTAAAATAACTTAATTAGAGTTTATTAGATTACAATCTGTTACGTTTTTTTATTCATTCATAATAGCCATAAAGTAACACGGGCCGCCGACGTAAAGGAGCAGCCTAACGAAAGTCTCCTGCTGAAAATAGGGCTTTCCCATAGATCACCTCTTATGCGGGATTTTAACAGAGTTTTTTTAATAGTTTTTATTTGTTATCAGGAAGATGCTGCTAAGCGTCTCCTGTTTTAGTTAACCTCTGTCGCCTATTTCGATACACATGGTATGCTATGGGGTAGTGAATTTTCTTACGCTGCCGCTACATATAAATAAATATCGGTAATTAATTGTTATATATATTTTTAAAAAAACATAGTCTTAAATTGTATTATATAATATATATATATATATATATATATATATATATATATATATATATATATATATATATATATACATATATATATATATATATATATATATATATATATATACATATATATATATATATATATATATATATATATATATATATATATATATATATATATATATATATATATATATATACATATATATATATATATATATATATATATATATATATATATATATTATTTTATATAATACAATTTAAGACTATGTTTTTTATATAAGTGGGGAAAACATCTTTCTTATATAATGGTAAGTGACCACTGATCACCTTCGCCTGAAAAAGTGTGAAACAGAGAAATTACAGGTGATGTGCCAAGTAAAGTAAAGTTTGGTTCAAGTTCAAACATGAGATTTAGCTGACTTCCAAAACTATATAAAAAGATTTATAGCAAGCGTTATAGCAAGGTAGTCTGGCCACTTGTTTTTTTAAAAATATATATAATAATTAATTACCGATATTTATTTATATGAAGCGGCGGCGTAAGAAAATTCACTACCCCATAGCATACCATGTGTATTGAAATAGGCGACAGAGGTTAACTAAAACAGGAGACGCTTAGCAGCATCTTCTTGATAACAAATAAAAACTATTAAAAAAAACTCTGTTAAAATCCCGCATAAGAGGCGATCTATGGGAAAGACCTATTTTCAGCAGGAGACTTTCGTTAGGCTGCTCCTTTACGTCGGCGGCCCGTGTTACTTTATGGCTGTTATGAATGAATAAAAAAACGTAACAGATTGTAATCTAATAAACTCTAATTAAGTTATTTTAGGACAAATGATGAACTCACATAATTTACTGAATTCCCAACTTCCCCGACCAAATAAATTATGCAACCTGTAGCAACTTACGCTAAGCTCAGTTTTGAAATTAAATTTTACATTATTTAGATGCTATAGCGGTTAAATTTTCATGCAGTTTAACTATATTTTATATTATTTAAATATGTGGTTTGTATAACTAACTTTTTAACTATTTTGTGACTGACACCTTGTGAATAAACTAAAATATAAAATAATAAATATATTTATTCTAATAAAATGGGTACATTGTCAGTGGCTTAATCCTATAATTAATATTACACAAGACTTCCAGGAGTAAAGCGGTCCCCATAATTATCCTGCCAGCACAACATTGAAACTGATAATTGCAATTTCAAATGTTAATTTACTACGTGCTCCTGGCGGAGAAAACATTAAGACAAACCCGCAGTTCAGAGAAATGTAAATAAAAACAGCGTTGGCGGACCAACTGCTCTATAATCCTTTGAAAAATGAAAAGTCCAATACCCAGCAGAGTGACGTATAGGTTGTAACTTTGTGACATTGTAAGGCTGCAGTTTACTGTGAGCTTATTGAACATGAGGTTACCCATGACATCAGGCCAGTTCCCTACGACTTTGAATGTTAATTTTACTTGAAACTTCGGAAGTAAATTAAACACCGTAAAATCCGTAAATATGGTTTAAATCTATAATTTTTCATTTAAATAGTTATTTCAACAAAATATTATGTGAATTTTGGTCGTAAATAGGTCTGTATTTAAGTAATAATTTCTATAAATTATAATAGTATGTCTCTCGAAGGATTTCTCAATAATAACGTATTCAGTATCTAATTGTACATTGTATATCTATTGTTTATTGTTATAATATATAATACTATTAGATTGTTGGTAATTTTAGGTAGTTGGGTTACAGGTAGTACTCAGAATTTTGTAAATATCTAACTAATAAGAAATAGTTTTCGTCAGTATTATCAAAATGTTTTGATAACATTAATAAGAAATAGTATTACAGATAATATCAAAGCGCTAGTATTGTACCTACTGGTAAGTTAAAATGAAATAATGTTTTATGTTTGTTGTTTCTTTAATAAAGTAAAAGTAGTTAGAGGTTTATATTATTGTTACCTACTCTTCTTAAAATCACAGCTTACGTTTGTCTGAGCATGCCGATGGGTATATCCCTTATTGTTTATTGCGAAATGCGTACGCACTCAGCGGGGTCAACTCAAACCGGGTTCGATCCCCGCCGGCACCAATGAAATTGTTAAT
This sequence comes from Parnassius smintheus behrii, assembly GCA_036936625.1. NCBI lineage: Eukaryota > Metazoa > Arthropoda > Insecta > Lepidoptera > Papilionidae > Parnassius > Parnassius smintheus. The sequence goes on from JAUPFT010000021.1 coordinate 28,838,831, forward strand.
TGCAATTTGAAGTGCTGATTTACCACGTGCTCGGCGGTGAAGGAAAACGTGAGGAAACCTGCATGTCAGAGAAATAAGAAAAAAAAATATATTTCGAAGACATGTGAAGTTCGCCAACACGCATTGGGGCAGCGCGGCGGCAATTCCTTGCCCTAAAACCCTCTCAAAAATGAGCGTAGGCCTGTGCCCAGCAGTGGGACGTATATAGGCTGTAACTTTACTTTACTTTTAAACAGCGATAACAATAATTTAAAATAACAAGAAAATGAAAAAAAGAATAGTAGATTTTTCAACACTATGACAATTTAATATACCGTGTTCAAATGCTTTTATGAGTGTATAATTATAATGAACAATTCCATAGAGACTTTTTGGTAATTTATATTTATAAGCAATGTAACTGTCGGCTTGTCTTTTAAAATAATTTTAATGATTTATATTGTAACGGAAGTCCCGCGACAAAGTTTTAAAAAAATCAATATAATGATTTGCGTTGAATTTGTGTATTAAATCAATTTTCGCTGGTGTAGAAAACATAAACCATACAGTTTTGTAACTAAAACTTGTAGGCTTATTTACTTTATTGCTTATTTCCTTTTAAATATTTGTTAATTACATGTATCTACTTTAAAAAAATTAAGAAGAGATACACCAACAAACAATATAAAAGAAAAAGCTTCTGCAAGTAAAATTTTACGAAGATAGACATTTTACGAAACAATAAGCCTTTGTTGCAAAAGCCCGCAGAACGTTGATTTATTGCTCCCCCATTTCTATACGAGCCTCGCGAGCGACGGGTCATAAGAGCTAAAAAATTGGTTTATTTGAGTCGTAGCTCATTGTTCAAAAACGTATCCTTGAATACATAATATAAAATAGCTACGTATTATCTGTTTTAACAATTCTAAGCCAGAGTATGCCTGTTATACCGCCAGTTGGTAAGTAGTGATCCAACCGAAGATAATTTAGAATTAAATATTTAACTTTGCCGTGGTAGTTTAGGGACTAAGCGCTCGTCTTAAATTTCAGAGTATGCAAACAACCTGGATTCGAAGCACGCCGGCACCAATGAAATTGCTATTTGAAATTGTTAAGACAGATTTTTACTTTGTGCTTGGCCAATGTAAGAAAATCTGCATGTCTGAGACGTAAAACATTTCAAGGACACGTTAAGACGGCCTCACGAACTGGGTGATTACAATTGAAATTTGATTGCTATAGCTTTAGGACCATACCAAGTTAAACAAGCGCGATTATACTACCGTGAACACATGAGAGAAAATGTCCTGTATTTAATAGAGGTGTGCCCAGAATTGGAACACTTATAAGAAGTGATGGCGCATCTTGAAGGAAACTATCAGACTTTAATAAGAGGCAGAATAAAGTCGAGACATATCGGGAGGAGATTCTACTTTACGTATATATAGTTTGATAGGGACCCTAGTAGCAGTGCAGTAAATTCAATTTTAGGATATAGCTGCAGTTGTGTTGTAGGTAATAGGACTGTTGGTTGTTGTTGGTATCTTGGTTCGGCATGACATCAAAAAAATATTGACGCATCAGCATCGTTTCTAAATAATTTAATGGTTATTGACGAAGCTAAATAAAATGAAAATTCAATGAAAAATTGGTTTTGGTACTATATGAAGACTGTACAACTTATATATTAAGGTTAGGTATTAATACCTAAGATATATATATATATATATATATATATATATATATATATATATATATATATATATATATATATGTATATATATATAAGGGTAAACGTGATTTAACTTTAAAATAATTATAACTACACTCACAGGCACATAAATCATAAGTATTATACATATAAATATATGTTGTACAAATTCGTTTGATGTTGATATTTGTGTAACGTATATGATTGTAAGCTGTATTTATATTTTTCAGAAATATCGCCCTGTTTCTTGCCGGCTCTTCCCAGGATAGAGGTATTTTCTGAACCAATGGTAAATGGACAATAACAGAGACTTTCAATAGGTATTATTTATAATCCATATTGAATAAAATTGTTTCTATTTCTGTTACAACTACACTTATTTTACACTTACCGTGGCAAGGTAAGGAGTATTATTAAGTGAAATTAATTATTATAATGCCAAACTTAAGCAAAGCATTGTGTAATACGCATTTTATGACCAATGTATGACTAATTTATGTAATAACGTAATAAAATAGTTTCAAACACATAGCTCTTATAAAAAATGTAAGCGATCAAATTTCAATTCAAATTCGAGAGGTATGGGCGGGATGGGTATGGGACTCCACGAGAGTAAATGGCAGGCATTTCGCGCTCCAAATTGGATTTGCAATATGATTGTAGAAGCCAATGGTAACGGAAAAATAAAACTTAGGGGAAGCTCTAAAAAAATATTGAATTAATAGAGAAATCATGCCCGAACACCGAACGTCTACCCGGCTATTTAATTAAATAGAATTTGTGTTCTTAATTTTCTTCGAATCTACCAGCCCTAGTCTAGTTACGATCCACCTGCTAAAAGTTTTTGGTAGGAAATAGTAGCTGGTACTACCATCCTCAATTTTTGAATCGTGACGATCACAGTACGTCACAGCATTGGGAAGGCTATGTTTTTTTATAGAATATGGGTGATAAATGAGCACACAGTTCACCTGATGGTAAGTGAATGGAATGACCTGTAGACATCTACATGTTGTATCAACGATTAAGTATCAAGATTCAGGTGGATTGTCACCCTAAGGACTTAGATGGAATGCCTAGTTATCGGTTAAAATAGTCTCTGGTTCTATACACTCACCATACCAAACATCTGCATTAAGCTGCTATTTTACGCTGGTATCCTGAAGGAGTTGTAGTGTTATGCTACTTACATACCATTTTACACTATATTAAATTTATTTTTCCATTCTGTTTTTGATTTTCTGCATTCATCTCAAAACTGGATATTTTGCATCACCTTTAATTCCATAGGAACCTGTAACATTTTTAAACCATAAGAACACAATAACAAGTCATTTTCAGTTGTGTGTGATTACTCCGAGAGCTGTGTGTGCCTACTTTAAGCGCTGCGTGTACCTGCTCAATACGCTGTGTGTACCTACTCCAGACGCTGCGTGGACCTACTCCAGACGCTGCGTGTCTACTCCAGGCGCTGTGTGTGTCTACTCCGGGCGTTGTGTGTGCTCATTCTGGTCGCTGTGTGTGCCTATTTCAAGCGCTGCGTGTACCTAGATTAGGCGCTGTGCATCTACCACAGGCATAGCCTGTGCATACATTATTTTAGTACTCATTTATCTTTATTAACTTTTTTTTTAAAAAAAATTGTAATTCACTACCATCAATACAGCCCATCATCACCTTCATACCTTTTTTTTATAAAAGAAACTGTAAATATCTTTACAAATTTTAAATAAATTATTTTCTTTTTGGTTGTTTCGTTGTTAGGTTAGGTTCTTTAGTTTTTAATTGTCGTTTTACGACAGAGTGTGGTCCTACCCCGGTCAATCGATCTATTTATGTTGCAGCTATGTATACATTTATAGCATTGCTGTAACATGATAGAGTACCACGTCAAAAATATTATGTTATGCGATGAACTACCAGAATCTGAAGTGACAAACGAAATCACATCCCACCTAACGGTAAGTCACACAAACAAAGCAGGCTACGTTAAGATACTTTGTCGCTTCAGATGAAATGTATTACAATTACAACCTGCAATCAATTATACTGGCTCTATAGACCCTTCAGAACGAAACACTGCACGCTAGCCTCTCAAACTGGAAGCGTCTAAATTTGTTGTGATCATTGAGTTATACAACACTAGAGGAACAAACCACATTACCGCGCGTCGAAAAAAGTGTAACCACTATCCAAACGCGACGACGTAGCTTTGAAACTAATAACAATTTTAAATAAACTTATATCTATCTCACTTACACAAGTTGCGAAAACAATATCGTCGCTAAGATTAGATAAAGATAAACACACAAACATGCAATGGCGGGTTGGTGTGGCTTACTATATGAAATTTTACATAAAATACGCAATAAAAATGTTTTTTTTAAGCCGCAAGTAATTGTTTTTATATTAAAAAAGTATATTTTATCTTAAAATCTTTATTTCGTCCCCTTAGAAAAAAAGGATACAAAACTTATCAGATGAATAGAAGTATAAACATAATGATGAAATAAAACATATTTTATAGGTATTTTTATTTTACTAATAAATCAAACAATATAAAATAGGTAATAAAATAAAATTAATATAAAATTTATATGAAATTACAATTAATATAAAATTATTAATATAAAATAAGTAGGTAATAAAATATTTTTAATAGATAATTCATAAATAAACTAAAATAAGAACAATTAATAATTTTGTATGAAAGTTAAAACGTAGTTTTTATCATAATTTCCAAAATATTTAAAATCAGAGGTAACAAATTAACTTACTCTATTAATTATATAGTCTCCCATTAATGTAGGATAATCGCAAATGCGGAAAAGTGGCAACATTGAACCTAAATGGCAATATTGGATAATTTTATTTAATTATTTAAGGTATTTTACGTTTATATCGTCGCTTTGGTGGTGATGAGAGCCAAGCCACAACTTTGTACAAAATGAAATAAGTATACCATTCGAATCAAAACAATGTGAAGTTTACAGTGGTGAATAGAGCGAACTGCCTGTAGTTAAGGTGAAAAAAATAATCAAAAAGGTGAAAAGATGTTAACAGAAATACCATACATTTGTTTATGGTATAAAAAGGAATACAATCCGCATAGCTTAGTTAACTTCTGGAAATAGGTCAGTGGTTGTAATCAGTAGTGAAGAAAGTCAAGCCGCTTATATCACTAGTTTTTGAACGGACTCAATGTATCCCTGCATTTAAAAGCGTTATTTTGTATGGCTTGACATCTGTCGTGATCTTATTCGGATTCATATTTATTTGTTTATTTATTTATTTGATAATTTTGCATAATGTGTGTGTTTTACAATTGTTATAAAAATATATATAGTACAACACATTAACCACTTCCGGTGTAAAAAATGATGGAAATTTAAAAACATTACTTATCGTCACGCACAATCCCTAACGGGGTAGCCAGAGAGAACAGATCGCCAAGTGTCACGATCCTTACATACCTCTTTCGCTTCTTTCAGGTTCATTAACTTCTTCATACATGCACGTCTAGGTATCAGAGTACTCTTGACCCTCCCCTCTTCGAGCAATTTGCTCACATGGTCTTCGAAAGTTAGTCTCGGTCTACCTCGACACCTTTTAATATTTACTTTCGCTCTATATATTTTCTTCACCATTCGGTCTTCACTCATTCGTTCAACGTGTCCAAACCATTGGAGTACGCCCCTATCAATTTTTGTGATAAGGTCATCTTTCAATCCTGCCATATTGCGAATCTCTTCGTTTCGCTTTCGGTCGGCTATGGTAACGCCACACATTTTACGAAGAGATCGCATCTCCACTGCATTCAACTTGCTTTTATGCTTCTTCTGGCATACCCAGGTTTCGCTGCCATATAACAAAGTCGGTACCAACACTGCGTTATGTATTGCAAGGCGTGCACTCTTCACCACGCCTTGCCTTTTTATTAATGCATTCAGGGCACCATTGACTTTGTTTCCGGCAGCGACACGCCTATCCACATCTAAATCACATCTTCCATCCCGGCTGAAAGCACTCCCCAAGTATACAATTTCATTTACCTGTTCTAGACATTCCTGATTTACCCATATTTCACATTTCGTTCTCTCTTCGTCCTTTTCAAATACCAGAACCTTAGTTTTATTAGCATTCAAACGGAGACCTTTAATTTCACATTCCTCTTTCATACACGTGACTAATGCCTGCAGTTCTGCTTCTGATGGTGCAATAAGCACTGCATCATCAGCATACAGCAGACAATTAACTTTTATGTCACCCAATTTCACACCCAAACAGCTATCTTTCAGCTTCTGTAAACAGCTGTCGAGATACAGTATGAACAGCCAGGAAAACATGACACAACCCTGTTTTACGCCCGCTTGGACGCTAAACATGGGTGACAGGTCATGCCCTACCCGCACACAGGCTTTACAGTCATAGTAGAGTGACTGCACAGCCCTTAACAATCGACCATCCACACCATATCCCGGCAACAGTTCCCACATTTTCTTCCTTATAACCTTATCAAATGCTTTCTCCAGATCCACAAAAGCACAGAAAATCCTCTGGTTAACACTCAGAAGCTTCTCCGTGATCATGCGGAGAGAAAACATTTGATCCGTGCATCCTCTTCCAGGTCTAAATCCTAAAAAACATTCATATTCATATTAATTTATTGCATCCATAATGTTGCAGTTAAGGTGTTGAGAAAATTGTAAGTTTTTACTTAAAACCACGAGATCATTTTGGGCCCTGCAGGGCACGGCAGAGGAGGGCCATTTTAATGAAACAATAATGATGAATACACTATTTAATATAGCAGCTGTAGGTATTCTAGTTAGGCATTTAAAATTTGTCATTTAGGTATTCGTTTAGTGTGTAGTAGTGTTTACAAATTAAAAATTCCTTTACTAGTTTATTTATAAAATTAGTGAGTTTTTCTAATTTTTTTTATCGAGTTTGGGAGTTTGTTAAAAATTTTGATGGACATGACAAAGGGACCCGATGAATGTAGTTTAAGACAAGATATGGGTACAGTCAGTTTTTCGCTATGGCGTAATTGGTAGGTATCTCGTATTACTTTCTCATTTTATATAAAATTCTGGGTACTTTTTAATAAATTTGCAGATTTCCAAGATATATAAGCACGGTACGGTAAGTATTTTATGTTTGACGAAGTATGATTTGCAGCTATCGGTATTTTGTATGTTAAATATTATTCGTATTAGTTTTTTTTGTAGGGCTAAAGGTCAGAAACGTCTGTGCTATTTCCCCATATGATAACTCCGTATTAGAGCCACGAAATAAAAAAACTGAGACTTGAAAGTAAAGAACATGTTTCTCAGTCAGGTAAAAAGGTCAAAGAAAAAGCTGTTACAAATTAATGATACATTTACTTTGAATGATAGACAGAACATTTTTTAGAGATTTTGACTTTAAATCCCATTTGGCTCTATCATCTTGATAGAGCCAAATGGGCTTTTATAAACCACTCAGTTAGAAAAGAGCTACCAAAAAGAAGTTACAAGTCGAAAGGCTCTAGTTCAATGGCAGCTGATGTTCCTGATAAGAGAAATTATACTCATGTTTACACTTTGACATTAAATAACAAATTTCATCAAGTATGCAAGATGTTTTTTCTGGGTACTTTAGACATATCAGCTAAAAAAGATAAAACTGCTCTCATAAAGAAAATGGACACTGGTGCTACTGAGCATGACAAACGTGGATTGAACCCTGAATCAAATAAAATTTCTGAAGAACAAAAGAATATTGTTCGTGATTATATCAAGTCCTAACCTGTAGTAGACTCTCACAACTGCCGAAGTTCATCTAAGCGGAAATATCTGCCATCTGGCCTGACTTGAAATCGCTTGTATCAAGACTACATCAAGTATTGTGAAGAGAACGGACCATCACCAGTATCATCTTATTATTATAAACATATTTTTACCACTGAGTTCAATTATGGCTTCCATAGGCCAAAGAAAGACGATTTTGATTATTGCAATCAATTTGAAAACTCAATTTAAAAACAAATCACCAGAAGAGAAACTCCAAGAACAAAGTAATTACGACATACATTTAATAAGAAAAACAGAAGCTGGAGAACAGAAAAGAGAAGACAAGGCAAGAGCTAATACTGATCCAACGTTTTGTGCTTACACTATTGATTTAAAAAAATCTTACTTAGCCTGCAATTAGAGATTGGTCAATTGTATTATAAGAGAAAATTAAAAACATAACTTTACCATTTATGACCTTGCTAAAGGTACCGCAATTAACTACATGTGGCATGAAACCAATAGTACAAAAGGAGCATCTGAGATAGCCACATGTTTTTGGAAACTCCTTTCTGAACTATCGCCAGAGGTGACAGAAGTAACATTTTACTCTGATACTGCTTCAGGACAAAACAGAAACCATATCATTTCTGCTATGTTCATTAGAGCACTCTCTTTATTTCCAAATCTGAAGATTATCAACCAAAAGTACATGGAGTCAGGATATTCCGAAATGGAATGTGACAGTGTTCACTCTGCCATTGAATAATGGGACAGAAAGATTGTTATTTTTGTCCCAGATGGATGGTATATTGTAGCAGGAACAGCGTAGACCACTCTACCATCATATATCGTAAAGGAGATGGATTTTAGCCAATTTCTTGATTTTAAGTCATACAGCCAAAAATTAGTTACAAATAAAAATAAAGGAGAGAGTGGCATCATGAAATGGCTTCTTGTTAAATGGCTGCAATATAGACGTGAAGAGCCTGTGCATATTTATTACAAAACTCAGTTAAGCCAAATTGAATTTCAACAACTATGTATTCTCCTCAGATCAACTCGAAATGATGAAGAAATACTTGCCATTGAAGTAGCTAAGCCTTATAAGTGTAGCTTAAAAATAGATACCAAAAAACTTAAAGACTTACAAGATCTTTGTAAAAAAGGTACAGTTTCTACCTCTTATCATGAATTTTACATGAATCTTATTGCTTCAAGTCAGAATGTTGATATTATAGAAAATGATTGATTTTTGATGAAGATTTTTAACAAATAATTACTAATTTTATTATTTCTGCTATAACAATATTGCTATAATAATTTTGTCTACCAACTACCAACCAACCCCGCTGCTAACAAGTATTTGAATAAATTATTAGATCTATGATACTTACATCTTTTCACCTCACTATTTATTAGTAGATCATTTTCAAAATATCTAAATGGTAAAAGAGCCAAGTACAAAATAGCGATTAACAGAAAAACTAGTGAAATTACAAAAACTATTTTTATACCAAAAACACAAGAAGCATGTTTAGCTAAACCGATGCCTTTTTTATTAAAATCTTACTTACGGTTTGGAAGATACAGATTAATAATTATTTTTTGTTTAACCTCGCCACTTAATTGCTCATTATTTCGGAACTTGTTATGTGTGGGTGGACTCTCTTCACTACCAAAGCGACGATATGTAAACGAGAACTAAAAATTATATGTTGAAAGGGATTCCGCTTGATTAATTACGTTTTTGTGACCTTGAATAGCATTCTTTCACCACGCATTTATCCATTTTCGTCGCGGCTCAACTCTGTCGGCGGCACGGCTGTGGCCATATGTGCAGTGGGAATGCTTTGGCGCGGTTACTACTGATCTAGTGTAATATATAATTCAATGGCGGCGATATTCCGTCAAAATTCGAGGTGTCAAATGTGGTCACACCCACCCACAGCTCTTTAACCTACAAATACTTATGTTTAGAGACTACTTTATGTGAACAAGTTTGGCATTATACAATTAATATAAAATTTTCTATCCTCTAGCGGAACAAAAAGTCAGTTAGTATATGGATATTTATTTATAATCTACTTTCATTTTATACGCCATTTTCGTGTGAATGTCATTGTCTTGATTCTTGAATTTTTCTAGTGTTTATTAGTATTTTGCTATAGTGTTTTATTTTATAATTGTAATAAAAGTTTTTACGTGAATATAATTTATCTTTTTAAGTTAATAATATCGAGTAATATATAGAAATATAATACTGATTTTCACGCTCCCGACATTCGCTTAGTATGTATCCGTTTTTTGTTATCAAAATACAATAGTCTTTTTGTATGAAATAAAACCTGACTTTTGTTTAGACAACAGGATGGAGAATTTTCTGTAGATTTTATAATGCTAAATTTCTCGATAGAAAAGTAGTCTCTAAATATTAATTTTAATGGTTTAAAGTACTGTGGGTAGGTGCGACCGCTCGGGATTTGACGGATGTATGCGACTCCATGGGATTTTTATTGGGGTTGAAGGGCTAGACGGACGGACTCCCGGACCAAAAAGGAAGAAGAAGAGGAAGAAGGAGGTCCTATCGCCTAGTAAAATATTGATTAAGAACAACAATAAACATGGGCACACGACGAACAGCTATTTTTACGTAATAATAACGAGGTCAAGAGTAAGTCGTGCTTGTCTTATATTGTATTTTGTGTAAAGTTATTTTAGTTCCTACACAAGTGAACTACTTTTCCAAATGTTACTGATCATTATAGAATTATTTTAACCAAGCCTAACAAGGTTTATTTCATGCTTCTTAAGTTTTTCTCTATATAATTTACCCTTCAATATTATTAGTGCCTGACAATTTATATTCTACTATTACGATGAACTGCAAGAAATACTGTTCTAAAACATAAGGTAAATGTAATTATTAAAGTCGAATTAAAAAAAATCGCAAGGTCTAGGGACTTATATAATTGTTAATTTTTTATGTTAATTATTTAATTAAATTAATTAAATGGGAAATTATATAATATGGATGAAGAAAAAATGTTGCACACGGCATTCGTATACACCACGCTTTTGGTTGGGGCAAAGTTCTACAGTTAATCTGGCATTCTCCTTTCAAGTATGTTTTGTAGTAAAGTACGTAAGTATTACTTCTGTAGATAAATTACTACCTAATTTTTTATAAGTACCTATCTAACATAAAAAATGGAATAAATTCTCCTTTCATAACTTCCTTCTAAAATCCTTCGTTAATTTTAAAGAAAATATCTGAAAGCTTTTGTTGGGCATTTAGCATCCATCCACGTAACAATTATGGTAGGAACGATGTTTTTCCATAACAATTTATCAAATAGGTAAAATTTCATAATATATATAAGTTTTAAGTTACATTAAAACTTTATAAGGGATAAGTCGCTCGCGTCCGTAGGCTTTGACCACCTCTTCCTAGGCCCACCCTACACGTGTCCCCCGGGTGGTGCTAAATGAGCGACAAACCGATAGCACAGACTCGGCTCCACGCCGTGGTAGCGGCGTAAAATACTCTACCCATATTCGCACCATGAGGAACCATATAAAAGAAATGGCCCCGAGTTCCCGGCGCCCCTTTAATGGGGCGGGGGTGCGAAGAATCTCCGGGAGGAAAACCGGCGACGAGGTTCACCACCCGTCAGGTTCTGTCTCCCGGAAAGACGAAAAGTGGATTGCAGAGGCCCGTCTGGCTACGTTGAATGTCTGTGGGGCAATGAATGATAAAATGGATGAAGTATGCGATATGATGTATGATAGAGGAATAGATGTGTTATGTGTAAATGAGACGAAAAGGAAGGGGAGGGATGTCACTACACATGGCATGTATACCGCATACTGGTCTGGTGTAGACGAGATCGAGCGGGCATGCCAGGGAGTAGGTATCATCCTTTCAGAAAGAATGGGCCAATGTGTGAAAGAGTATGAATGTGTAAGCCCAAGACTGCTATGGATACGAATGAAAGTGGGCTTAAAGAAGTTGTTTGTGTTAGGGGTCTACGCCCCAGACATGTCTAAGCCCACTTATATCCGAGAGCAGTTTTGGGAAATGGTAAGGATGGTGTTAATGAAGTGTAAGGGAAATGAAAATATTATTATGCTAGGAGATTTTAATGGAAGGGTTGAGGTGAGGAGGCTTGGTTATGAAAGGATATTGGGAACGTTTGGTGATGAAAGTATAAATAAGAATGGTGAAAGTCTCCTCACCGTATGTATGGAAAAGAATCTTTTTGTGACGAACACTTGCTTTCGCCACAAGAGGATTCACATGTATACTTGGGAAAGAGGTGAAGATAGAAGCATGATAGATTTCATAATTGTGGATGAAAGATTGAGGGGAGCAGTGGTAGATACAAGGGTTTACCGGGGTTCTAACGTAGGAACGGATCATTATTTGGTTTTATGCCGAATTAGTGGTCTATTCAGGCGTTGGCGCCATCGGTCATCTGTGTCTACCACTGCGTTACAGCGTATTAGAACAGAAAGATTACAAGATGAAGGTGAGAAAAACAAGTATAAATGTAGACTGAAAGAAAATATAAGTGGTTTGGATGAATTATGTGTGAAGCAGTTAGACTTGGAGAATGTATGGCAAAATGTAAAGAAAGGTTTAGTGAATGCAGCTACCGAAGTATGTGGTGTTAGTAAGAGAAAGAATGAAAGGAAAAATAATACGTTATGGTGGGATGATGGGATACGTATGGAAGTTGAAGCAAAGAAGAGAGCATGGCTAGATTTACTAGCAACAAAGGCTGGTAATTCTAGCGGTACGAATGACGATATTGAAAGAAAAAAGGCAGTCTTTAGACAACTTAATAAGAGAGTAAAAGAAGTAGTTGAAGGAATAAAGCAAGAAAGAACGGATAAGAATAATAGATAGAAGAATATCGGATAATTTCCAGGCAAATATTAAAGTGTTCTGGAAACTTGTAAGAACTGCCAGGGGACATTCAAAACAGCCTATGATGAATGCTATAAGAGACGAGAATGGCTATATTTTGAATGATGAAGTTTTGAGTTTAAAAAGATGGAAGGAATATTTTGAAAGCGTGTTTATGAGTGAGGAGACAGCGTGTGTACTAAGTGAAGTAGAAACTCCGAAAGAAGAGGAAAGAGGTAGCGAGATAAGTATAGATGAAATAATGAAAGCAATGAGAAGCATGAAAGCAGGTAAGGCTGCCGGATATGATAGAGTTTCACTCGAAATGCTAAGGGCTGGAGAGGAAGTGGTGGCAGGCCTGCTGCACACCTCGTTTAATTTATGCTGGGAACTGAAGCGGGTACCGGTAGACTGGTCCAAAGCCGTGATATTCCCCGTATATAAAGGAAAAGGGTCGCAGCAGGACTGTAAAAACTACCGTGGCATCAGCCTTCTTAGCATTGTGGGAAAACTGTATGCTAAAGTACTGATTGAAATGGTCATGAAAGAAACTGATGGAAAAATTTGGGATGTACAAGCAGGATTTAGAAAGGGAATGGGATGTACAGATCAAGTCTTTTCCATGTGCATGATCGCGGAGAAGTTTTTGGCCAAAAACCAAAAGGTTTTTTGTGCGTTCTTGGACTTGGAAAAGGCCTATGACAGAGTTGATAGGGATGTGCTATGGCAAACACTGAAATCATTTGGGTTGAGCGCAGGTTTGATACAGGCATTGGAGTCTCTTTATAGGGACTTTGAAAGTTGAAGAATGCGGATTAAGAATGGGTGAGTTAACCGTCAAATGCCTTTTGTACGCCGATGATCAAGTTATCCTTGCGTCGTCGGCGGCCGAGTTGCAAATGATGGTCACATTAATGAACAGATCATTAAAAGAAAGGGGTATGAAAGTGAACGCAAGTAAGACGAAGGTTATGGTTTTTGAAAGAGAAGAAGGTAAAATGATTTGTGAAATAAGTATAGAAGGGGAGTTGATCGAGCAAGTAGACGAGTTTGTATATTTGGGCTGCGTATTTAGCAGGGATGGGAGATATGATAAGGATATAGGACGACGAGTGAATGCGGGAAATAGAGTAAATGGGGCCCTACACTCTATTGTGAAGAGTCAAATTGTGTCGAAAAAGGCACATATGGCAATTCACAATGCTGTGTTGGTCCCTACTTTAACATATGGTAGTGAAAGTTGGGTTTGGCAGAAGAAGCACGAGAGTAGAATGAACCCTACGTTCATTCTACTCTCGTGCTTGATGAACCCTACGTTTCATTAATGTGACCATCATTTGCAACTCGGCCGCCGACGACGCAAGGATAACTTGATCATCGGCGTACAAAAGGCATTTGACGGTTAACTCACCCATTCTTAATCCGCATTCTTCAACTTTCAAAGTCCCTATAAAGAGACTCCAATGCCTGTATCAAACCTGCGCTCAACCCAAATGATTTCAGTGTTTGCCATAGCACATCCCTATCAACTCTGTCATAGGCCTTTTCCAAGTCCAAGAACGCACAAAAAACCTTTTGGTTTTTGGCCAAAAACTTCTCCGCGATCATGCGCATGGAAAAGACTTGATCTGTACATCCCATTCCCTTTCTAAATCCTGCTTGTACATCCCAAATTTTTCCATCAGTTTCTTTCATGACCATTTCAATCAGTACTTTAGCATACAGTTTTCCCACAATGCTAAGAAGGCTGATGCCACGGTAGTTTTTACAGTCCTGCTGCGACCCTTTTCCTTTATATACGGGGAATATCACGGCTTTGGACCAGTCTACCGGTACCCGCTTCAGTTCCCAGCATAAATTAAACGAGGTGTGCAGCAGGCCTGCCACCACTTCCTCTCCAGCCCTTAGCATTTCGAGTGAAACTCTATCATATCCGGCAGCCTTACCTGCTTTCATGCTTCTCATTGCTTTCATTATTTCATCTCCAAATGGAAGTCTGTAGTCTCTGCCTACCCCTCTAGGTGACAGGCGTGAGTGTTTATGTTATGTTTATGTATGTAAAACTTTATTGATCTATTTTATCTTACAATTAAAAAAAGTTTTTGTTTATCGTTTAGTATATTTAACTAAACACTAAACAAAAACTATTTCAACAAGTATTTACAAAAAAACTATTTACGTAAACAACATAAAAAAAACTCAAAACAAACATTCAATCGCCTACAACGTGCTAGCCCCGACTGCGTATATTACCCTGGTAGCCTCGTGATTGTAGGTAATTATTTCGTGCAGGTAGCAAGAGTGACAGAGGGCTAGTAACAATTAGTTCAGTATCTTCTTGTTTCAAAATTAAAACACAACCCTACATAAATACATTCCACTTAACTCTAATCCATTACACAATAGTTTCTTTAAGTTTAATTAGTCAGATAGATATCACAGTTTTTTAGTTTCTTCTTTCTTCACAAAGTAAATTACAATAAATAATTAGTCAAATACAGTCCATTTAGCTCTTCATCTTCTACAATACCTTTCGATGATAATCGTTAATAGCAGTGTTCCTTTTCAGGCTTAATTTACGTACTAATTTCTAATTTTATAACTAGTTGTGGGGTAAATTTTTCCTCACACTAAACATAACCCTTAACAAAGTGACCTATTTTTTGTCTCTTTTTGCGACACGTTTTGCCGGTGCCCACAATTATATTATAAGTAAAAAGGTGTAGATAGGTTACCTACATAATATTCGATCTTCAAAAACGGCACACTAACGCACACATAAATAACTAAATATTGCAATAGCACACTACATTACGATTAGACGTCAAAGTAGGATGGCATGATTAAGCTTTCGCAAGCGTAAAAGAGACAAATGTAATTTGCGACAGTGCGTGATCTTGTATAGAAGGAACGATGTAGAATAATTAATCAGATATGACATTATACCGTACACCGTGATTTATGCCTTAAACGCGATTCACTCATGAGTGCACGTAGTAAAAGTAATAAAGTAGTAAAAATGCATTAAAAGTAAGAAAGTATAAAAAAATGATTTTATTAATAATGTATTGTGACAAACAAAGTGCTATAATAATTATTTATATACGAACGTATATACCACTTCAATATGCTACAAAACAAATAAATTTAACTTATTCATTAATAATGACATAATTAATTTACCCTTCAATAAAACAAGAAATATATGTACACAATTTGAATTACGATACTCAGAAGAGACCTATCTGTTATTTATATTCTTTGATCAGAAACAATATCACTTCTCTTTCAAACTCACCCATGGGGTATTTTTATTCCTCTCTATTTTTTCTGACAATATATTTTAATATACGTAATTTTTGAATTCGTAAACAATACGAAAATAAATTAACGAAATAATAAGAGAATGAAATATGATTCCTTTTGACTTTGGGGAACCTTTCTTTCATAGTTTGTGCAGAATCTTATCACATATGACGGCATTTTAGGTGCAAAAACAAAACACGAATTACTATCAACGCCGATGTCAATGATGCGACAATAGCATGACTGAGCTCAGGTTTACGAATTAGCCTAGTTTTTATGTGCCACTTGCGGTGCGCGTATAACCTATCTCTAGCTCTTTTTCTTATAATATCATTGGGTGTCATTTATTATATTATCATTCTCCGTCTACGATATAGAGAGACGAGATGAAAGTGACACTTCAGTCACTGAAAAGCTTTGACTAGAGAAGAAATGAAAAGTGACACTTTTGTGACAACTGATAGTTCTCTTTTTATGATCAATAGTCGCTCTATGTTTTAATGTCATTGTATATATTATAAGTACATAGTAACTCAATCGGTGAAAGTCCTCCTTTTTTTTAAGACAAATGTACACTACATTAGTGTTGGGTACACGACATAAAATAGAGTTTGTAAGAGTAGCCTCTTTTTTGCACTAAGCCAGTACAATGTCCCACTTCAAATGAGTTAAGGCTAATGAGGTTTGGAATTTGGGCGAGGCGTGCTGAAGCTCGAAGATACGTTTGAAGTTACGAGTATAAATATGACATTTGACGTTATTGCCATACAGTTACAATCTGTACTCTGATTGAAGACATTGACTATGAAACGATTAACATACACGATTGTATTGTTTGTAAGTAGGTAAATAAAAAGATAAAGAAATATATTTTAAAGAATATAATAAAAAGCTTGCAAATACAATTATAAATTAGAATAGAAAAATAATATTTGCGCGACTTTGTTGCTACTGAGCCGGTTCTTTCTCTCCGTAAGGACCTGGCAGTAGTAAAGCATACTAGGCTGCACTAAAAGTATCGGGAATGGAATATTTCCACTGTTTCTGTCATATTAAAATCTTTTTAATTAAAAACTTTTTGGTTTTAAAAATCGAATACCATTTATTTATTTAAAAAAGATTCTCGGTCTTGTCACAAGGTTTTTTCAAACTTGTTTAGTCGTTGACAAAATGGAATTGACTCGAGAAAATTCAAGAGCGATGATTTATTATGACTTTCGAAGTGGTTTAACACAAAAACGGTGTGTTGACTGGATGATTTCTGCACTTGGTGATGAAGCCCCATCCAAAACCACAATTTATCGCTGGTTTGCTGAATTTCAACGTGGACGTGGCAAGCTCAGTGATGATCCCCGTCCAGGTCGTCCAAAAACTGCAGTCATCCAAAAAAACATTGATGCTGTGCGTAAGCTGATTGAAGAAGATCGACATGTGACATACCGCGAAATTCAAGCAACTTTAGACATTGGCATGAGCCAAATACAAATAATCTTGCATGAATCATTAGGTGTAAAAAAGTTGTTTTTCCAATGGATACCGCATTCGCTCTGTGAAGAGCAAAAAGCGGCTTGCGTTACTTGGTGCGTCAGAACTCTTGAAAGATTCCACGCAGGATCCTCAAATGCTGTATACAACATCGTATCAGGTGTCGAATCCTGGATATACGCGCACAAACCCGAAACAAAAACCAGTCACGAGTTTGGGTATTCGAAAATAAGTTAAAGCCAACAAAAATTGTTCATTCACGGAGGGTTGCAGAAAAATGGTGGCTACTTTGTCTCCAAGGCCATGTTACGACTATTCCTCTTGAAGGACAAAGAACGGTTAATGCAAAATGGTATGCTTGCATTTGTTTTCCACAGGTCGTTTCTGAACTCCGTAAAGAGAACTGCAACCGCCACATCATCCTCCATCACGACAATGCGAGTTCTCACACCGCACACAGAGCAAAAGAATTTTAAGAGCAAGAAAACATAAAATTATTAGACCATCCGCCGTACAGCCCCAACCTAAGCGCTAATGATTACTATACTTTCCCTAAAATAAAAAATAAATTGCGTGGACAGAGATTTTCATCACCTGAATAAGCTGTCGACGCGACGCCTACAAAACGGCTATTTTGGAGACCCCAACATCCGAATGGAATGGTTGCTTTAATGATTGGTTCCATCGTTTGGAAAAATGTGTTAAATTTCGCGGAGAATATTTCGAAAAGCAATAAATACATTTTTAAATAGTAATGTTGTATCACTTCCTTGATTCCTGAAATTTTCAGTGCCACCCTCGTTTTTACGTGGTAGAGCCATGCTGCAGTTATATTAGTAGTATAGTTGTAGTACGAATGGGTCGGCTCGACCGAGGAAGGACCACGCTCTCACAGAATACCAGCGTGAAATTGTAGCTTAATGCTGCTGTATTTCGTATGGTGAGTGTAGAGAACCGGAGACCCTTTTTACTGGAAACGAGGCATTCCATCTCAGTCCTCACGGGTGACAACGCATCTGCATTTTGATTTGTAATGGAGGATAGATGTAGATGTCTATGGGCCGCAGCAACCACTTACCATCAGGTGGACTGTGTGGTCGTCTATCACCCTATTCTATAAAATTAAAAAATAAAAATAAAATAAAAGTGCGCTCGGAAGGCACTGAAGTGGCAACAATACAAAGCCGTTTTAAAAATAACTTATAAAGCCTAGGATAGGCGTCCTTTTTAATAAACCATCACTTGGCAGGATCTTGAGACCTTGGCAGTAGGGGTTCCTCGAGGTAATTATCGACTTCGATAATACCCCTTGCAGTCGGATTAATACTTTTTATTATCATATCCACTTGCTCATCAAACTCATTCCATATGCTATGTTTACGCTTACGGGATGGTGACGAAGATGGCGGCTATGATGTACATGTGCTTTGTATTTGAATTCGCCCGGCCATGGCTTTGATATTTGTACATGCTTTACTGTAAGCGTACTCATTCTCAAACCCATATTTTTTGAATCTTGGTGTAGTGCTTTCAGCAAAAATATTATTCTTCTCAATGCACGAAAACCTTGTGCTAATTTCATTTAAAAGCACTTGGGTCATTCGTAAAACACAGTCCGGATGTGGCGTAGATAAAAAATTTAGGCATTTCTTTTTGAGGGCGCTTGACATAAGTATAACCTGAAATTTATAAAACACCTCATACATGAAAAAAGAATGTCAAAATTGAATATACAAAATAAATGCTTTATCTATTACTTCACCTCTGATATTGTAACATTCTTTTCTGAACTCATCTCCTCAGTTACATCTTTGAAAAATGAAAGAATTTCTATTGCCGAATCCAAAACCTCAATGTCTTCAGAAGTCATATTTATAGTTACGGGATAATCGATAGCAATTGTGGACATAACACTGTTTTTAAATTTTAACACCCTTTCAAACATATCACGCGTGGAGTTCCAACGTGTGGAAACGTCTTGTTTTATCTTCAATAGGAGTTCATCTAGCTTCTTTTACATATGTTTTAATCTCTCAGATGCAAGTAGACTTCTACGAAATAATTCGACAATTTGTTTAATTTTTGTGGTAATATGTTTTATTTCTTTTAATGCAGATTGGACTATACGGTTGAGAGTATGAGCGAAACAAGGTATTTGCTTCCAATTATTAAGTCTTATAGCAGCTTTGATGTTATAAGCGTTATCACTGATTGCTGCTACAATTTTGTCAGTAATTTCCCAATTATCTGTAATTCTTTCTAGTTCTTGTGCTTGGTTTTCTGAAGTATGTCAACCTGGAAACTGTATACATTCCAACAAAAAAGATTTTAATTCTTATTGATGATTGAAAAAATGCTCGCGTATTGTCACAGCTAAGTAATTATCATTGGGGGCTGATGTCCACCCATCAGTTGTAATGCACACATGTTCTGCTTGACAGAGTTGTGACTTAACCTTTTCTTTTGTTTGATTATAGACATTAGTCATCAATGCATTAGATAATGTCTTACGACTACGTAACTGGTAGGCTGGATTTAATTCTTTAATAAAATCTTTGAGTTCAGGGGATTCAATTAGATGGAAGGCTAAGTAATTTTTTGTGAATAATTTTACTAGCATTTTGTTTAGATGTTCAGTTTTTTAGCAGAAAGCGGTTTATAGAAGTACTGTGTTAGTTTGGTGTTAGTGACTGGAGCTTTTTTATAAAGTTGGTGTTTTTAGTGGTGGCTGGTAAGATATCAGATGTTTCAGGCATGACTTAAGTTGAAGCAGTAGATGTGGAAGCAGTAGGCATCTCAAGTTCTTGTGCTGTCGAATCAGTGAAATGTGTTGTCAAATTATGGATTTCTGTTGCAGAAGAAGCTATATTTTCAATCGGACATTCACGTATAGCGACAAACACTTGTGAATGCTTGCTTTTTGTGTGTCTGATTAGGTTGTAAGCACCATCGCCTTTGTATGAAAATTCTTTCTGACAAAATTGCATTTGGCTTTATCATTTTTGAGCTCCTTAAAAAACTGCCAAGCTTTTGAGGATTTTCTATCACCATCACCAGACATACTGTGCATGCAAAAAGCAAACAGGACAAATGTCAAATAAAGTAATTACATCTGAAAACCGATATAAGCAGGGGATTTTTATTTATGTAGCCTGGTAACCCTTAAATAGGGTATCTATTTTGATTTGACAAAAACCCTGCCGTTGCCGCTCTCACTGGTGAGGTGTCCTGGCCAACGGACAATCGACATTTGCTAAAATGTCTTTTACTTAAATAATTATACCCACACCTATAACTATACAAAGTTTATAGGTATCTTTTATTCAAATGTTGTCATAAACAAAAGTATCAACTCAGACGAATAAAAATATTAAAACCACAACAAAATTAAAACACAAACACGCCAAGCCAAATTAATAAGTATTGAAAATCATTCATAAAACATGAATAAATACAAAGACTTACCTGAATATATACCTAAACTAAAATATCTATTCACTTAAACTACACAAACGAAGCATCAAATTAAAAACTTTTGCACATCAATGTCAGCAACATATTTCCCTCTCGCTCGAGATTCGAAACGCGGTCACGTAATGTTCATTTTAGAATGACGTACTATTGTAATTTGTAGCATGCATTTCGCTCCCTCTCTGTCCTCATGTTATAGTTTTATGAAGACGAAGAGTGAGTAAGGCGATATAAAATTTGAAGTAATACATTAAAAAATGCCAAGCCGCTCTTACATTTTGACGTCATGTACGGGACAAATGAAACGCCTCTTGAATGTCCTACTCAACACTAGTGTACATAGACCTGGCCCATTTCGATACACCAGGCCGCTAAATTATAGTTTTGCATTGATTTACCTTTTGTCAGTATCTAAGCACACAAGGCATAAAAATGTACAGAAACATGTGATACCAATTATTTAAACATATTATGTGTTTAAAGTAGTTTTCAAAATGGTACAACGCTTTATTATTTAAAGAATATTGGTAATTATAGCTTTAAGTTCCAAAATAATTCCACTTAATGGACTATTGAGGCTTAAGAAAGCTTTCTATATTTGACATTAATTATAGTAGATATTCGAATGAATTTTTTACCCACCTGACTACTACTGACCTTCTCTGATGCAATCTGTATCCGCGAATAAAATGTTTGTTTGTTGTCGATTGCAATGTTTACTTGATCCATCTCGTAATAGCGATTCTTGCTCATTTTCGGTGCGTCTGATTGAACAGATAGGTATGGTACGGTGAAAGTGGAGGCCGCTAAATTATAATTTTATAAAGATTTATTAAATTTACGCGAACACTACATTGAAGAAAACATTGAGTAAAACCACATATACGGATTTTATTGAGTTTACTTAATTTATTTTTAATTTCCGACGCTTCGGGTCCTAGATTAAAATTCCGGGTATATCGGACCAAAACTTAATTTTCTAAAACTGAAGGTAGCCGGGATAACTATAACATAGGGACATCAAAAATCGCTGCCCCCCCCCCCCCACCCGTAACCATAGAACCCGAATTGAGGAACCCCACCCGAACGTCCCACACGAAACGTCGGGCATTGAAATAAGTTATAAATAAGTTAACTTTACGCGACAAAATCCGTATAAGTGGTTTACGTTTAGTTTAAGAAAATTCTTTATAAAATGATTTCTTATATTTACGCGAACACTACACATTGAAATAATACTAGTTTTTACGGAATTTATCGCGTATATGACCATGACCCCCCGTGACCATGGGTGCTGTAAAGCGCTCGAAACGTCGGGTATTTAAAAAGTTAAATATACGCGTTAAATTCTGTACAAACTAGTATTATTTCAAAATTCTTTATAATTTTCTTGAAAGTACTGAAACTTTGTTTTCCTTGACGTACCTACATTGTATAGTGCTTGGAATACCTCAAAAACACAGGTCGTAATTTAAACTTTATTGCAATTCTGTTTCGTACGCGTACTGCATTAAATCACTGTCGCCCTCACATGTTTGGAGACTTTCATCTATCAAAGTGTCTGCCGTTGTAGTAGGGAATTCTAGAGTTTGCAAGTAGTACATATTTGTACATACATTCTGAACTTAATATTGTCTTTTGAAACGTTTATGACAACTAATAGAGTATCCTTTGACATAAATTGTGATCGCAATTTTTTTTGGAAAAATAATATTTGTTTTTTTATTATTTAACTTAAGGTTTATGTTTTCGTAGTAATATAATCCTTAGATGACTTCAATTTCAAAAATGAAAACAAGTTTTTTTTTCTCAATCAATTTTCATTTTATTATACTAAAATTATTAACAAACTTCAAGTTTACCTGATGACAAGTGGTCACTGTAGGCTATGCACTCCTGCAAATAACTTTAAACAGGGAAGGCTACCCATGCGATCTCTGAGTAATTATACTGACTCTCTTTAATGGTAGAAATAGGAAAAATGGTGGACCAAAAACCAAAACTAAATGGCGGATGTCGCACTTGATGGACTCTGGACAATAAACTTCCTTTGAATTTAATTTTGGCTGACATTTGTTGTTCCTTTATCCGCAGCAAATAAAACAGCTCATAATAAGGATGGGCACTTATTTAGGGGAAGCGGCGAGCGGCGAGCGGCTTCTCTCTTGACGGCTATGCGAACACGATGAAATTGCGACAACCATGGCGGTGCGCGTTTTCTTATAGCTTCCACCATCTCCCCTTTCTACTTGGAGGAGCGTGCTTCTCAATATAGTACCAAAGATGCGTTCATCAGTATGCAGCTGTATGCACTAATTTAAAGGAATCATCGCAGTCGTACTAGTATTGTTAACATCGTACAAAGTAATACCATTGCACTTAATATCAACTCAATAAAAAATTCATGTAGTATATAGTTATGGAACAATTTTTTATTTAATTGACAATCTAGTTTTATGTTGCGACCAACAGCAAGTAGTACATTGTAACTGCAGTACTCAAATTTTTAAATTTGATGGTTAACAATCTCACAAATGTTTGTGCTGCGCTCACCAAACTTTCTGCGCAGAGAGCAAGTATGTAATTTTAAGTTGTGCAGTACTTCAGTTTGGGCATTCTTGAAAAGGTCAGCACTGGACTTAAAAAGTCTATTAAAGAATACATAAAGATTAAAATTAATATAACTAACATTTGTTTAGGCACATTTCAGAAATAGTAATCATTAAAATATATAAATAAACAATTTAACATTTTTACTTTTTGATATAAAGCTAAGTAATATGATAATTAAAGTATCTGGTGGAGCCACGTGTCTAAGGCTGCCGAAGTCTAGTTCCCCGGTCGAACCTTAAATCTATTACGCGAGATATTAACTAAAGTGGACTGTATATGTGGTTGCTTCTGCGCTTACGTAAAAGCGACTACTATAGAATGCGGTATAATGCACTCGCTCTTCCCTAAACTAAAACTATTATTGTGCCAAATCGCTGAAAAGGAATCCTGCCTGATTAGGAGAACAACAAAATTGGAGCGGGTTAAACAACTATATAAGGCAGGAACTAATTAAAGGAATATTGACTCACCGGGGTTTCTTCTATCCCGTTGAGCACTATAGCTGCAACTTCTGGAACTTCTTCTGGAACACTCCGGAGAGAGGCGGTGCGCGACTATATCTCACACGAGGTGAGGCGGGTCTCCTGGAGCTCGACTGCTTCCAGGCTAAAGCGGTTTCTACTAGCGGTGTGGTTTCAACGACGACTGCGGCGGAAAAGAGCTGTTGTTCCAATGACTGGCGCGGTGGGAAGAGCTGTTGTTCCAATGACTGGCGCGGTGGGAAGACCTGTTGTTCCAATGACTGGCGCGGTGGGAAGAGAGCGCGCAACGGTCGCGCGTGCCTTATATGTCCTCGGCCCCGATGATTACGTGACATTCTAGAATCATCTTCTTGCCCCTCCCACCCCACCACCCCGATGTGTCGATAGGAGGGTATGACTGATATCGTTTTTCGGAAAGGAACAAGCGACTTGGCACCCCTACCGTCAAATATAATAATACGAATGGTTTTCCGCGCAACCATCTCCCCCGCCCTTGAAGGATTTCCTTCAAAATTAACTAATACAACTAGAGCTAAGATCAACTAACAAAATAACTAACTAACGCTAAGATTACCTAAATTCAACTACAATTTAATCTAGGAAGAGGCAGGGGGCACAAACGGACAACCGGACGCAAGTAAGACCCAACCGTGGTCTTAACGCGAGCTATCCTAACTACTCCGTCGGAACCGGGAAAGACCTCTTCGACAATTCCTAACGGCCAGTGGAGAGGCGGCGTATTCTCTTTGGTGAGCACAACTACAGTTCCTACAGCTAAAGGCTCAGTTGCTGTGTTCCATTTTTGTCGAGACTGCAAAGTATGCAAGTATTCCATCCTCCATCGTTTCCAAAACGATTGCACTAACCGATCTAATAATTTGTGGCGTGCGGAAATGCTAAGTCTGTTCTCATCCATATCTGCGGCTGGCAAATACTTTAAAGGCGTTAAATTCAAAAAATGTGCTGGAGTTAGAGCCAGCGGTTCCAACTCCTAGTGACCCACTAGACAACGTACGACAAAGTGGGCGACTATTCATTACGCATTCAATTTGAGCGAGCACCGTACTTCTTCGAAGGACAAAATTTGATCTCCTATTACTCGGTATAAATGACTCTTTAGACTCTTGATATTAGTCTCCCAATTGCCCCCAAAATGACTCGCGGCTGGGACGTTCGGAGACCACTCAATGCGGTTCTCGGCTAGAATGTGAGCGAACTCCGAATTATAATATTTGCTAGCTAAGAGCTCATGTAGTTCTGATAGAATACGTTTTGCACCGACGTAGTTCGTACCGTTATCCGAATACAATTTACTTACAGGGCCTCTGCGGGATAGAAATCTTTTAAATGCACCCATAAAGCCTGCTGTGCTTAGATCACCAACGAGTTCTATATGCACCGCTCGAGTAGTTAGACATACGAAAATGCAGACGTAAGCCTTTGTGGATCTTATACCACGCCCGCGAGTGAGCGTGACCTTAAACGGGCCAGCGAAATCAGATCCGGTGTGCGTGAAGGGCTTTACTGATTGTATTACTCTACAAGATCTAAGTTCCGCCATTTTCGGAAATGACGGCTTGGGGCGTGCCCGAAAGCAAGCTATACATCTGTGCACCCGATTGCGTATTAAACTACGTGCAGAAAGAATCCAATAATTCTGACGCAAAATCGACATCAACAAGTCGGGGCCAGCGTGCGAGTTCAGTTTATGATGGTAATCGACTAATAAGTTCATGACATGGTCTTTACGCGGTAAAACAATAGGGTGCCGTTGGTCGAAACTCAATTGCGAGTTGGACAAGCGTCCACCTACCCTTACAATCCCATCCTGTAAAAATGGCTTAAGGCGTTGTAACGATCCCCCCCTCTCTCTATATAAAAAATTTATAATATTAAAAATTAAATATATCCCACTTTCAATAACATTATATATATGTGACCAGGATAAATATGTTTAGATCTTTCTAAATGATCTTTCTAAAGGTTTAATAATAGGCCGTTTGTAATATTTTGGCGTGATCGTCTTAGTTAGGACCCTTATCTACGTTGTGTTTGTTTAGTAACTTAGTTCTTTTAGGTGTCTTTTGGAAGAATGAATATTCACTAGAGCAATTGAAAGCCGTTGGTAGTGCCTTATAAGCTAAGTGAACCCCGTTCACGAAGACAGGGCTCGAGAAAGGTTAAGAACATAAAACGTTCATATTCCACTTGTATCAGGTTGACATTATTAATTTATTATTATTTATCCCTTCCCGCTTGGAAAAGGCTCACAATATATTTATACAAAAATACCCGATACAAGGGCTTCGCTCTCCTACATTTATTTAAAAAAATGTAGGGGAGGTACACGGCCCCACACACGCCGTGCATGGTGAGCGCCAACCATTTTGATGCACTCCCCCCGAAGGGAACGCTAATTCGGGAACTGGACCGTAGTTCACAGCAAAATAACTGGCGAACCAGTAAAAGAGGCTTGGCCCCTTGTTAGTGCGTAAGCACAAATATCGACCGAAGTCGCGCATGTCAATGCGTGTATACGCCATACAGAATACGAACGAATCCAGCCACAGTGAATGTACGTCACACGGTTTAGGCAAATAGGCACACTGGCCTTAAACCCTCCGTGAGCGCCACCACCTGCCAGACCGCCGCTCCTGCAGACGTGATGTAAGTGTATGGCATCACCACCAATTGCATGATCAGCACGGCTACTAGCCGCAGAGCGTGTCATGAGTCTACCGCTCACCTCAAGGGAATGGGGTCCCACGTTGTGCGGCTTTCGGCCGCAGCCTTGAGAGTCTCCTCAGATCCTCCCGCCAGCTACTACCCGCATGAGGTCGACACATATGCTCCACCAACCAATACAACGGCAGATATAGCCAAAAGGCAGTTATAAGATAAGAGTAATAATTCGCCATCAGAAAGGGTTTGTGTCACTGACGTTGAGTAAATGCATTTTCGATCATGTTTGTCTCACCCACCAACAAGTTGCCTTCAATCATTCAAAGGTGGGAAAGTTACAGAGATATAATATTATGTTGTTATATAAAACATCGTGAAGGGCAGACAGTCTGCAGCCCCGCAATGTAGGGACCCGACTTGGGCACAGCTACTTAGGTGTGAGTCAAACCAAGACGCAGAGAGCGCCATTGACAATAGCGTCCCACCAAACAACCATCGCAGAGACGCAATGCTGCAGAACGCAACAAGCATCAATACGACTATCGTCGGGCTTACACCATTCCAAGGTCCCCCATACATTCCAGCAGACATCACCACCCATATACCTCCATCGACCAGAACCACAAGAGAGCGTCGAATCAGGCGCAGCACACTCGCAGATCCATCACAAGACGCAATACCGCAAGTAGCAGTAAGCATCAATGCAACTATCATACGGAAGGCGCCCCCTCACAACACATCCACATGATCCCTATCGATTTTGGTAACAAAGTTGGTATTGTTGTTATATAAAAAATGTCACCAACGTATCATAGTAGCACGCTACTAAGACGCCAATGAACAAAACTCCACGTATCATAGCGCTAATGCACTAAGACATGAAGCTGAGTATGCCTGTTACACTTAAAAGTGCTACCAAACACACTCAACATCCCCATCCGAAAGATAGACGACACACCGCTATGCGCAACGATGTCGCCCACAAACGGTATGGGTGTGCGATGTCCACGGGAAAGCCGTATTGCTACAACAAACCCGCTTACCACCGACACTAAGATGTTAATTGTATACCTCCATCGACCAGAACATCAGGAATGCGTCGAATCAGGCGCAGCACACCCGCAGATCCATCACAAGACGCAATACCGCAAGTAGCAGTAAGCATCAATGCAACTATCATACGGGCGGCGCACCCTTACAACACACCCACATGACTCCTATCGACTTTGGCAACAAAGTTAGTATTGTTCTTATATAAAAAAATGTCACCAACGTATCATAGTAGCACGCTACTAAGACGCCAATGAACAAAACTCCACGTATCATAGCGCTAATGCACTAAGACATGAAGCTGAGTATGCCTGTTACACTTAAAAGTGCTACCAAACACACTCAACATCCCCATCCGAAAGATAGACGACACATCGCTATGCGCAACGACGTCGCCCACATACGGTATGGGTGTGCGATGTCCACGGGAAAGCCGTATTGCTACAACAAACCCGCTTACCACCGACACTAAGATGTTAATTGTATACCTCCATCGACCAGAACATCAGGAATGCGTCGAATCAGGCGCAGCACACCCGCAGATCCATCACAAGACGCAATACCGCAAGCAGCAGTAAGCATCAATGCAACTATCATACGAAAGGCGCACGCTCACAACACACCCACATGACTCCCATCGACTTTGGCAACAAAGTTGGTATTGTTGTTATATAAAAAATATCACTAACGTATCATAGTAGCACGCTACTAAGACGCCAATGAACAAAACTCCACGTAGCATAGCGCTAATGCACTAAGACATGAAGCTGAATATGCCTGTTACACTTAAAAGTGCTACCAAACACACTCAACATCCCCATCCGAAAGATAGACGACGCATCGCTATGCGCTACGACGCCGCCCACATACGGTATGGGTGTGCGATGTCCACAGGAAAGCCGTATTGCTACAACAAACCCGCTTACCACCGACACTAAGAAGTAAATTGTATACCTCCATCGACCAGAACATCAGGAATGCGTCAAATCAGGCGCAGCACACCCGCAGATCCATCACAAGACGCAATACCGCAAGCAGCAGTAAGCATCAATGCAACTAACATACGGGCGGCGCACCCTCACAACACACCCACATGACTCCCATCGACTTTGGCAACAAAGTTGGTATTGTTGTTATATAAAAAATATCACTAACGTATCATAGTAGCACGCTACTAAGACGCCAATGAACAAAACTCCACGTATCATAGCATTAATGCACTAAGACATGAAGCTGAATATGCCTGTTACACTTAAAAGTGCTACCAAACACACTCAACATCCCCATCCGAAAGATAGACGACGCATCGCTATGCGCTACGACGCCGCCCACAAACGGTATGGGTGTGCGATGTCCACGGGAAAGCCGTATTGCTACAACAAACCCGCTTACCACCGACACTAAGATGTTAATTGTATACCTCCATCGACCAGAACAACAGAAATGCGTCGAATCAGGCGCAGCACACTCGCAGATCCATCACAAGACGCAATACCGCAAGTAGCAGTAAGCATCAATGCAACTATCATACGGAAGGCGCCCCCTCACAACACATCCACATGATCCCTATCGACTTTGGTAACAAAGTTGGTATTGTTGTTATATAAAAAATGTCACCAACGTATCACAGTAGCACGCTACTAAGACGCCAATGAACAAAACTCCACGTATCATAGCGCTAATGCACTAAGACATGAAGCTGAGTATGCCTGTTACACTTAAAAGTGCTACCAAAGACACCATCATCCCCATCCGAAAGATAGACGACACATCGCTATGCGCAACGACGTCGCCCACAAACGGTATGGGTGTGCGATGTCCACGGGAAAGCCGTATTGCTACAACAAACCCGCTTACCACCGGCACCAAGATGATATGTCTAGGACACATCGGTTAGCGAGTCCAAGTTTACCTCGGACCAATTGCTCGTGAAGCAGCACACACGCCACCATAATATTCCTTTTCAAGTCCCTAATAAGGACTAGTCATTTTGCTACAGTACTAAGAGCAGTCAGTCACCCGACCAACCCCATACAATGCTTATGCATCAAGGAGACCTCCTTTAATATTGATTTTGTATCATAGACCTTACTTTCATAAGTCATTCATATATAGGATTCGAACCCACGACCCTACTATTGTAATGCATATTAATCATAGAGACCTTCTATAGTGTTGCTTTTGAATCATAGACCTTACTTTCATAAGTCATTCATATATAGGGTTCGAACCCACGACCCTACTATTGTAATGCATATTAATCACAGAGACCTTCTATAGTATTGATTTTGAATCATAGACCTTACTTTCATAAGTCATTCATATATAGGGTTCGAACCCACGACCCTACTATTGTAATGCAAATTCATCATGGAGACCTTCTATAGTATTGCTTTTGTATCATTGAGTTTAATATCATAAGTCCCTAATATAGGACTAGTCAATGTGCTACAGTACTTCAGGCAGTCAGGCTCCCGACCACCCCATATATATGTAGAACTGCAGGAATGTATCTCCGGCAGCTCATCCATACAAGACATCTATACGTGAACACCTTCCATAACTTAGGAAAATTTTCCTTAATACATGAACTCCTTCAACAACTTAGGAAATTTCATCTATACGTGAACTCCTTCCACAACTTAGGAAAATTTTCTTTTATACACGAACACCTCCCATGACTTAAACAATTTTTAACAGATTTTCTAATTATCTTATAAACGTTATTTAACTTAATTTTATAATATTTTTGACTTGTATTTCTATTATTTATCTTATTTTAAATATTTTTACAAGTTTTTATAATAAATTTACTTATTACGAGAAACAATAATTTTGCCCTTAATTTGCTATGTTATTGGGATAATGTCTTAAATATATTAACTTTATGTTTATTAATTTGACTTAATTGCTTAATATATATCTTTTAAGACTATTTTTGACGCCCCTTTATATTGAATTTAATTATTAATAATAATATTGGGCCGTCACAATCCACCCCCAAATTTTATGTTAATGACCCACACAGTGGAGTCGTTGATATAAAATTTTACTATATTGAGAGCATATGCACTACACTCAAAATTTTGAACTTATGTGTATCTGTTCTTTCCTCTTTCAATCTGTTACAATTTAGTATATATTTTCATCCCACCTACCCCAGGGAATGGCCGCCGCCACACACCCCTTCAACCACATCTATCGCAATAAACCATAAATTGTTATCTTGCTAAATTTATTGTATATTATGTCGTTGATATAGTGGTTCTCTTTAGTTTTTGACTTACATTTTTAAGTCTTTAAAATATTAATTCATCAATGCTTGCTTTATATGTACAGTTTTATGAATATGAGTTGAAATCAGATGGCTACACACCCACAGGATAAATTTGATTGAGCCATTCACCCTAACCCAACTCCCCAAATTTATTCAATAAAAACATATTTTACAAAATTATCTTACACTCAATATTTACAGATAGTTATTAATAAAATTATTACAACATTTTCTTATTTTTAATTAATTTGTATCTTGCTCATAACTTTAATAATTTTAATCTATTTTTCAAAAGGCCACCCACGGGACCAAATAATACTACAGTATTTATTCTAGAATGTATATAAGCCAAACCTATTATTTAAAATATTTTAATAAATGAATGGCATTAAAATTTCCCCTAATTTCATTTGTTTCAGGGTTTGCTAAAGTATATACATTGTCAAATGGTACGGCTGCTATTATATATGGCCCTTCATACGCCAAATTAAATTTACTCATAACTTTGTTATCTGCATCTGATCTACTAGATCTTGAAACTTTTACTAAATCGCCAACATGATATGTCACTAATTTATTGCTCTTATCAAAGGGGGATGCCCATATTAGGCCATGGAACGCCCAACAATGTGCATTTGTTAAAAAAATATATCTTAATTTATGGTTATAAATCGCGGTATTCATTTATCCTAAAACAATGGGAATATTTTTGCACAAATTAAAAGTACCGAAAAGATAAAAATAAAATTAGGTAAATACGTAATTCATTAGTCTGTGAATAAAATAAAAAATGTTGCCAATCACAAAAATCATTAAAAAAATCGATTCCCCTTTTCGATCGATTACTTATGGTGTCATTATTACAATGCTTATATAATTTTTCGATAATTATTACGATGTTATGATATAGGTTTAAAATAACCGTTGACAATGGATATTTATCCAAAGCAGTCGATACGTAACCGTTATTAACCAATTGTTTATCCGACTACAGACGAAAAAGGATGGTTATGTTTTTACTGTTTACGTTGTTGTTACGTTTTTTGCTATGGTGCTTAAAACGTAGGATGCATTTTATTATTGAGGGCGCTACTATCAAAGAATATTTTATTCGCTAAACTCGTAAAGTACTTGACCAACTTTGAGAATTCTTTCACCACTAGATTGTTATGTATAATTTTAGATATCCAATATAGGGTTAATTTTATTATAGAGGGCGCTACTTTCAATGAATACGTTTTTTGGCTAATCTCAAAAATTACTAGACCGATTTTGAAAATTCTTTCACCATTACATTGCTAATGAGGGCGTTAGCTGTGTGATAAATTTATATTATTACAATAAATGATTGTGAGATTAATATTTTCTAAATAAATAAAACTAAATACCTACCTAAGATGTTCAAATTCAATTATTATTTTTACAATTTAAGAATCGTATTTACACACTTTACTTACTCAGATTGATTATTATAGAAAAAGAGGTAATAAATCTAAAGTAAAAGAGCTCCGCAAAACACTATTTATTAGAATAAAACTAAATGTTGAAAAAAAGTGGTTCAGTGCGAGTCGGACTCGCAGGCCCATGAAGAGTTCAGTAGTAACAAGCATATATTTTAAATCGAGTCAAAATGCCACTATCATTATCGCCAGCAACAAATTATTTTGTTTTTCATAGTGTGTGTATAAATAACAAAGTTGTTTTTGCGGTTCTTTAAAATGTGCTACTTGTATCTAAAAAAAAGGACTATAATACATTATGGGGGTTTCTGTGGTTTATTCATTACCAAAGAGAAAAATCTTATTGCGCAAAATAGGTTTTTATCCATTTCAAGTCATCGAAAGCGGCAGTCAACCGTTAAAAACTAAAACAACCGTTGTTATAGGCTCGGTTGAATTCATTGACAAACTTCACATTTATAGTTATGATAATTAAACAAGCGAATTACTAGCTGATTTACCAAGAATTCTTTAGAGTATAACAAAACGCTACTGCACAAGTTAACTGTTATTCTTATCTGTTTTTAACATAACATTTAAAATGGAATCATGTTATGATAATTCAAGAAGTTAATTTCCAGCTGATTTACCACGAATTCTCTAAAGCTTAACAAAACAATACAGCACAAGCTAACTGTTCTTAAAAATACATTTGAAATAGAGTTTCAATAAATAAAGGAAATTATATTTTAAAAAGCGTGCAGAACTTAAAACGCGTCAAAGATTATACTTTTTATGATATTATTAATCGAATAAAAATCGATATCATTTCATAGATTTTATGACAGTTAAGTGGCAACATCGAATCTGACATGTAGGCCGCTGTCACTGTTATGTCACAAGAATTCAATTCGTGTTATCGTGTTATTTTATTTTGTTGGAAAATGCAATTGTTGATCTCTCAACAATTGGTTCGAACACAGCAGGTAAATAGTTGGTACATATCACGATGTGGCATGTCTTACTCTAAGAAATGCTTTATAACTGAGTTTACTTGAATAATATCAATATAATAATTGTAGCTTCTTTATTAGGTACAAGTTTCGAGTACAGTGAACGTGTAGTGTGGCACTCGCAAAATGCACCAATAGTTCGTCTTGAACATGTATACATCAGCTGTGGCACTGACACTTATGAGAATAAGATCACACACAATGGGTGCGTTTGGCAGAAAAAAACGCTAGCAAGCACTTACAAGCGCTAAAATAGTTTTCGGCCAGGACACGATTGCTACTTTAGTAGCGCTGACACAATCCGCCATTTTGCTTATTTAATTTGTTTGTTTTGAAGTAGAAATTATAAGTTGTTTTGTGCAATGTTAGTTATAAGTAATATAATTATATGAATAGACATATACGTTATTAAAAATTCATGATTAGTAAGTTTTTAGTATTAATACTTTACAAACATATATTTAAATTAGGTTAGGTTCCCTGGTTAAAACTAACATCGTGTCCTGGAGGAAAATAGCTACTTACGATTTGATAGCGCTTACCGCTTACGATCGCCATTTTGCTTACAAGCGCTTGCTAGCGCTTTTTTCTGCCGAACGCACCCATTGTTTGAACACGAATTATTTGCGCTACGTGAGGTAAGTGTTTAACATTTTTCATTTTTATTAAATGATCCATATATCTGATAATTATACATGTTTTTACACTGATTGTATATCAACTCAAGAACTTGTTTTATTTTTTCACATCTGCCCTAGCTATATCTGACAAACATACTAGCTTATTTATGAGATTGACCAGTTTTATCAACTACCAAGAAAGGAGACAGTTGATTTTTCATTGTTTTTGGACTGCTGGTAGTCTGTCAGGCCTTAATTATTAAATAATATAGGGCATTAAATCCGTCCTTGTGCAGTAACATTTAACTTGATAAATATTTTATTTATATTTGAGTTTGAAATAAACAAATCTATTTTATTTTTATTTTTTCACTTTGACTTCATTTTTTGTATTTTACATTATTTCAGTTGTCATGCCGTGTATATCATAATTGCTGGCAATGAACTGATAGAATAACATCATGTTCAACTGCAGAACGGGAACCATCTGAATCATCTAGTCCGTCCTTGTTGCAATCTGAAGTGAGTAATGTATTGCACCCAGAACAACAAAGCTTAGATCATACATCACATAGTCTACTGCTAACTAATTATTTAAAAGCACAATGTTTTTTACCTAGTTGTAACAGTTCCATCAGCATTGCGAGTATGTCTCTTTTGTGATTAACTACACTTTGCGATAACAAACATACATAGTGACAATTACTATGTATGTGTGTTATACTTGGTAGAGCCATGCTGCAGTTATATTAGAAGTATAGTTGTAGCATGAATGGGTCGGCTCGACCGGGGAAGGACCACCCTCTCACAGAATACCAGCTTGAAATAGTAGCTTAATGCTGCTGTGTTTTGTATAGTGAGTGTAGAGAACCGGAGACCATTTTTACTGGAAACGAGAAAATGATCTTAGTCCTCACGGGTGACATCGCATCGCATTTTGATTTGTAATCGAGGATAGATGTGGATGTCTAAGGGTCACAGCAATGTCTCCAGCAGATGGTGAATCTCAGTTAATGACAAGATATGCTAATAAATCCAGAGCCGTGACCATGTGTCAATATGGGTAGTAGAGGTGGTGAATGGCATTTTTAAAACTGAATTTAAAATATTTCATCAAAATTACTTTAACAGGACTTCTACACATTTGATGATAGACTGCTGTGGCTTCTGCTATAGTTAATAAATTCCACACAAAAATAAGGGACAGGGATGTATCTGGGATGATCTAAATAGAACTAGGGCAGGCAGACTTTAGAAATATAAATGAAGACTTTAAAATGTTAGGGAATTTCCTGTTTTAACTTACAGCGACTTAATATTAATTACTTGTGTCACATACCAATTAAAGCAAGCTCGCTACTATTATGGTGAGCATATAAGATTTAATGGTTGCTACCGGATAGAACTCTGTAATAACCAGAGGAGCAGCATTATGGAAGGAATAAAGTTAAGCCCTAGCTGATCTTTACTTAGGGCTAGAATTGCAAGTCATCACTATTAGTCGTAAAGTGTATTTTATTATATAAATTCTATATAATATCTAATATATAAATTCTTTTTTCAATAGAGAAGGAGGCTTGGTACTACCACCTGCTTAGGACCCTGTAATTAATGAAATTAAAATTAAACCCAAGCATACCACTGCAAGACTTCAAGACACAGTAAGTTCATTCTGTAGATCGGACCATAAATAAAAATTAAAAATCTGAAGGTACTCCGGGTTAACACTGACATTGGGACGTCGGTCATCTCAGTCTGCCGTAACCATGGGTGCTGGAAAGCACCTGAAACGTCTGTAATTAAAAATCAAAGAAATAAAACGCGATAAAATCGATAAAAATAGTTGTTAAAAAAACTGCATTTGTGAAAATAAAAACTTCAAATATTTTCAAAACCCCGACTTTTTTTAAAGCAATTCCTTTACCATTTCATTGTTTTAATTACATATTATCATATCTATATGCTTTTATATGTGGGCACTCATGGCCGAAGTGTCTATGAAGAGTGGGCATTCCCCTTTGTGTTTCTAATGCGGCTTGCCTCTTTTAAATTCTTTCGCACTTGCTATCTAATTTGTCCGACATTATATTTGCTTGTACTATTTAGTTTAAGTGACTGCTTGAACTTATTAATGTTATTGAGTCAGGCGTACTGACCCAGGTTTATAATTCTCTCTATTTAATTTAAATTATTACAAATATCACACATGAACATTATTTGTTTTAATGAATTAATATAATAAAATACTTAATTTAATATTTTCTTAAAAATTTAACTTAAATCTTGCTCATAACTTTTGATTATATAGAGATTATTGGATGGAACGTCCTTTATTTAATTGGTGAGATCTTATAAGATGTTACTGGATGAGTATTTCATTTTCCATCTTCAGCTTTTCTATTGTTACATTATGTATTTTATATAAATTATTCCTTTTAGGATCACTAACATATGAGGTGCTCGCCCCGTACACCTCTTCTTGGTTTACTTTAATTTGGTGATCTTTCATTTGGTTAATAAACTTATCTTCGAGAAATTATTTTAACCTCAAAGGTTTTCACTGCATTTTTAATTAATTTTTGAAGCATTTTAAATTCATTTTCAGGCTTAGCCTTCACTCAGTTAGAACTTTTCCTTTTTTTTATCCATTATTATATTTATATACTTTTATAAGTTTTGGCACTGTTATGTCCTTCACTTACACAAATGTTACTGCGTCTTCTCATTTATTTCACTTTATATTTTATTTCGCATTAACTATGCACGCACCTTTTATAACAAAAAAAAATCAATATTAATATTAAAGCCCCACCCCCAGACTCTCAACCACCCCCAGCAAACACCATCCTTCAAGACACCTCTCCATTTCACGGACAACAAATTGTAGGCATAATGCCTACTTAATAATTCTTAAATAGACGACCTTCTTTAAAATAAATCCTGGTCATGGCACCAAATTGTAACGATCCCCCCCTCTCTCTATATAAATAATTTATAATATTAAAAATTAAATATATCCCACTTTCAATAACATTATATATATGTGACCAGGATAAATATGTTTAGATCTTTCTAAATGATCTTTCTAAAGGTTTAATAATAGGCCGTTTGTAATATTTTGGCGTGATCGTCTTAGTTAGGACCCTTATCTACGTTGTGTTTGTTTAGTAACTTAGTTCTTTTAGGTGTCTTTTGGAAGAATGAATATTCACTAGAGCAATTGAAAGCCGTTGGTAGTGCCTTATAAGCTAAGTGAACCTCGTTCACGAAGACAGGGCTCGAGAAAGGTTAAGAACATAAAACGTTCATATTCCACTTGTATCAGGTTGACATTATTAATTTATTATTATTTATCCCTTCCCGCTTGGAAAAGGCTCACAATATATTTATACAAAAATACCCGATACAAGGGCTTCGCTCTCCTACATTTCTTTAAAAAAATGTAGGGGAGGTACACGGCCCCACGCACGCCGTGCACGGTGAGCGCCAACCATTTTGATGCACTCCCCCCGAAGGGAACGCTGATTCGGGAACTGGACCGTAGTTCACAGCAAAATAACTGGCGAACCAGTAAAAGAGGCTTGGCCCCTTGTTAGTGCGTAAGCACAAACATCGACCGAAGTCGCGCATGTCAATGCGTGTAAATGCCATACAGAATACGAACGAATCCAGCCACAGTGAATGTACGTCACACGGTTTAGGCAAATAGGCACACTGGCCTTAAACCCTCCGTGAGCGCCACCACCTGCCAGATCGCCGTTCCTGCAGACGTGATGTAAGTGTATGGCATCACCACCAATTGCATGATCAGCACGGCTACTAGCCGCAGAGCGTGTCATGAGTCTACCGCTCACCTCAAGGGATTGGGGTCCCACGTTGTGCGGCTTTCGGCCGCAGCCTTGAGAGTCTCCTCAGATCCTCCCGCCAGCTACCACCCGCATGAGGTCGACACATATGCTCCACCAACCAATACAACGGCAGATATAGCCAAAAGGAAGTTATAAGATAAGAGTAATAATTCGCCATCAGAAAGGGTTTGTGTCACTGACGTTGAGTAAATGCATTTTCGATCATGTTTGTCTCACCCACCAACAAGTTGCCTTCAATAATTCAAAAGTGGGAAAGTTACAGAGATATAATATTATGTTGTTATATAAAACATCGTGGAGGGCAGACAGTCTGCAGCCCCGCAATGAAGGGACCCGACTTGGGCACAGCTACTTAGGTGTGAGTCAAACCAAGACGCAGAGAGCGCCATTGACAATAGCGTCCCACCAAACAACCATCGCAGAGACGCAATGCTGCAGAACGCAACAAGCATCAATACGACTATCGTCGGGCTTACACCATTCCAAGGTCCCCCATACATTCCAGCAGACATCACCACCCGTATACCTCCATCGACCAGAACCACAAGAGAGCGTCGAATCAGGCGCAGCACACCCGCAGATCCATCACAAGACGCAATACCGCAAGTAGCAGTAAGCATCAATGCAACTATCATACGGATGGCGCCCCCTCACAACACATCCACATGATCCCTATCGACTTTGGTAAAAAAGTTAGTATTGTTGTTATAAATAAAATGTCACCAAAGTATCATAGTAGCACGCTACTAAGACACCAATGAACAAAACTCCACGTATCATAGCGCTAATGCACTAAGACATGAAGCTGAGTATGCCTCTTACACTTAAAAGTGCTACCAAACACACTCAACATCCCCATCCGAAAGATAGACGACACATCGCTATGCGCAACGACGTCGCCCACAAACGGTATGGGTGTGCGATGTCCACGGGAAAGCCGTATTGCTACAACAAACCCGCTTACCACCGACACTAAGATGTTAATTGTGTACCTCCATCGACCAGAACATCAGGAATGCGTCGAATCAGGCGCAGCACACCCGCAGATCCATCACAAGACGCAATACCGCAAGCAGCAGTAAGCATCAATGCAACTATCATACGGGCGGCGCACCCTCACAACACACCCACATGACTCCCATCGACTTTGGCAACAAAGTTGGTATTGTTGTTATATAAAAAATATCACTAACGTATCATAGTAGCACGCTACTAAGACGCCAATGAACAAAACTCCACGTATCATAGCGCTAATGCACTAAGACATGAAGCTGAATATGCCTGTTACACTTAAAAGTGCTACCAAACACACTCAAAATCCCCATCCGAAAGATAGACGACGCATCGCTATGCGCTACGACGCCGCCCACAAACGGTATGGGTGTGCGATGTCCACGGGAAAGCCGTATTGCTACAACAAACCCGCTTACCACCGACACTAAGATGTTAATTGTATACCTCCATCGACCAGAACAACAGAAATGCGTCGAATCAGGCGCATCACACCCGCAGATCCATCACAAGAAGCAATACCGCAAGTAGCAGTAAGCATCAATGCAACTATCATACGGGCGGCGCACCCTCACAACACACCCACATGACTCCTATCGACTTTGGCAACAAAGTTAGTATTGTTGTTATATAAAAAATGTCACAAACGTATCATAGTAGCACGCTACAAAGACGCCAATGAACAAAACTCCACGTATCATAGCGCTAATGCACTAAGACATGAAGCTGAGTATGCCTGTTACACTTAAAAGTGCTACCAAACACACTCATCATCCCCATCCGAAAGATAGACGACACATCGCTATGCGCAACGACGTCGCCCACAAACGGTATGGGTGTGCGATGTCCACGGGAAAGTCGTATTGCTACAACGAACCCGCTCATCACCGGCACTAAGATTGTTGTTATATAAAACTGCACCAACGTATCATAGTAGCACGCTACTAAGACGTCAATGAACAAAACTCCACGTATCATAGCGCTAATGCACTAAGACATGAAGTTGAGTATGCCTGTTACACTTAAAAGTGCTACCAAACACACTCATCATCCCAATCCGAAATATAGACGACGCATAGCTATGCGCTACTACGCCGCCCACAAACGGTATGGGTGTGCGATGTCCACGGGAAAGCCGTATTGCTACAACAAACCCGCTTACCACCGGCACTAAGATGATATGTCTAGGACACATCGGTTAGCGAGTCCAAGTTTACCTCGGACCAATTGCTCGTGAAGCAGCACACACGCCACCATAATATTCCTTTTCAAGTCCCTAATAAGGACTAGTCATTTTGCTACAGTACTAAGAGCA
Source organism: Parnassius smintheus behrii (assembly GCA_036936625.1). Classification (NCBI taxonomy): domain Eukaryota; kingdom Metazoa; phylum Arthropoda; class Insecta; order Lepidoptera; family Papilionidae; genus Parnassius; species Parnassius smintheus. The sequence goes on from JAUPFT010000021.1 coordinate 28,878,840, forward strand.
GTCAGTCACCCGACCAACCCCATACAATGCTTATGCATCAAGGAGACCTCCTTTAATATTGATTTTGTATCATAGACCTTACTTTCATAAGTCATTCATATATAGGATTCGAACCCACGTCCCTACTATTGTAATGCATATTAATCATAGAGACCTTTTCTATAGTATTGCTTTTGAATCATAGACCTTACTTTCATAAGTCATTCATATATAGGGTTCGAACCCACGACCCTACTATTGTAATGCAAATTCATCATGGAGACCTTCTATAGTATTGCTTTTGTATCATTGAGTTTAATATCATAAGTCCCTAATATAGGACTAGTCAATGTGCTACAGTACTTCAGGCAGTCAGGCTCCCGACCACCCCATATATATGTAGAACTGCAGGATTGTATCTCCGGCAGCTCATCCATACAAGACATCTATACGTGAACACCTTCCATAACTTAGGAAAATTTTCCTTAATACATGAACTCCTTCAACAACTTAGGAAATTTCATCTATACGTGAACTCCTTCCACAACTTAGGAAAATTTTCTTTTATACACGAACACCTCCCATGACTTAAACAATTTTTAACAGATTTTCTAATTATCTTATAAACGTTATTTAACTTAATTTTATAATATTTTTGACTTGTATTTCTATTATTTATCTTATTTTAAATATTTTTACAAGTTTTTATAATAAATTTACTTATTACGAGAAACAATAATTTTGCCCTTAATTTGCTATGTTATTGGGATAATGTCTTAAATATATTAACTTTATGTTTATTAATTTGACTTAATTGCTTAATATATATCTTTTAAGACTATTTTTGACGCCCCTTTATATTGAATTTAATTATTAATAATAATATTGGGCCGTCACAACAAGTATGCAGTTTCTAAGCGACAAAGCTATAATTATTAATAAGCGGTGAAACTATGCGATGAACGCTTCGGAACAACACTGCATATGGCTTGTTGCTCGCGAAGTCTCACTTCCTCCCGCCAATCAAGATTGGTCTCAGCAGGTCTATTCCGTAGCCTCCAGTGAGGCACGCTTTCTGTCGCAGCGGCTCGGTGTCTCCATGCGCCGCGACCGTGACCTCGATCTGCGCCGCGCGCGCTTCCGCAAACTAGATCGATTCGAGCACTGAATATGTCACCTGACGGGTTGCGGGGCGATCTAATCTTGCTAATATGGGCCTTGTTCGCGGTGTCGGTAAACCTAGCTCCAGGGCTATCCCTACTCGGCGTTCCCTTCGGCTGCGACGAAACTACAACAGGTTTACTAACAACAGACTCTAACGTCTTGCTTCTCGACCCTTCGCATAATTTATTACCCGAGCGCGGGATGTTACCCTCCCCTATTTCCCGAAAATTGCGAGTCAATAATTCGGGAGGTTCGACAGCGACGGTGCAACAACAGGATGTTGCCGAAATGCTATCTATGATGGGGGCGGAGCCAAGGATAACATATCCCAATACGGTTTCCAGTGCGTAAGGCGCGGTATGCGAGGAGTTGCCCCTGACCTTATTGTTTAACAAAAGATGAGGGAAAAGCGATGCTCCAATGAGCATGTCTATGTTTCCAGGAACGGCGTAAGTGTCGTCCGCCAGAGTCAAATTCTTAAATTCAATCATTGCCGAGGTGTCAACCGAAACGGTTGGCAACCGTTCAGTGACCCTATCTACTACTAGTGCATTTATATCAAAGTTAACATTACGATCTATCCGAGAATAAAATTTTAAATTTATATATCCCTGGGTAGCTTTACTAGTACGTCCGATGCCTTTTACTACAGGACATGAAAGTGACCTATTTATTACTAAGCCTAAGCGCTGATAACATTGTCGCGTTATAAAGCTATTTTGGGCTCCGCTGTCCAGCAGTGCACGGACGCTTTGTTCGTTTCCACGCGAATCCCTAACCAAAATACGTGCCGTACCCAGTAACACGGTTGAAGGAGGTTGTGCTCCCATATTTGCCAATGAGCACAGAGCGACATCACCAGGTCGACCGCTAGAATCGTTGACCTTAGTAGGGGCGAATTCCTTGTCCGCTTTACTTGACGCCGCTATGTTGCTATTTTCAAAATGTAATAGCGTGTGATGTTTCCTGGCGCACTTGCTACATACGGAACTCGAATTGCACTTTGCAACTAAATGCTTATCGCTTAAGCAGTTCAAACATAGGTTGTTTGTCTTTACTAATTTATAACGCTCGCTTGGTGAATATTTACGAAAAGTCGCACAATTATATAAATTACCGTGTTTATCTTTACATACTATACGAGTATGCTGGAGTGATGTTGGCGTAGCGGTTACGTAAGTTAACGACCCTGCTATTTTAGATGGTTGAGTCTGTCTACGGTCGACGCACCTTTTAATCTCCTGTTTAACGTTCGGAGAGCGCTTTATCACCTTTATTTGATCTCGCACGAACGATGCTACTGAATGAAAGGAAGGCATCTCCGAGCTACGATGCTCCATTTCAAACGCACGCACGGCACGCACCACGTCCATAAGATCATTAAATTTCAAATTCTTAAGTGCAGCCACCGATGCCACAAATTTATCTAGAAACTGCTCTAAGCCGTTGATGTTCGCGGATGATATAGGTTTAAGATCGAATATCTGGTTCAAATATTCGAAAGCTAACATTCTCCTATCTTCATATTTAGTTTTAAGCGTTTCGAATATTAATAAGTAATTGTTTGCTGTAGGTGTAAAACCAGAGCAGATCGACTGTGCCCTACCACTAAGTTTACTAATTAAGTAATATAATTTTTCGGCATCCGATAACGATGGGTTATTGTGTATATTGTTTTGAAAACTACTGAAGAAGAAGGGCCACGTCTTAATATCACCATTGAATACCGGAATATCTATTGGCGGCAACCTAATCGAGTCACTTGGACGTACCTGTGTTTCCGGCTTTGCTTCGTTTTGAGATTGTAGGGACCTCGCAGTTCTTTTCACGCGACACAACATATCTTCGAATGCCAGCAGCGGTTGGTAGTTCACTATGTATATCGGGTCGATTTGTAATTCCAAATGATTAATTTGGTCTAATATTTTTTCGTAATCTATCCGCAAATAATCTATCGTTTCGATTTCATTCAAAAAGGTTTCCCGCACTGCTTCTATATGAATGTTATTTATATAATCGCTTATATTCTGCATACGTGAAAAGAGTATGTCCCTCTTGGCATAAAGCGTTTTAATTTTGATTTCACTTCCACTAACTGCCATTTTAAATTATTATAATAAAGTTATATCAATCACAATTAATCTCACAACGCACAAACAATGAAGGATGGACACTCGGTATGCCGTATTACGTAATTAAATCGAACACCTGCGCAGCGAGTCGAGGTGACGCGTCATTTGCTAGACTCAATAATTTTATCAAGATTGTGGGTAAGCGTATCAAACGGTTCCTATTACACTGTTTCAATTATTTAATAGGCTTTAAATTTAATCAAATACGAGCGCTATAAAACGAATAATTCTGTTTGCGAGTACCTAATCAAAATTTAAATTTAAACGAACACTATTTAAGTCTATTCCATAAATTAGAGTGCATTATCTAATTAATTAATTCAACAATTCGACCAAATCCTGCCGAAGTGACCATAAAATGGTGGAGCCACGTGTCTAAGGCTGCCGAAGTCTAGTTCCCCGGTCGAACCTTAAACCTATTACGCGAGATATTAACTAGAGTGGACTGTATATGCGGTTGCTTCTGCGCTTACGTAAAAGCGACTACTATAGAATGCGGTATAATGCACTCGCTCTTCCCTAAACTAAAACTATTATTGTGCCAAATCGCTGAAAAGGAATCCTGCCTGATTAGGAGAACAACAAAATTGGAGCGGGTTAAACAACTATATAAGGCAGGAACTAATTAAAGGAATATTGACTCACCGGGGTTTCTTCTATCCCGTTGAGCACTATAGCTGCAACTTCTGGAACTTCTTCTGGAACACTCCGGAGAGAGGCGGTGCGCGACTATATCTCACACGAGGTGAGGCGGGTCTCCTGGAGCTCGACTGCTTCCAGGCTAAAGCGGTTTCTACTAGCGATGTGGTTTCAACGACGACTGCGGCGGAAACGAGCTGTTGTTCCAATGACTGGCGCGGTGGGAAGAGCTGTTGTTCCAATGACTGGCGCGGTGGGAAGAGAGCGCGCAACGGTCACGCGTGCCTTATATGTCCTCGGCTTCGATGATTACGTGACATTCTAGAATCATCTTCTTGCCCCTCCCACCCCACCACCCCGATGTGTCGATAGGAGGGTATGACTGATATCGTTTTTCGGAAAGGAACAAGCGACTTGGCACCCCTACCGTCAAATATAATAATACGAATGGTTTTCCGCGCAACCAGTATCGATATGTAGTTGTTAGTGAATTATAAACCTTCGTCAAATATCAAATAAGCACTTTATATGCTAGTCTTGGAAAAAACTGATATGTTCTTCATAAACGAATAAATATGATAAAAACTTATTCATAAATCAATAAAATAAAAAAGCAGCCGCATGGTGTTGGTAACATCAGCCGCGTTGTAGTTGGTCACACGAACATCACCTACTAAATATTATTCCATGGGTAACGTAAGAGGTGACAGAGGAGTAACACACCAGGAGATGATCAGTAATATATTCCTAATATAACAGGTTAGTACATGGCTGTTATGTATATACGCAGTACTTCGGAACTTTGATGGTATGAAATAGGCTTCTGTGTGTTTCTACTAGAAAATTAATAAAAACCGGCCAAGAGCGTGTCGAGCCACGTTCAGTGTAGGGTTCCGTAGTTTCCCGCCGGTCACAATAAGTGTTCCCACTTATGAGTTTAAAGGTGGGTATCCATTATGTTCGCGCTCCAGCAGCGCTCCGCGCTCCTGCAACTGCTCCCGGTAGTGGGTACTGTTGTTTCCATCCAAGTTCAAAATGATTTTCCTAGAAAGTCCTTATAAAGTTCTAGTTTTCAGATTTTTTTCATTATTTCTAAACTTATAGTTCAAAAGTTAGAGGGGAGGGGGGCACATTGTTTTTTACTTTTGGAGCGATTATTTCCGAAATTATTGACATTATCAAAAATGGTTTTAGTAAACCCCTATTCATTTTTAAATACATTTCCAACAATATATCACACGTTAGGGTTGAAATTAAAAAAAATCACTTCCCACTTTACATATAGGAGGGCTACCCAAATAAAACATTTTTTTCCAATTTTTATTTTATCACTTTATCGGTGTGATCGATACACATATTGGTACCAAATTTCAGCTTTCTAGTGCTAACGGTCACAGTGATTAAGCGAGGACGGACAGACGGACAGACAGACATGGCGAAACTATAAGGGTTCCTAGTTGACTACGGAACCCTAAAAACTGCGGTTGCCGCTCAGCTATAGAAAATATCCCCGCTATGAGATAATCTATAGGGGAAGCCTGTGTTCATTAGTCGATTTTCATAGGCCGTAACGATGTTGATGCATTAAATCTTAATACCTAAATATAATTAAAGATATTTTTTCTATTAAATCTCTTTAAGTGTACATTTTGCAACACTTATGTTTTTATTAAAAGCTCTGGCCTTATGGTATTGTGATTTATTACCCGTTCGTTTCTCAAGACAAGCCGTATTTTGTTACACAAAACATATTACTTTCTAACGTTAGCGTAGTCTTATTACTAGGGTGTTAATAAAAGGATACCATTAACTAAATTTAAATGATATGTGGTATGCTACTCTAATGATATAACAATTATTAAGGATGTAAATTAGTACACATTTTTAATGAGGGTGACAAACGAGCACACAGTCCACCCGATAGTAAGTGGTTGCTGTGGCCCTCAGACATCTTCATCTATCATCGATTACGAATCAAAATGCACATGCGTTGTCACACATGAGAATTAAGATGGAATGCCTCGTTTCCAGTGAAAAGAGTCTCCGGTTCTCTACACTCACCATACGAAACACAGCTAAGCTGCTAATTTTACGCTAGTATTTTGTGAGAACGTGGTCTTTCCTTGGTCGAGCCGGCCCATTCATACAATAATAATAGGGTAGTTCTTCAGAGACAAAATTTTCGATTTCTATGGATATATTTTCTGTAACCAACTAACAAAACGGCATGTATTTTTTTTGGACTGTTTTATCTGTATCTCTATCTGGGACAAAATATATTTTTCAAATAATTGCTGTCTAGGTACAGAATAAAAATATTTGAAGTTTGTTCTTCTGATTCATATAACGCGTCCGTTTGCCATTTTCCGGAACAAAATAGTCGATGTTGCATTTTCCCTTTGATGAATCAATATAAATAATAATTATATCGAAAGAAAATGAACTGTCCTCCTACAAAAAAATGGGTATTAGTTATAACTACGTTAGTGTGTTTATAAATAAGTAACTAAGAAGTGTCCGACGTATAATACTGATTAATGTGGCGTAAGCTGCGCTTGACCGTACTTGGTCGGGTAATATTAATAAGAGTCTGGCTTCCTGCGCGGGGGGACGTCAGTCGTGCAACGAACGAGCTAGAAGGCGGAGGTGCGGCTTTTTGGCTTAGATCCCGGTGTTACGAAGGTAAATATCTGATTCATCTGTGCTTGGTTCAAGTGGCATTCTGATTACACTGCCTACTTTATAAAATTTATTTTATTGTTTTAAAACTTCAATCTGAGTTTCGTAAGGTGTTCTTGGGTTATAAATTCATGTAAAAAGATAACAATACTAAAGTCTGTATATGTGATGAGTTATGCATGATTGTAGGAAAAATCCTGATTCATCTGTGCCTGATTCATATGGTCAAAACCTCATATAAATCATAAAATGAATTAGTTTTTGCCTCTCCAGCACAAAACGAGCGCTTTTGTTGCCTACTACTTGTCCAATTTTTGAGCGTGTACAAGTCAGTAGTTCTAGTCTTATTTATTATATTTACTTAGATACAACCTTTTGAATGATTAAAAAGTCACAGGAGTATAAATTTATTCTACATATGACACTTTTGAAAGGCCTTAGTCTTAGTTAAGAATTAATAATTATTATTTAAGAATAACAATCACAACTAATAGTGTATTTATTACTAAAAATAATGTAAAGAAATTGAGACCAGTATTATTTAAATGGTACTTTTGACATTAATCTTCCGTATTAACAACCATAAAAACCTACTTATTCATTAATCTCTATCTAATTTCTGTTATTTTAATATTACAGTCCATAACAATGCCACAAACTAAAGATCAAAAGAAGGAGAAAAAGAGAATCGCAGAACGTAAAAGGATGGAAAATATAAGAAAAGATCCAGACAAGTATGCTCTGTGGAAATTAAAAATGAAAGAAACATATTTGAAAAGAAAGAGAGAAGGTAAAATCACATCAGTTCAGAATTTGACACCGAAACAACAAAAATTAGCTAGGAAGAAAAGCAGAGAAAGTACTCGAAGATGGTATGCTAAAAAGAAATTATTAAAAGAACGTGATATTCATTCAGAAGAGGAAATCATTGACGATTGTGATCCAGCAGACGATACCGAAATAAATGATCCTTTAGATTTGAAATTACCATCATCTCCAGAAGTTTCGATTATACCAAGATCTCCGCATATTCCCAGCTCATCACAGGTATTAACTCAGTTTTCACCACTGCACGTATAACAAGATCAACAATAAGATAAAAGAGGACACTTGGAATTGATTTGAACCTAACAGAAAATAAAACCGATATCTCATCCAATGCTGACGTCCATTCGAGAATAATATCGCCTTCACCAAATACTTCGATATCAGATTCACCAAGGACTCCCAGCCCACAAAGTAGCATCGCATCGTCTCCACGACGTGTCGTCAGCCCAAAAGTTTATAAAAAAGCTGCACGGGAAACACCTCTTAAAAAGAAATCGCCTTGGAAACATATTTTACGAAAGTTTCAATATAGATATACTAAATAAATACAATTGAAAGACCAAAAAATTCTGGAACTTAAAAGAGTAAATGAAAATTACCGGAAAAAGATAAAACGGTTAGAAAATGATAAACGGGTAACAGACGTGCATAAAAGACAAAAGGAAAATCTATCTGGGAATGAAAAAATACAGATTGTTGTTGAACCCTGTACTACCGGAATTAACCCGGCGAGCATGAGCAAGGGTATCACACACCCTGATAAAATTTCAAGGTAGTGTATTTTTTGAAATCCTCGCCTGGAAGCTCTAACTCGCTCAGTAGCTGGAGTGCTGGGCGCGTGGGGCAGGTTAGTGGCGTGATCGCAGTATGGCGTAGGACACTGGCCGGTATATTCATGTGCAAACCTGTCTCGGGTATGTTATACCCTGCCTCATTTTTGACGTATTTTTTACGTAATGATTTGATCATTAATTATGATTGTTTTATTAGTTTTTTTTGATGATTTTAGTATATAAATTTGTTGTTCATTCATTTATACTTTTTTATTCTATGGTGTCTTGAACATGGCAGCTATCAATGGTTGCATTATATTTACTTATATCGAGCAAACAAAAACGTCACAATCAAGAGAACGGAATTCATTCGTAATTTAATTTTTTTCGTAATCAATATTTTTTTTTTAAATTCATGATTTACGAACACCTACATTCAAGAAAATCAAAAAAGCATATTCTAAGCTACATCCGCCAGCGAATCTTAAAACAGTTCGGTGAGCCCTCGCCTAGACATGTGAATATACCCAGGCGATATGTCAGATGTGGGGATTGTCCATACAAGAAGGATAGAAAAACCAAATATTCCTGCAATGCTTGTGCCAAGCCCATGTGTATGGAGCACGCAAAATTTATTTGCTAAAATTGTGCTGATCTCGACAGTTGTGATTAATCATAATTCTTAATTGAAAAAAAATTAATAATAAGTTTTTTACAAGGAGGATCTCACTATGTTTTAATTTTAAGTTGATTTACACTCCAAAGAATAAAATTTTTGTTAAATTATAAATTTTTGTAAGTCCTTAAACTATTGTTTCTTTAATTACAAAGTTTATGAAAAACATGATTATATAATAATTATTTCACAATTAAGAACTTGTTTCATTAAATTCTATTAAATTATTCATTATTTTACATAATAAAATCATCAAAGTAAAAATAATAATAATAAGAACTTAAATATGGTATATTAAATTATGGGTATGTCCCACCCTGCCACATTCTCGATGTAACTTTTTAACTTCATGCTCGCCGGGTTAAAGAAAATGTCACTATGTATTTTGAAGAAGATGAAAACAGTAGAATGTGCGCGGGAAAAAAAGAATTTGTCACCAAAGGTAAAATAAGAAAACAGAAGCGATATCTTAGCGACAGCTTGCAGAATCTACTTAAAAAGTATCTTGAAACCAATCCTCAATACAAAATAAGCTACAGTGCATTTTGCAAGCTTCGTCCATTTTGGGTACGCGTACCAAACGTCAATATTCGTGAAACATGTTTATGTAAAGATCATGAAAATATGGAGTTGGTCGTTGTAGCCCTTCGGAAAAATTATCTGATTGTGGAAAAATCTGTAAATGAGATTCTACAATCACTATGTTGTGATCCTAGGAATGTTCACTGTCTGGCTAAGAAAGGTGATAGTTGCAAAAATAAGGCCATTAATTATAAAGAATTTGACAATACCAAAGAAACACATTACTTTATTTGGAACAAAGTAAAAAAAAACTTATATCAAAGATGGAAAAGAAAATGCTACGCTTCAAACGATTAAGGCAAAAGTTGCAGCGCATCCCAAAGATATAATCGAACATTTCGAAAACCTGTTAGTACCTTATATGCGACACTGTGGAAATATTATAACTCAATATAATTGTACAAAAAAATTGAAACAAAACCTGAAGCCTGAAGAATGCATCATACATTGCGATTTTAGTGAAAACTATAACACAAAATATGCCTCTGAGATTCAGTCTTTCCACTTTGGCAGTTCCAGACAACAAGTAACATTGCACACCTCTATTATTTATTACATTAAAGATGGAAAACTGTGTAAGCAGTCATACTATACTATCAGTGAATGTTTGCGCCATGATGCCGTCGCAATCTGGGAACATTTACAGCCAATTCTCCGATTTCTTGAAAACGAGGTGCCGGACGTAACAACCTTTCATTTTATTTCGGATTCACCATCGGCGCAATATCGTAATCGCAAAATGTTTTACATAATGGCAAAAATGCACTGGTATTTTTTTAGTTTGCGATTATTAGTGTGGAATTATTCTGAAAAAGGACACGGGAAAGGGGCTCCTGATGGTGTCGGAGGAGTTCTAAAACGAACTGCTGATCAAATTGTTGCGAGAGGGAATGACATTCCAAACATTGAAATTCTTGTCAGACACCTAAAAGAACGCTGTCCTGGAGTTATTATAGAAGTCGTTTATGAGTCGGGCATATTAGAGAAAGATATGCCGATTCCCGAAAATTTAAAGGAATTCCGCGGAACCATGAGAACACATCAGGTTGTGTGGAGTGCCAATCAACTTCAGACTTTAGCTATGAGAGAACTTAGTTGTAGCTTGGACAATTGTTCACAAGAAGCCATTCAATGTTCTCACGGTCATTGGTTTTTATACCATAGAAGACATTAATAAACAACAGGGTCACCACTCTGTTGTGTTAAACGTCAAATCCGCGGATAAAAGAAAGGTAACATCGAAGAAATCTACATGCAGCTCTTTGATCTAAACGTAGCCAAATATCTGCTACCGAAATTCAGACTGGAAAAGATACGGATACAACCCAACAAGACCTCGACCTTCCCGATGACGACAGCTTTTGGATGGAGACTTTGTCAATCGATGAAAGACTTATAACTCCAAAATTCACCAGAGATGTCCTATCGACCCTCCATCAGAAAAGCGTAGATGATAGCTCAGATTCTGACGATGAGGATATTTTTGTGTTTAAAAAGCCTCAATATGATAAGCGGACAAAAGAGTCTCACGGCATTGTTGAAGATATGATTATTCCATCTTCCTCCGAAAATGCTAGATCTCGTCAACAAGAAAAAGGCTTTATGGATGATATTGAAAGCAGCTCCGTCCCTAGCCCAAATCCAAGAAAATATTTCTTTTAGTACCTATTTAACTTTGACCTTATTACTTATTAGTTAATTATACCTAGAATCTATATTTCTTTGAAAGTTGATAAGGAAGATTATTTTCAAAAATGCCATTTAAAGTTGATCTCATTTTTGTTACTTAATTGTTAGGTAGTAATAAATAAACCAATGTGATTGGTAATTTCAATTAATTATTAAGACTGCTATTCTCACTTTACCATATAATACAAGAATTATTATAAATACTGGAGTTTAAAAATATTTTTACAAGAATTATTGTTTAATTCATCAGATTTTTTCCGTGATATGATCGCTGATAATTGTTTTCATAAAAAAGGTTATTGTTGTTATTCAAATATGATTGTTTTCTTAATACAAAGTTTTTTTTATTTTTATTTCTGTTTCTGATTCATCTGTAACAAATTCTGATTCATCTGGGCACAAATATTTGAACGTCGATATCATGAAAACTAATTTATAAAAACGAGTCCCTCATTCAAATATATGTTATTTGGTATACCTTTTTTCATATGAACATGTGTTACAAAGCTGAAAGTGAAATTAAATTTTGGCCATATGAACCAGTCAAAGAATCAAATTTCGAAGAACTACTCAATAATATATCTGCAGCGTGACTCTAACACGTATTACATAAACACAATGATGTTCTGTAAGTGAATGTTATTGTTTAATATTAATACTTAATTTTATACCCGTATTTATTGAATTTTTTTGAGTTCCAATGTAACCTAACACTGGTGATACGGCACACTTGCTTCGTTCGTTCAGCTTGGGCGTTATATTCATCAGTAACCTAAAACTCCTCCTCGCTTTGCAAGTCGATGCGCCCATATAAATATGACTGTTTCCTCGATTAGTCATAACAATATTTTGCTGATATGTACCTAATAGTGTGAAACGTGAGTAATAAATAGACATGTATATATTTTCAGTTAATCTTTATACTATAAACGGTACGAGGTAAGTGCTAGAGCCATGTTGCAGTCATATTTGGTAGTAGTGTAGTAGGGCCGGCTCTATCGGGGTAGGACCACGCTCTATCATAATACTTTATTTTTCTTTAAAAAAATGTTACCCCCACTTCTGTATCGTGTAGGCAGTTATATGGCAGGCAGGTATACATCTAGACCCGGAACAATTACTTGTAGGCCATACAAATACTTGTTCCGTGCGGGATTCGAACCCGCGGCCCTCAGCGCTACTTGACGACTCCGTGACGCAGTAGGCTTGCAAACCTACTGCGTCACGGAGTCGTTAAGTTAGCAGTTTAATGCTGCTATATTTCGTTTGGTAAGTGTAGAGATCCGGAGAACCTTTTACTGGAAACGACGAATTCTATATAAGTCTTTAGAGGTTACGATCGTTCTGCATTTTGATTCCTAATTGAAGATATATTTATATATCTTTGGGCCACAAGCGTCCACTTACTATTAAGGCGTCCCCTTTGTCACCTTTATTTTTTTTTAATAAAATATGGTTAAAAATAAAATATTGATATTATAGTCTTTAAATACTGGAATGAATTTCAAGTAAAATTATACAAACAATAATCATTTCTTATGTCGTTATATTCAGTGATTGGCATTAAAATGAAAATATTTCGAACAAATTAGAGGCATTCATTTCTGGGGCCTACGTTTCAGAATGATATATGGCTTATCTTAAATCATCTATCTATATAAAACACAAATTTTTTTTGTGTTAAGCTTAAGTTGTAAAATAAATTTATAACAAGTATTCACCAGAGTCACGAAGCGAGCATGAAATAAGTGTTAGTAGAAAACAATGTGGCTTAATCTATCATTGTCAGCTGTAGTGACAGCGACAAGTGCTTGAACTTCTACAAACATGAAAAGCAAATTTACATAGCCAAGCAAACGAACATCTTAAATAGAACAGCAAGTAGTTATATAATTTATATTTTATTAGTCGGTTAATAAGAAGTAATCAATACATTTTAACAAAGAAATCAGTAAAAAAATATTGATTCAATGCCTTAAACAATTCTGATACAATTAATAACGATTGCAATAAAACCATTAAGAAAGAATACACAAACAAAACAAACATAAAAATAATTATATATTAATAATAATGTAAAAGTAATTCTCTATTTAATCACTCTCATGATTGGATGGGACGGCATTGCTACACGACCGGAGAGGGATCATGCGTAGGTCAAAAGGTTTTACGTACTTTCTGAGACACGCGGGTAAAACTTCGCCAACTTCCTCAATTCGAGCTGCTCCTGAGTATTTCTTGATAGAAAACCCAATAACTTATTTCGGCTTGACCCGGGATTTGACCCCGGGACCTCATAATCAGCAATTGCGTTTGCAACCAATAGATAAATCATCATCATCATCATCATCATTACAGCCCTTCACAAGTCCACTGCTGAACATAGGTCTCCCCCAAGTAATGCCACAAAGCACGGTCTTGAGCCACCTGCATCCATCGACTTCCTGCATATCTTACCAGGTCGTCACTCCATCTAGTGGGGGGTCGCCCTACACTACGCCTACCGGTACGAGGCTGCCACTCGAGAACCTTTCTTCCCCATCGGTTATCGGTTCTTCGAGCTATATGGCCGGCCCATTGCCACTTCAGTTTACTAATCCGTTGGGCTATGTCGGTCACTCTGGTTTTACTGCGGATATCCTCATTTCTGAGTCTATCACGCAGAGAAACTCCGAGCATAGCCCTCTCCATAGCTCGCTGAGCGACCTTGAGCGTCCTCATACGGCCAGCAGTGAAGGACCACGTCTCAGATCCGTAAGTCATCACTGGCAACTTTTTTGTTTGAATGGTTGGTTCAAACAAAAAACAACGTTCTTTTTTGTTTGAACCCAGTTGCAGCCGTCCATAGGTTTTTGTAGCCATTTATCTAGCTGCAAGTAATTTTATGACTTAAATTTTATAAAATATGCCGGTTGTATTACAGCAGCTCACTTACATGTGAGCTGCTGTAGTCATTTATCATCAGATGAACTGTAAATTCGTATGCACTCGAAAGTTATAGTAGATCTTTATTGTTAGAGTTTTTTTGAGAGTTATATTTAGGGAGTTACGCAATTTCTAGCCTCTTTAACTAACAGATAAATAACTAATAGATAAATCAATCAAACGTTTATTTTAGTGAGGATACATAGAACTATTTTTACAGTTAGCAAAGTGCTATATGTTATCACTGGTAGGGCTACCTTTCAGTCGAGGTGTTCGTCTGGGATGATAACAACCTCTTAAATTGCCGCAAACCAGCATTGCAGCAACTTATATGTTCCAGTATTCAGTATATGAATGTCAGTACATAAACAGGCTGCGAAGCCGTCCATCTTAATTCCACCTTAATTCTCCGGGGTAAAAACGCATATTTGTTTGATGGCGAAATCCAGGTGTTAGAAGTTCTTTTCTGTTTAGGACTTCATATGTAGGGTGTCAGTTACAAAACTCTTAACCTATTGTGGCATCTGAACGGTTTAGGTAGGTAGTATAGTTACTGAATAGGGATCATCAGAGCCGGCAACACGCGTGTTGAGCGTTCTTTTTTGTTTGAACCCAGTTGCAGCCGTCCATAGGTTTTTGTAGCCATTTATCTAGCTGCAAGTAATTTTATGACTTAAATTTTATAAAATATGCCGGTTGTATTACAGCAGCTCACTTACATGTGAGCTGCTGTAGTCATTTATCATCAGATGAACTGTAAATTCGTATGCACTCGAAAGTTATAATAGATCTTTATTGTTAGAGTTTTTTTGAGAGTTATATTTAGGGAGTTACGCAATTTCTAGCCTCTTTAACTAACCGATTTTGTAATATCTTATTTGTTTCGTAGCATTTGATAGGAACTTAAATAATTAAATAAAAAGAAATAAGTAAGAGCGCAAGAAATTTACTTCGAATATGGGTTATTTTCGTATGTAATAAACTCAGAAAATCATAACTAATTTCTAAATTAAAGTAACACCACACAAATAAAAAGTTCTTTTGATTAATTAGGACAATTTTTGTGATAGTGATTTTTTTTAATTGTAAATCTATTAGCCTCCGCTATTGTTAAAGAAAGATTTTTCTACTTACTGGATATACGAAACTTGATATTTTTTCTACTATGTGAAAATCAATATTTTGCAGGATCCCGGATATAGTAAAAAAATGATTCTCAGAATTCCCATACATTCTTGGTTTTTCCAGAAATCTCTTAAACTAGGACCATGAAAGTATTGTGGCTGCTGTGTTTCGAATAGTGAGTTACAAAAATTATAAACTTGAAGAGTTGGACGCTCACGCTTTATCAAGATAAAGAACACATGGATGAAAATTGCACCTTGTAAGAATAAATACGTTAATAGGTGCCTGGAAATTATTTACAATTAAGCAGTTAAAAACCAAAAATATATGTTCCCAAAAATGTAGAGAAGAATACACGAAGAAAAAAGCCCAGTTTCTATAACCTTATTTTATGTAGAAAGAATTTCGAGGAGAACTTCGAAAGAATGATGTAATAAGAGATCCTTCCTATGGTGTGTGGAAAACCACCCTAACCCGAAGAAGGAAATAAATATCGCGTAAAGTGGAGACACCCGTCAGGGCTATCCACACTTAGTGATGTCGTCTGCATAGGCTTCTTATGCCCTGCAGGTCTCGGGCCTCGGGGTGTGCCCCCATTGCCCGGATTTTCCTCATGGCCCACGGCTATGGGCCAGTCCTTGGAAATCTTAAATTTGGCATTGTCGGGTTCCTTGTTCCTTATTAGAGTAGGAAAAATTGGTTTGGGCGAGGTCGGTTAACCGGTGATAGAGAGAGGTTGTCTAAAGAGAGAGTCAATGTCGGCCATTATCTGAAATTTTCTTCATGGCCTACGACTATG
The DNA here is from genome assembly GCA_036936625.1 of Parnassius smintheus behrii. Classification (NCBI taxonomy): domain Eukaryota; kingdom Metazoa; phylum Arthropoda; class Insecta; order Lepidoptera; family Papilionidae; genus Parnassius; species Parnassius smintheus. The sequence continues at coordinate 28,894,830 of JAUPFT010000021.1, forward strand.
TGCCAGGTCTAGAGGCCTCAAATTAGACATAAGTCGGTTTTTTAGATCTTCATAGAGTTAGAAAAGTTGGTTTCACCGTAATCGGTTAATCCCAAAAAGAGAGGTTGTCTTTTTAAAAAGTCGGTGTTGGCCTATCTGCGGCATTGTGGGCTTTACTCAACTCTCTAATCTATATAGAGAGGAGTTCTATTGGATAAGGTTGCTCGTCTGGGGGCCACGTGTGCAACGGCGCAAAGCCGTTGAGGTGTTCGTGTGGCCCGTTGTCGGCACGATCGAACATACCGCGCGCCAGCCGGGCCATGAAGTCTCGGATGGCCTCGATTTTCAGATCGGCCGCTATGACGTTATTCCGGACGAAGCGGCCTGCTCCGACGATCGTCCTTAATGTCAGATTCTGCTGGGCCTGCAGTCGCCGCCTCAAAGGATCGCTCAGAAGCGAGTACCAGGCCAAAGCAGCATAGGTGATGATAGGTCGAATGTACATTTTGTACATTTTCAGCTTAGTTTTGATTGGCAGCTTGGATGCCAGCACATCTGGCGCTGCGGACGACGAAGTCGACGTGCGCGGTCATGCGCAGCGTCCTGTCAATACGGCACCCAAGGCAGGTCACGGCCTTCCCGTACGCGATCTTCTGGCCATTGAGGGTCAGTGGAGGTGGTAGATTTCTGAGACGGCGAGTGAGCAGAGTGGCCGTCTTACCAACGTTGACGACTATCCTCCACTCGTCCAGCCATGGTGGCAACATGTCCAGCAGACGCTGCATTCTGGCGGTGGCGATGTGGCCTCTTCTGTACGAGGTGAAATAGGCACTATCATCCGCATATAACGCCAGCACTACGTCGTCCTCCCACTCACGTAGCCGTCCTGCCAGTTTCGGGAAATCATTGGTATAGACCGCGTACAGGACAGGAGATAAACAGCTGCCCTGTGGAACGCCGGCTCTGATTGTACGTGTTGCGGATTCGGCGTCCCCTACGCAGACGTAGAACTTCCTGTCTGTCAGGAAAGACGCCAACAACAAAGAAATCCACACTAACGGACACTCTCACGAATTATCTTTTAAACAATACTTTAACGTAGATGCTTTTTGTAGAATGAGGGTTTAGAACGAGCGCACAGTCCGCCTGATGGTAAATGGTTGCTATGGCCATTAATCCTCGATTACGAATCAAAATGCAGAATCGTTGTCACCGGTGAGGACTAAGATGGAATGCCTCGATTCCAGTAAAAAGAGTCTCCGCTTCTCTACATTCACCAAAAAAAAAAAACACAGTAGCGATAAGCTGCTATTTTACGCTCGTATTCTATGAGAGCGCAGTCGTCCCCCGGTCGAGCCGAACCATTCGTGCTACAACCATAATATAGCTGCAGCATGGCTCTACTACGTATAAAGTTGCGTTCGGATGACGGAAATGCATTCGGCATTATTCAATTTTGGTTTGGTGGTTGTAATAAAAGCGGAAAGCCCGATTAGCATAAGCTATATTTATTACTTTTGAACCGCTGTCTCAAATAATGTTGAAGTGGGTATATTTTATGTATTATACAGAGTTATTTTATGCTTCGGTGGTTTGTTCATGTAGAAAGATTGAATAAGGAAAGAGTGACAAAGCAAATTTATATGGCAGACATGAACGGCAGATTCGGGAAGGGGTGCCCTAGAAGAAAGTTCAAATTCAAATTCAAATCATTTATTGCGAATATAGGTTGATACAGATGGTATTGTCTGAGAACAAACACTTGGTACAGCTATATTCCGCCATTTGGCATGCAATATTCATTACATTTTATTAGTTTTATATTAAATTATTTAAACATGCTTTATTTATAATTGGAGTTCAAAATCACAATTAATGGCGATATGTCAATTAGATAATATTATATAAGTCAAGTCAATTTAGTTATACTGTCATGTATTAGTAAATTATTGAATTTCATATTTATCTTCGAGATATTCTTTCACACTGTAGTATGCCCTATTAACGAGAAATTGCTTCAATAGTATTTTAAAATTATCTATGTTGGAACATCTCAAAATGTGTAATGGTAAATGGTTATAAATTCGAGGGGCCATACAAAATATGCTGTTGTTAAATTGGGCTGTTTTGTTTGATGGAAAACCTATTTTATGATTATTACGTTTACTATGTAGGCACTCAAATAAAGAAATATGCGTAATAACAAATACGGCTACCTCATATATATAAAGACATGGAAGTGTTAATAGTTTCAGACTAATAAAAAATGGTTTACAACTATCCGTCTTTTTTAACTTCACAATAGCCTTTACACATCTCTTTTGGGCTCTAAATATCATATCATTGTCTACAGAGTTACCCCAAAAAATGACACCATACCTTAACATTGATTCTACATAACCGTGGTACGCAGTGATGACCGCAGATTGATTCACAATTGTTCCAAGTCTATGCAGTGTATAAGAGAACTGGTTTAGTTTAGTACAAATATCTTCTGCTTGAAATTTCCATTTTAAGTTTGAATCGAAATTGAGGCCTAAAAATTTTGCATTTTCGACTACATTAATTTTTTGTCCGTTGTAGCGTATATTAAGATTAATTAAATTATTTTTTATATTTCTGAATGTCATTAAATTTGTTTTATGTAGATTAATTAATAAATTATTATTTGACAACCATTGAATTATAATGTCTAGTGTCTGATTTATGTCAGATATCATTTTATTTTTGCTTGTGCTTGTAAACATCACTGTACTGTCGTCTGCATATAATACCATATCTTGATTTATGTAATTTGGTAAATCGTTTATATAAACAAGGAATAATAATGGACCAAGAATACTTCCCTGGGGTACTCCTTGAGTCACTTCACGATATGGCGATGAATGGACTATTTGTCTATACGTTTTTGAGCATACACGCGTAATTTGTGTACGTTGTTTCCGATTTATTAGGTAAGTTTTCAGGAGATTAAGGATATTTCCTCGAATCCCGTACGCTTCTAATTTACTTAAGAGGATACTGTGATTAACATAGTCAAAAGCTTTGGTTAAATCCGTGTATAGAGTAGATACTAAGTGATTATTATTAAGGCTTGACATTGCAGTACGTAGAAATTGAAAGACAGCTAAATTTATACTTTTGTTTTTCCGAAATCCGACTTGTTTCTCTGTGAATATTTAATGTTTTTCGAAGAAATCATTAAGGTTTTGACTTATTACCTTTTCAAAAATTTTAGAGAATATCGGTATGAGTGCTATGGGTCTATAATTTGCAACATCACTCTTGTCATTTTTCTTAAATACAGGTTGAACTACCGTTTTTTTTTAATTTATTTGGGAATATTCCAGAGGCTATACTTAAATTTACGATGTAGGATAAAACTGGTGAGATGATGGTTGATACACTTTTTAATACCTTTGTGCTAACGTCATCATAGCCTTTGCTATTTGTATTCTTTAATGAATTAATTATATTATTAATTACAAAAGGAGTCGTTGGGTTCATAAAAAATGAGTTATAAGTATTCGGTAATTTGCAGTTAACATTAATTGTTCTTAGATTACTGTCATTTCCACTTATGAAATAATTGTTAAATAACTCTGCGATATCTTTGGGGTCATCAATGATAATCTCATTATTATTAATATGCCTGATTTCCTCTTTAATCACATTATTGTTACTATAATTGATGATTGACCAAGTAGCTTTAGATTTGTTTGAAGCTGTTTTGATTTTATAGTCATTCTGTGCCCTTTGTGTTAACTTTAATATTTTGTTTAAACGTTTTGTGTAACATTTGAACAAATTTCTATTGTGATTCGTCGGATGTTTTCTATATTGCCAAAGTAATTTTCTTTTTTGTTTTGCACATATTTTTATACCTTTCGATATCCAGGAAGGTTTTTTTCCGAAGTGTTCTTTTTATTAATATAAATGGAAAACATAAATTATAAAATAATAGGAATAATTCATGAAAATAATCGAATGCATAATTTGGATCAGTTGTATTGTAAATTTCGTTAAAAGTAAGTGATTTTAAGCAATCATTGAATTTTTTCATGTTTTCATTACTGTAATCTCTACATTTTATTAACCAATGTGGGAGAGAACAAGTTTCTTTGACTTTACAAGTTAACATTTGGCTTATATTATATTTATATTTACTTCCTCTAATATTGTGTATAAAGTTATCTAAACAAGATCCACTTACATTACGCGTTGGCTTATTAATGGCTAATTTAAGATTATATCCAATAATTGTTTGATTTAGAATGTTAGCCTCTTTGCTCTTTTTTAAAATGTTTATATTGAAATCTCCACATATAACTATTTTTTTCCTTGCGAAGCACAATGCAGCAAGTATGTCATTAAATATAGCAAAAAACTGATCAAAACTTTGTGTATTGTTTCTAGGTGGTCTGTAAATACATACTATTATTATACCATGCAATGTAAGTTCTACGGCACAATACTCAATTATACCCGAAACGCCATATTTTTCTATAGAATTTAATGTTTTGAACTCACGATGATTGTGAATCAAAATACAGGCACCGCCATGACGGTTTTTACGGCAAAAAGAGGCTGCAAGTATATAGTTTTCTATGAATAACAATTTGGTGTCACCTTTTAACATATTGTGCTCATTTAAACATACTACATCAACTAGGATACCCTGTTCCAAAAGAGAATTGAGATTTAAAGTTAAAAGAGCTGACTTACTTATAACGCCATTAATGTTTTAATGTAATATATTTATATGTTTACAGTTAACGAAAAAATGTTTTAGATTGTTCTGCAATTACATGGTCATCACAGGTGTTTAACTCCGGTGTATCGGGCCGAGGGTAGAATTCATTGCAATTGACGATTTTGCAGTGCATTTACGTATATTATTACTTGCTTCATCAATGCTACACGTAGTGTCCGTGTTATATGGAAATATTGATATGTCGACTAGTATTCGTTGCATAACATTTTTATATATATTCTGTAATCCATAACTGCTGATTTTACCAGATTTGTAAGAATACATGTCATACGAGAGATTATAATTCGAATCAAAAATATATGCATATTTATAGTATTGTACATTCATGGATAATAAGCTATTAAACATTTCTATTTTATAATTAAATATGGGGGCTCCGCATATATATGTAGGAACACATAATATTATATTTGTATGAGATATGCTTTGTAAACATTCCTGAATAGATTTGACAAGCTCAGAACAATTCACAGTTTTTGTAAAGTCATGTTCTCCTATCAGCACTAAACAGTAGTCATTAATAGTATAGTTTCGCAGCTTTGTTTTAATACCTGCCAACATTTCCAATACTCCACAGTTTTGTGTGATATAGCGACAGTAGTTAAATTGTTCAGCAAATGTGGATTCAATATCCTATAATTTACCTTTCACACTACAATTAGTTAAAATACAGTTTCCGTTTTCTAATAATAATTTGGCGAGTTTTCATTGATTCTTGTTTGCTGACAATATCGCTGCAATTTTTTGTGTTTTCTTCAAACTGTTTAGATGTTTCTTCCTTGTCTGAGAACATATCATTTGTTAAATGTATGTTTGTATGTTGGATCATTTGGCTACTCAAAGAATCTTTCTTTTTCTTTTTACGGTCTAATCGTGGTGTAAGTCTTGGACTCGCAATAGTAACTTTTTTGTATAATTCGATCGTTTTGTTTGCCTTCGTTAGTCTGATTTGAGTTGTACATTTTCGCATGTTAAATTATCTATTTCCTGGTGTGCAGATTGTAATTCACAGGTCAGCTTTTTTATAGTCTCAGTCAGTTCTATTATATCCCTATAATCTAGGGACCGAGTGTCGTCCGGGAGGCTTGTCATAGTGCAATCAAATAATGACGAAGTACTAGAATCATTCATTGATTTTGTTCGTTTACGGTTTCTGACTGTTACATTTTCATCCATAGTGTAACTTATTATTTTGAAATTGCTTTTTATAACGTATTATTCAAATTCAATATTTTGTTATTATAATTATTAAACAAATGTCTCAACAATTTATTTCAATCCGAATAAGTCTTCAGATTAAGCGGGATTCAAACTTGATTGATTGTAGTATGTAGTATATATGTAAATTTGTAATAAATCGCAAAAAGTCATGTAGGAGCTTAGTTTCGAACCCACGACGATACCACGGCTTAATAGCGCGTTACGCCTCCACACCACGGTGCCTTGTGATTCTACGACCGAAATTATGGATCGCTTACTAGTTCTATCAGATAACTTTAATGGCAAGTAGGTAGATTCATTTATGAATGTAATTTAAATAATTTTTTCGCTAACGGATTTTGTTATTCGTAATGAAACACTAATCACTTTTAAGAACTTAGTCAAGAGTTTTTTTAATATAAATTTTACTACACTTTTCTGTAACGTTTATTTTTTGTTGTTGTTTTTGAAAGTCACACTCTGTAGTTGTTTTGATTTAGTTCACCAATTTGTTCTTTTAATGAGATTTATTCACTTTTAGTTTAATATTTCACTGTTTTGGGTTATTTCGCGTTAAGAAAATAATAGGACAGTTATAATATATAAATAGTAAGACAGAAAGTTTATCGACCAAAGCGGCTATGTTTTGAAAATGGGCCACATTAGAAGTACCCTTAACCGACGAGCATGTATGCGTAGATATTCGGATGTAAAGGAGGTGAAAGAGGTATGTCAGGATCGTGCCAAATGAAAGTCCGTAGTCTCTGCCTACTCCTCTGGGTGACAGGCGTGATTTACAATGACCGGCCAAATTTGCAGATAAATTTCAGAATTCGTAATACAGGCAAATTTTGGAGAAAAATTAATTAAAACAAAATCTTAAACATTTTTCCTTTTTAAGTTACACATTCGTAAGGTAGGCAAAGATGTTGTTGGCCATAAATCACATTAAATTTGGGATAATTTCTAATACAAGTAGAAGCCTTATTTACTCGTATTTTCAAAAACTGCAAAAATGGTTATATCATTATTTATATATTTGAATTTAAGAAGTAATTTGGCTACTCTTTGAAAAATAACCCTGAATGTGTGAGTCGACCGAGTAGCTGTTTCGTCGAACGTGATCCCATCACATGGCAGTGCCGAATCGAATATGTTTAAAATATGCCTTTACGCAAGTTCATCAATTAGTATATGTAATAATTCTGTTTTAAAACTTGAATTTGCAATTTTAATACATTTTGAAAAAAAAAAACGAATGGAATGCCTAAAGCCGAAAGTATGTAATGCCTAAAGGAAACGGGAGTCACATATAAGTAATTTCAACATTTTTTTTCTCTGTATGTCTCTATTTTGGTATGTATTCATTCAAAAGTATAGGACGGATTTGTATGAAATTTGGCATGAAGGTAGTTTAAGACCCTAAGTAAGATGTATGCTATTTGTCTCTTACTAAAGCAGTAATAAAAAGAGGGTTATATTTTCCTTTTTGGCTTAATTAATCATAAGGGGAATTAAGCCAAAAAGGAAAATATAACCCTTTTTCCTTTTTTTAATTATAAAAACTTTATTTAAAAACATGTTTATTTTTAACAAATAAAGTGTAAAGACATGTATGCTAACCATTGCCGTACAATGTTGGAATGGTTAAGAACTTGGTGTATGATTAACATTGTATGTTGTTACGGATCCTTCTATTAAAATTGATAGTCAAACAAATCTAAGAAATACATTTTGACAGCTGTCAGACTTATTGCACCAAACATGCCAATCAAAAAATGGGAACGTACAATATTCGATTCTTAAAAAAATCGATATCGATTATTTAGTGTAATCATTTATAGTTTGGTTTGAATAATACCAGAATAAATTAACACAAGATTTATCAGTTTTTTTTTTCGTATATGTTGTTACTGCTTATTTCTAGAGGCACAGTTATAAGAATTAAAGATTGAAACTAGATTAAAAATAAAATTATTCAATCACCTTCAGAACAACTAGTTGAGCTGTCGTTTATTAATTATTATTTGATTTTCAATAATGCAGTCAAAATTAATGTCTCTTTCAAAGTCGTCCATAATCAATGTTTTTTTGTTTTTTATACCATTATTGTCCAATCATCCTTTGTGATATGGGCTCATGCATAGAATACTATAATACACAATAAAATGGCTGTCAACATTATTTTGTACGAGGTTCGGCGTCGCCGGGAGCACATCTAAAATCAATTAAATCTTATTATCACTACTACAAACCAGATTCGCTGTGTTGATAGACTGAGTAAATTTAGACTTTTGATTAATGTTCAAGATCATCACTAAAAAAGTTAAAAAGTAAAAAGTTAAAATTTTAATACATATTTATTGGTAAACAGTGTGCAATTTGGCATTTTCTAAATAATTTTTATGCGAAATTTGGAAACGATTGTAATGTCAAAACACATCTCGTGTTGACAGTTCTACGTGTGAATTGACATGTTAGTGACATTTTATTGGCTAGACGGGCTCCGCCTACACCCCCGTTCTATTATGTATGTATTATAGTATTCTAGGGGCTCATGTTTCAACGAATATAGAAGAAACAGTCCAAAAAGTTAAGGCCGAGTAGCAAAATAAGAAGACAAACACAAAATCACAAAATTAAGCACAGTAAGCTCCCAAAATGGCGGTAGGTTTATATTACGTAGTGGTTTTTTCAGCGCGGCCTTGTATAAGTATTTTTTGCTTACACAAATTTACGTTGACTAAATAAAAAATAAATACTTGTTTTATTCACGATTTATGTAAATGTTGTGTTAAGTATGTAATGTTAAGGAATTTTGAAAATAAAAATTAAATTATACAAATCATACATTTAAAAAAATAATGCCTGCTTTGTTTGAAAGATTCGAATTTAAATAAGTGAAAAAACTATACACGATGTAATGAAGTGTGAGTACGCTTGTGTGCAAAGTTATTGCGGAATGATTAATGTGAAACGTCAAAAGGTATTTCTTAGATTTGGTTGACAATAAAAAGCTATTTTTTTCAGTTTCTAATTTGTAAATAAATACATAAATTGTAATATAACAGTTATACTGATATAAAATTTATAATCACTTAAGTTAAGCACAAATTTATATTGCAAACAATCTGAGTTTCAAGTTTCCCTGCGGCTCTAAGCCTTTACATTTTGATTAAATATTAAGACAACTGTTTCTTAATTAATCTTGTCCCGGAACAAATCTACCCAAAAATTTATAGCTTTATTGTTCATCATCATCACTAAATCCCTACAGAAATCCACTGCTGAAACGGGTTTACCCCAAGGAATACAATAAAACACGCTTTTTACGTGGTAGAGCCATGCTGCAGTTATATTAGTAGTATAGTTGTAGCACGAATGGGTCGGCTCGACCGGGGAAGGACCACGCTCTCACAGAATACCAGCGTGAAATAGTAGCTTAATGCTGCTGTATTTCGTATGGTGAGTGTAGAGAACCAGAGACCCTTTTTACTGGAAAGGAGGCATTCCATCTCAGTCCTCACGGGTGACAACGCATCTGCATTTTGATTTGTAATGGAAGATAGATGTAGATGTCTATGGGCCGCAGCAACTACTTACCATCAGGTGGACTATGTGCTCGTTTGTCACCCTATTCTATATAAAAAAATATAAAAATATACTTACACACCACAAAATTAGAAGAAGTGTCTAAGTAGTATATATTGTTTGAATAAATAACACATTTGCTGATATTATTTTAATTTATACGCGGTAGAGCCACGCTGCAGCTATATTGTGGTTGTAGCACGAATGGGTCGGCTCGACAGGGGAAGAACCACGCTCTCACAGAATATCAGCGTAAAATAACAGCTTATTGCTGCTGTGTTTCGTATGGTGAGTGTAGAGAACCGGAGACCCGTTTTACTGGAATCGGGCATTCCATCTTAGTCCTCAAGTGTGACAACGCATCTGCATTTTGATTTTAATCGAGGTTAAATGTAGATGTCTACGAGCCACAACATCCATTTACCATCACGTGGACTGTGTGCTCGTTTGTCACCCTTACCCTATAAAAAAATTTACCATTTCCACGGAAGTCGAATTTTTGACTGGGGTATAATAGGCCTACGGCCGATAGAAAGATATCAAGAGCCAGTATAATTGTAGGTGATAAAGCATTACTTCTTAGTGGATCAAGGGGACTAGGCTTTAGTTCGTCTTGTTTTATGTTTGTTGCAGGTACCTATTCGCTGAAAGTAATAGAAAATAAATTATTTTTAACCAACGTCATAAAGGAGGAGGTTCTTAATTCGGATGTATGTTTATTTTGTATGATGTTACGCGATGTCTTCGCATATTGTGAACCGAATTTAATAATTCTTATTTTTTTAATAGGCTTAACTATTTAGGTTGATCCCGTTGAATTTAGAAGGAAAAGTTCTTCCCCCTCTCCCTCCTGAGGATGAAAAATAGGGAAAATTTTCTTGTGTATTAAGGAATATATAAGGAATTTCATATGATATCTTCGCAGATAAAGAACAGATTTTAATTATTCTTTTTTTCTTAAGTAGGTTATACTTAAAGAGCGGTCTGATATAAATGTGGAGAAAAATTCCATTCTTAAGAATTGCAAATAAATAACTTCTTTTTTAGCAATTGGAAGTATATTTTTACTTTTTGTTAAAAGTTATAATTCTATTCGATATTGATTATAAGAATACCGAAATTCGGAAAAGGGGAAAAACCAACCCTAAAGCCTAGCGGGACCGTTTTAAAAAAATATTTGTTTTACAAAATAATATTACAATTATTATGCATTACTATGCAGTTTGTTTGTTAATTTAGCTTTTCAAATGGCTTCGTAAATCGGATATTCTTGATTTTATTCCATTCCATATGACCAAATATTCTCATGGTCAATTAAAATTACGGCGAAAAACTTTAACAAACATCGTCAATCATTATTTTGCAATGCCTAATTGAAAATATTTCTACATTTTTTTTCTTTTATATAAATTAATCGAGTTTTCATCCGTCTAGTCGAATACGCTTTTTAAAATTATTATAAAGGTACAATTTTGTTAATTTTGTTAAATTTATATAAATCATAGAGATTGGGTAAATAAAACCATAAATTTAATAGTAAATATTATAACTATAAATAAAAAAATCGAAACAAAATTAATTCTATTTATAAATTTTAATTTTAATCATAGACACGGTTAAAGTATTATTTTGTAGATTATAATGGAATTGTTTGAATTCATAGCTTTATATAATACATCTTATTGTGATCCCATTGTTTATTAAAAAAATAAATTGCTATCGTAGATTCAATCAGCCATTCGTCCTGAACACGACAAAACCACGCCTCAAAGATACAGAGGATATTCGGTAGAGTTGGAAGTTATATGTATTTGTACTAATTGATTTTACTAATGCGTTTAAAATAGTTGACTAATCAATCAACTACGCTGTGCTTCAAAATCTTAATCAAATCTTTTCCTCTAATTGTGTAATTTTTTTTTTCTAAACTTAGTAGCCGTTAGCAAGATGTTCGTTGTGGTCATAATACATCTGATTGATGTTAAATCTCCACTGGCGTGCCACAGAGTGGAGTATTATCTCCACTTCTTATTTTTCCATAGCTTAACCTCTTAAGGACAGGTTAGTATTAAATTTTGTACATTAAGTAATACACTGTCCTGTTCTCTAATAAATTTTATTAAGAGGTAATCGTTAGATAATTTTATACCTGTAAAATACCTTTTAGGCCTGATAAATTTATCTTCCAGATTATTTAAAAAAATCTCAATAAGGAAATTTTCCACATATTTTGCTTTCAAAGTCTATTAACGTTAAAATTCTATTAAGTTTTCGTTCTTAATAAAATATATTAATTTACATTTTGGCATTCATTTTGGTGTATTATTATATAATTTTCGTTGTATGAAAAAAATTTGTAACAAATCAATAGAAAGAAACTCTTAATTAATTTAATATAATTAAAAGAAACTAAAACTTCTTCATTTTGGTTGATTATTAAATATTTAACTCGTTTTTAAAATCTGCAAATAGTTATATAAGAATGTGAATTTTTGATAAGATAAATTTTCAAAAGCAGCTTAAACAAAAAATACATTTCTTTACACAATCTTTCTTTAAATAATCAATGATGCATCAGTGCATCAGTTCGTGATTTTGTAACTCCTAAGAAACTTCACTGCGTGAGGCGATATAGCAATAATGGGTACTGTAAAACACTCTACAATTATAAATAGCAAAAAACAAAACAAAACATGACAAATCCGTGGAATATAGGTTTAAAACAATTTATCGTTTAATTACACGGTTTTTATCGCGTTTGATTAACCAATCGTTAAAGTCCCAATATTATAGTTAGCTCGGCTTCCCTCAGTTAATAAAATTAATTTATAGTCCAATCTTTGCAGAATGAGCCTAAAGTATCTTCAATACTTACAGTAGTAAGCCTGAGTTTGAATTTAAACTTCTTAGTATGTGGTTACTACCGGTTACACTAACAAAATACTCCCAAGCAGACGGGATCTTCTCTACTGAAATAAGGATGTTTCCTACTAATGATTTCTTATATTTACGCGAACACTACACATTGATTAAAACTATTTTTACGGATTTTATCGCATTCAGTTTTAATTGATTTTTAATTCCCGACGTTTCGGGTGCTTTCCAGTACCCATATTCACGGGGGACTGAGGTGACTGACGTCTCGATGTCAATGTTAACCTGGAGTACCTTCAGCTTTTTATCCGATCTATCCGAATCTGTCCGATCTATGCAGAATGAATTCACTCTGTCTTGAAGTCGTGCGTGCTTTGGCTTAGTTTTAATTTTATTAATTACGGGGACCCAAGCAGGTGGTAGTACTCTGCCTCCTTCTCTATTGGAATTAGGATGTTTTTTATTTAAATTACCTCACGTATCATTCTTGGTAGGAAGTCTGCAGTTTGTGATCATAATTAAGGCGGCCTCAACCATTACATCATGTTTGATAGACCACAAATCATCGTGATAGAACATCGATTCCAACCAAGGATGAAACGTGAGGCTATTGAAATTAAAAAACATCCTAATTTCAATAGAGAAGGAGGCTGAGTACTACCACCTGCTTGGGAACCTGTAATTAATAAAACTAAAACTAAACCCAAGCATACCACTGCAAGACTTCAAGACACAGTCAGTTCGTTTTGAATAGATCGGACCATAAACAATAATTAAAAAGCTGAAGGTACTCCGGTTTAACATTGACATTGGGACGTCAGTTACCTCAGTCCCCCGTGACCATGTGTGCTGCTGGAAAGCAGCCGTAGTCGGGAATTGAAAATCAATTAAAATTAAACGCGATAAAATTGATAGTTGTTGAGTAGTGTTAATCAATATGTTTCCTAATTTCAATAGCCTCGCTTATCATCCTTGGTAGGAATCGGTGTTGTTTTTAAGGATTTGTAGTCTATCGAATCTGATTTGATGATGGGGACAATCTAGAATATGTTCACAGACTGCAAGCTTCCTGGAGCGTCGGTGCTTTACGTCAGCTGTATGTTTTTTTTACGGGGGTTTTCATAGATATTTTTGTTTGTCCTATGTAAAAGAGACCACATTCACAATTTAGCTTGTATATTCCTGCATCTTGTAGAGGAATATTACACTTGATGGATAGCATTAATTAACTTATCTTCTTCAACAGCCTGTAGTATGTTTTATCGAAGGCTAGCTTCAATATGTAGCCAACCTTACCTGTTACTCATGTGACATATAGTAGTACAGCAGGCATACGTATAAAGGAAATGCTACGGTAATCGTGGACACGTCAGAGTATAATTTTAAAATACAACGTTTTCGGACGATAGTACATACAAAAGTATCAAAACAAATCCTACAAACAATACGCTTAAAACAAGTAGCGAATTAAGAAATTAATACTCCGAAATAATAAATTTTGACGTGAATTCGATAATACTATCATGTGCAAAACCACCAAGGTGGTATGCGTTACCGAAGGTACATATACCAAACGCTTCACTATGTCCCATAGTGAGCGAGATCGATTCACCAACTTATATGTTGACTCAACACTTGAAAAAATACTATCACCACTAAGAGGACACACCAGAGCACACACAATGGAGTCATACCATATTGTAAGGGAAATAAAAGACCTAAATCTCGCTAACATGGAAACTATGGTCAGTTTTGATGTTCAGTCACTATTTACATGACAACTCATTGAAGACTGTGTCTCAATTGTAATTAGGAAGCTAGAAGAAAACAACATGCCTGCAGAATATCCAATAATTACACGAAAACTGCCTCACATTCGGCTATCTACTGTAGAAAGAGGAGTTCTACAAGCAAGTAGACGATGTGGCAATGGGCTTACCTATATCTTCCGTAGTCGCCAACGTACGCATGAAGGACTTCGAGGAGAAAGCCCTTCTTACTGTTCCTGTAAACCCAGGATCCTACAAGTTTTACGTAGACAACACTTTCACAATTTTACCATCTGGAAAAGTAACTATATTTTTAGACCACCTTAACTCCATAAATCCTTAAATACAATTCACAATGGAAGTAGAGGCAAATAATACTTTTCTAGATGTTTTAGTAATCCAAAATCCTGATAATACTTTTGGTCATATTGTGTATAGGAAAAAGATCCATACCAACTGATATTTAAATGGTGAATATCACCATCATCCGTTACAGTTAGCTACCGTAGGCAAATCTTTGTTTCAGAGGGCACAAGGGATCTGTAATAGAAAACATCTGGCCGTCGAGTTTCTGCATTTCAAGCAAGTATTGCAAGATAACATGCTACAGGTCCCGTGCCTACGTCACAGTGACCGAGTGAAGCCGGCCACAATCGAGCGTGTGCCTGCTGTACTACCATATGTCAGAAGAGTCACAGACATGGTTGACTATATCTTGAAGTGGGGTTCCATTAAAACATACTTCAAGCCGCTGAAGAAGATTTATTAAATTGTACCATTCATCAAGAGTCATATCCCTCTACAAGATGCAGGAGTGCACAAGCTTGATTGTGAATGTGGTCTCTCTTACATTGGGCGAAAAACAGATCCATAAAAACCCCCGTAGAATAACGTATGGCTGATGTGAATCATCGACGCTCCGAGAAGTTTGCAGTATGTCAACATGTTCAGATTCGTCTCAACTATCATATAATATTTGATAAAACAAAAATTTTCCCAAAGGAACACCGATTCCTACTGAGGAACATCCTCAATACAATACCGAATCTGATATAATGGTTGAGACGATTCTGAGTATGTTGACATACTGAAATCTTCCCTGAGCGTCGGTGCTTCACATTAGCAATATTTTATTTCACGAGGGTTTTTATGGAACTCTTTGTTTGGCCTATATAAGAGAGATCATATTCACAATCAATTTTATTATTATAGGATTACAATCAAAAGGCAGCACCTGTATCCATCTTCTCTATTGAAATTAGAATGTTTTTTTTTAATTTCAATAGCTGTATCATCCATTCACAAATCCTCGCAAAAAAACACCGATTCCAATCAAGGATGATACGCTAGGCACATAAAAAAACATCCTATGTAATTTCAAAAGCGAAGATAGATGGCTAGTGCCATCTGCTTGGAATCCTATAAATTACAAAAATCAATCCATACCCAGGCATACCATAGCGAGACTTCAGGATTAGTATCTTGAAGTCTCGCTGCTAAGCTCGCTCTGGGTAAAACGCACCAAAGCTTTATATTAAAAAACTGAAGGTAGCTGGGCTAACTATGACATAGGGATGTTAAACATCTCAGTCCACCAGTGACCATGGGTCCTCTAAAGTACCCGAAAAGTTAAAGAAACGCGATAAAATCCGTATAAATAATTTCATTTAATGTGATTTAGTATTCGTGTAAATATAAGAAATAATGATTTCTTATATTTACGCCAACAATACATATAATGATATAAGTTTAATCCAAAAAAAAAAATCAGGTTATGTATTTTATTGTATATTTGAGAAAACGTACTCTTATTTGTTTAACGATTTATCTATGCTTACTCCAAATTAACGTATTGGACTGTAGGTCTCCCTTAAGTTGTAAAATCAGAATCAGCTCAATAGTTTAAACGTAAATCCTTCCTCAGGATGTCACATAACTATCAATTTCCTTTAGACACGACTCGGCACTTTGTTGCTCCTTAGTGAACGTGAATTTTTTGAAATTTAGAAAAACCTATTCTAGTTATGAAATAACGACACTTGTAAACAATAAAGACACGTACTCTTCGCAAGCCTGATACTCAAAAGGGTCGCGTACCTGATACTCAGAATCACCAAACGGTATTCGCTGAAGGTCATATAGGTTTACGCACCAACCTCGGCGTATCCCGATGAAGAGCTGGAAGATATGTATGAAGATATCTCTAGAGCCATGCATTCCTCCAAAACCCACTATATGGTGTTGATGGGAGATTTCAACGCAAAACTAGGCACAAGATAAAGCGGTGAGCTGATGTTAGGGATTTTTGGAATATGGCAACGGAACTCAAGGGGCCAGCAACTGCCCAGCTTCATGGAGAAAGAGGGGAGTCTCTCTATGATGAACTGTTTCTTCAAGAAGCGGACTTACAGGAAGTGGACCTGGTAGAGCCTCAACGGTTTGACGAAAAATGAGATTGACTTCATTATGACGACCAGACGACAACTGTTCAGTGATGTCTTAGTAACCGTGAAGGTGAAAATGGTAGCGATCATCGAGTGGTTCGAGGCACACTGAACCTAAACGTTAAGTTGAAGAGGTCTCGTCTCATAAAATCGACGTTCCGTCCCCCTCACGCTGTGATCCAGGGTCCCGAAACCTTTGAAGTATTTTAATTTTTTAGTATTTGAAGCTTGAGTTACAAAACCATTTTCAGTGCCTAGAAGGTTGCAATACAGTGAACGATATGAATGACAAGCTCGCGGAAACTATCCATGTGGTTGGAGCTAAGTTCTGCAAGACCCACCGCAGAAGAACACAAAAAATCTCCTATCACACTCTTAATCTCATAACTATTAGACAGGAAATGAAGCTGCAGTCTTCAGCATATTTGGTAACATACAGGCAACTAAACATATAGATCTCCAAATACATGCGGCGGGACTTACGCAACTTTGATACAGCTCGTATTGAAGAAGCGATCGAGCGGAACCAAGGCTCCAAAATCTTTGCCAGGGATCTGTCTGTCAGAAAAAGCCAACTTTCGAAGCTAAAGACCAAGTGTGGCAGCATCCTTTCCGGGAAACCTGAGATTTGGAGCGCTGTCCCGTCCTGCTGGGGGATGTTTGTCTGGGCCCCAGGCAGAGGACTTAATGCAAAGGGTAATGAGGGCGCCAACCTTCATGCTGGTTAGCGAGTAGAAATGATTAGCACCGACCTAAGCCTGAATACGGATCTGAATACGCTTACGAAATTGGAGATTTATAATGTTTTGGTTGAAAAGGCCTGACAATACGGGTCAAAACAAAGACCAGGAGACCTTAAAATCAACGAACGGACAGTAGTTATTTTAAAAGCATTGTATCACACAGGTATTCCTTACAATCTTGATGTACAAAATAAAAGCCTCAAAGACAATATTTTCAAATTTATTTGTAAGTGCGAAAAACTTTATAATGACAGCAAAAAAAAATTAAACGCATTAGTAAAAATAATGAGAAATGGCTTGCTACAATTTTCAATGTACCAATGCCAATCAAAATAGAAAAAGTCCTATGGAATTAAATAAAAAATATTGATAATTTCTTAATGATTTCTTATATTAACGCGAACACTACACATGATTAAAACTACTTTTACGGATTTTATCGCGTTTATTTTTACTTTTTATTTTTAATTCCCGACGTTTCGGGCGCTTTCCAGCACCCATGGTCACGGGGGACTGAGATGACTGACGTCCCGATGTCATTGTTAAATCCGGAGTACCTTCAGCTTTTTTAATTATTGTTTATGGTCCGATCTATGCAAAATGAACTAACTCTGTCTTGAGGTCTTGCAGTGGTATGCTTGGGTTTAGTTTTAATTTTATTGATTATAGGATCCCAAGCAGGTGGCAGCACCCAGCCTCCTTCTCTATTGAAATTAGGATGTTTTTTAATTTCAATAGCCTCACGTATCATCCTTGGTAGGAATCGGTGTTCTTTCGCGAGGATTTGTGGTCTATCAAATCTGATGTAATGGTTGGGGCCGTCTAGGATATGATCACAAACTGCAGACTTCCCGGAACGTTGATGCTTCACATCAGCTATATGTTCTTTTACGCGGGTCCTAATTGATCTTTTGGTTTGTCCTATATAAGAGAGACCACATTCACAATCAAGCTTGTACACTCCTGCATCTTGTAGAGGAATATGACACTTGACGGATGGTAGGAACTGACTAATCTTCTTCGGCGGCTTGTAGAATGTTCTAATAGAAGCTCGCTTCAAGATATAGCCAATCTTGTCTGTGACACCTCTGACATATGGTAGTACAGCAGGCACACGCTCGACTGTGGCTGGCTTCACTCGGTCACTGTGACGTAGGCGCGGGACCCGAAGCTTGTTGTCGTGCAGAACTTGCTTGACGTGCTGAAGCTCGGCGGCCAGGTGTTTGCTGTCACAGATCCCTCGTGCTGTCTGTAACAAAGATTTGCCCACGGTAGCTAACTGTGAAGGATGGTGGTGAGATTCACCGTTTAAATATCGGTTTGTATGGGTCTTTTTCCTATACACAGTGTGACCAATGGTGTTATTAGGATTTCTGATGACTAACACATCTAGGAAAGGTAAGGAATTATTTGCCTCTAACTCCATAGTAAATTGAATTTTAGAGTTTATGGAATTAAGATGTTCTAAAAATGCAGTTACTTTGTCTGATGGTAAAATTGTGAAAGTATCGTCTACGTACCGCTTGTAGATCCTTGGTGTAACAGGTGCAGTAAGGAGGGCTTTCTCCTCAAAGTCTTCCATGAATATATCGGCGACAATGGGAGATACAGGTGAGCCCATCGCCACACCATCTACTTGCTTGTAAAACTCTTCCTTCCACAATAGATAGCCAGATGTAAGGCAATGTCTTAGTAATACTGCATATTCTGCTGGCATGTTATTTTCCTCTAGTTTCCTAGTTATAATTGAGATGCAGTCTTCAACAGGTAGGGATGTAAATAGAGACTGAACATCAAAACTGACCATGGTTTCATTGTCAGTAAGATGTAGGTCTTTTATCTCACTGACAAAATGGTATGAATCCTTAGTGTGTGCTCTTGTGTGTCCTCTGAGTGGTGATAATATTTTAGCTAAGTATTGAGCCAATCTGTAAGTTGGCGAATCAATCTGACTCACTATTGGACGTAAAGGAGCATTCGGTTTGTGTATCTTTGGTAACCCATACAACTTCGGTGGTTTGGCACATGAAGGTATTATCGAATTAACGTCCAAATTCAATTTTTCGGAGTATTTCTTAATTAGATCGCTAGTTGTTTTAAGCGTATTAGTTGTAGGGTCTGTTTTGACCTTTCGATAAGTAGTTTCATCCGACAAAAGTTGTTGTATTTTAAAATTGTAATCTGACGTATCCATTATAACCGTAGAATTACCTTTATCTGCGCGGAGAATCGTAAGCTCTGGTCTGTTGCGTAAGTTTTTCAACGCGTTAAATTCATTTTTGGGGAGATTTGATTTCGGCGCTGAACTTCGACGTAACATAGACGAGATGTCTTGACGTATGGCCTCTAAATCTTCATTACCAATATTATTTTTATACAGACAGTCCTCAACACTACAGATAATGTCCTCATACGGTATTTTTCGCGGTGTAATTGCGAAATTAATACCTTTTTCTAAAACTTTTATTGTGGCGTCGTCCAGTGTTTGTTTTGATAAGTTGTAGACAGCGCGTTGTTTATGATTCGTGTCTGTGGTCAACGATTTCGTATGTTGGACATTTGATTTAGTTGTTAATTTATGGTATTTATCAATATGTTTATTTTTGCATTCATTGTATTTAGTTGTTTCGCGTTTGTCTAAAGTTTCCATGCAATTTTTATAATCAAATGTCGATAAAACTGTCTTTAATTCACTGGACGAATTGTCTATGGTTTTGTTTATGAAATATAGATCGGTACGTTTTTGCTGAATCACCGTTATTAACAACTTTTTACTAGCCTGATTTAAGATCTTAGCGCTTCCTCGAATGTCTTTTTTAGTGGATATCTTGACACACGTAGGAATGAGATTATGATCTCTGCATCTCTTCAAGAAATTTAAAGCTGTTATGTATCTTGCGCGCTTGGTCTTTAGATCCCTACCTGTTGAAGACTGCATCTCAATTATAACTAGGAAACCAGAGGAAAATAACACGCCAGCAGAATATGCAGTATTACTAAGACATTGCCTTACATCTGGCTTTCTATTGTGGAAGGAAGAGTTTTACAAGCAAGTAGATGGTGTGGCGATGGGCTCACCTGTATCTCCCATTGTCGCCGATATATTCATGGAAGACTTTGAGGAGCAAGCCCTCCTTACTGCACCTGTTACACCAAGGATCTACAAGTGGTACGTAGACGATACTTTCACAATTTTACCATCAGACAAAGTAACTGCATTTTTAGAACATCTTAATTCCATAAACTCTAAAATTCAATTTACTATGGAGTTAGAGGCAAATAATTCCTTACCTTTCCTAGATGTGTTAGTCATCAGAAATCCTAATAACACCATTGGTCACACTGTGTATAGGAAAAAGACCCATACAAACCGATATTTAAACGGTGAATCTCACCACCATCCTTCACAGTTAGCTACCGTGGGCAAATCTTTGTTACAGAGAGCACGAGGGATCTGTGACAGCAAACACCTGGCCGCCGAGCTTCAGCACGTCAAGCAAGTTCTGCACGACAAAAAGCTTCGGGTCCCGCGCCTACGTCACAGTGACCGAGTGAAGCCAGCCACAGTCGAGCGTGTGCCTGCTGTACTACCATATGTCAGAGGTGTCACAGACAAGATTGGCTATATCTTGAAGCGAGCTTCTATTAGAACATTCTACAAGCCGCCGAAGAAGATTAGTCAGTTCCTACCATCCGTCAAGTGTCATATTCCTCTACAAGATGCAGGAGTGTACAAGCTTGATTGTGAATGTGGTCTCTCTTATATAGGACAAACCAAAAGATCAATTAGGACCCGCGTAAAAGAACATATAGCTGATGTGAAGCATCAACGTTCCGGGAAGTCTGCAGTTTGTGATCATATCCTAGACGGCCCCAACCATTACATCAGATTTGATAGACCACAAATCCTCGCGAAAGAACACCGATTCCTACCAAGGATGATACGTGAGGCTATTGAAATTAAAAAACATCCTAATTTCAATAGAGAAGGAGGCTGGGTGCTGCCACCTGCTTGGGATCCTATAATCAATAAAATTAAAACTAAACCCAAGCATACCACTGCAAGACCTCAAGACAGAGTTAGTTCATTTTGCATAGATCGGACCATAAACAATAATTAAAAAAGCTGAAGGTACTCCGGGTTTAACAATGACATCGGCACGTCAGTCATCTCAGTCCCCCGTGACCATGGGTGCTGGAAAGCGCCCGAAACGTCGGGAATTAAAAATAAAAAGTAAAAATAAACGCGATAAAATCCGTAAAAGTAGTTTTAATCATGTGTAGTGTTCGCGTAAATATAAGAAATCATTATGTTAACCAGTACGGACTGAAAATAGCAAATAAAATACGCCGATTAGAAGATCTAAAGACCAAGCGCCCAAGATACATAACAGCTTTAAATTTCTTGAAGAGATGCAGAGATCATAATCTCATTCCTACGTGTGTCAAGATATCCACTAAAAAAGGCATTCGAGGAAGCGCTAAGATCTTAAATCAGGCTAGTAAAAAGTTGTTAATAACGGTGATTCAGCAAAAACGTACCGATCTATATTTCATAAACAAAACCATAGACAATTCGTCCAGTGAATTAAAGACAGTTTTATCGACATTTGATTATAAAAATTGCATGGAAACTTTAGACAAACGCGAAACAACTAAATACAATGAATGCAAAAATAAACATATTGATAAATACCATAAATTAACAACTAAATCAAATGTCCAACATACGAAATCGTTGACCACAGACACGAATCATAAACAACGCGCTGTCTACAACTTATCAAAACAAACACTGGACGACGCCACAATAAAAGTTTTAGAAAAAGGTATTAATTTCGCAATTACACCGCGAAAAATACCGTATGAGGACATTATCTGTAGTGTTGAGGACTGTCTGTATAAAAATAATATTGGTAATGAAGATTTAGAGGCCATACGTCAAGACATCTCGTCTATGTTACGTCGAAGTTCAGCGCCGAAATCAAATCTCCCCAAAAATGAATTTAACGCGTTGAAAAACTTACGCAACAGACCAGAGCTTACGATTCTCCGCGCAGATAAAGGTAATTCTACGGTTATAATGGATACGTCAGATTACAATTTTAAAATACAACAACTTTTGTCGGATGAAACTACTTATCGAAAGGTCAAAACGGACCCTACAACTAATACGCTTAAAACAACTAGCGATCTAATTAAGAAATACTCCGAAAAATTGAATCTGGACGTTAATTCGATAATACCTTCATGTGCCAAACCACCGAAGTTGTATGGGTTACCAAAGATACACAAACCGAATGCTCCTTTACGTCCAATAGTGAGTCAGATTGATTCGCCAACTTACAGATTGGCTCAATACTTAGCTAAAATATTATCACCACTCAGAGGACACACAAGAGCACACACTAAGGATTCATACCATTTTGTCAGTGAGATAAAAGACCTACATCTTACTGACAATGAAACCATGGTCAGTTTTGATGTTCAGTCTCTATTTACATCCCTACCTGTTGAAGACTGCATCTCAATTATAACTAGGAAACTAGAGGAAAATAACATGCCAGCAGAATATGCAGTATTACTAAGACATTGCCTTACATCTGGCTATCTATTGTGGAAGGAAGAGTTTTACAAGCAAGTAGATGGTGTGGCGATGGGCTCACCTGTATCTCCCATTGTCGCCGATATATTCATGGAAGACTTTGAGGAGAAAGCCCTCCTTACTGCACCTGTTACACCAAGGATCTACAAGCGGTACGTAGACGATACTTTCACAATTTTACCATCAGACAAAGTAACTGCATTTTTAGAACATCTTAATTCCATAAACTCTAAAATTCAATTTACTATGGAGTTAGAGGCAAATAATTCCTTACCTTTCCTAGATGTGTTAGTCATCAGAAATCCTAATAACACCATTGGTCACACTGTGTATAGGAAAAAGACCCATACAAACCGATATTTAAACGGTGAATCTCACCACCATCCTTCACAGTTAGCTACCGTGGGCAAATCTTTGTTACAGACAGCACGAGGGATCTGTGACAGCAAACACCTGGCCGCCGAGCTTCAGCACGTCAAGCAAGTTCTGCACGACAACAAGCTTCGGGTCCCGCGCCTACGTCACAGTGACCGAGTGAAGCCAGCCACAGTCGAGCGTGTGCCTGCTGTACTACCATATGTCAGAGGTGTCACAGACAAGATTGGCTATATCTTGAAGCGAGCTTCTATTAGAACATTCTACAAGCCGCCGAAGAAGATTAGTCAGTTCCTACCATCCGTCAAGTGTCATATTCCTCTACAAGATGCAGGAGTGTACAAGCTTGATTGTGAATGTGGTCTCTCTTATATAGGACAAACCAAAAGATCAATTAGGACCCGCGTAAAAGAACATATAGCTGATGTGAAGCATCAACGTTCCGGGAAGTCTGCAGTTTGTGATCATATCCTAGACGGCCCCAACCATTACATCAGATTTGATAGACCACAAATCCTCGCGAAAGAACACCGATTCCTACCAAGGATGATACGTGAGGCTATTGAAATTAAAAAACATCCTAATTTCAATAGAGAAGGAGGCTGGGTGCTGCCACCTGCTTGGGATCCTATAATCAATAAAATTAAAACTAAACCCAAGCATACCACTGCAAGACCTCAAGACAGAGTTAGTTCATTTTGCATAGATCGGACCATAAACAATAATTAAAAAAGCTGAAGGTACTCCGGGTTTAACAATGACATCGGGACGTCAGTCATCTCAGTCCCCCGTGACCATGGGTGCTGGAAAGCGCCCGAAACGTCGGGAATTAAAAATAAAAAGTAAAAATAAACGCGATAAAATCCGTAAAAGTAGTTTTAATCTTGATAATTTCTCTTCGTATTACCTTTTAAGACCTAAAGAACCAGAACGATCAAGTATGGGTTCTGTAAGCAATATGCTGCTAACAGAACCGATACCTGAACTTTCGTATAGAGCTCCATTAACTTCAAACATATTTAGTAACCGCCAAGAGAAATCAATTCAAATTTTGGTATAGCCTTCAGCTCATCCAGCGATGCAGTCTTTATGTCCTCAATCCTTGCAAAACGCTATCTTTTCATGGATTTCGTGAGTTTCGGGAACAGAAAAAAGTCACAGGGGCCTAAATCTGGTGAATACGGTTGACTGTGGGATGACGACGGTGTTATTCTTCACCAAAAAATTACGAATAGTAATGACGTGTGAGCTGGAGCATTATCATGGTGCAATAACCATGACTGATTTTTCTACAATTCCGGGCGTTCTTTTCGTATTGCTTCACGCAAACGGTGCATTACCTCAAGATAATACTCCTTATTAACTGTACGACCTTGTGGTAAGACCTCCTAACGTCATGATAATCAAAGAAAACAGTGAGAACCTTGACATTTGATAGAACTTGGCGTGCTTTTTCGGTCTTGGCTTCTCTAACTGCTTCCACTGGCACGATTGAACGTTAGTTTCGACGTCATAACCATAAACCCATGTTTCGTCACCTCTTGTAATTGAGTAAATCTGGGTCGTCGTTGACATCATTCAACAGTTCTTCAGCAATGCTTATGCGACGTTTTTTTTGCTCAAAATTTAGCAATTTGGGAATAAACTTCGCTGACACACGTCTCATGCCCAAAACATCCTTTAAAATTACTAGGCATGAACCAAATGAATGCCGATATCATCAGCAACTTCTCTTATGGTAATTTGACGATTCCTCAACACTATTTTCTTCACTTCTTCAAGGTTCTCATCTTTTGATAACGTGCCGGGGTGTCCGGAGTAAAATTCGTCATTAATGTCTTCTCGGCCTTCTTGGAAGAGTTTATACCACTTTTAAACATTTTTTTTACTTAAAGTAGACACATCGTATGCCATTGTCAACATTTCAAGAGTTTTAGAGCACTTGATTCCATTTTTACACAAAATTGAATGTAAATTTTTTGATCCGTGTTTTTAGACAGTATAAAATCGCTGAAGTTTTGTCGTCTGTTGAGGATCCAGTATTGAAATGAGACTAAAGAACTTATTCTCGAAGAAAAAAATCGCCATAGATGCCAAAATAAATCAATTAACATCACTTTATTTGGAAAATGATGAAGGTTAATTTTTACTTTTTTAATTTAATCTAATTTAATTTTTAATTTAATCTCAAATCCCGAATTATATTTAACCGTTATAGATGGTAAAGTATTTAACGTTATTTCGGGAATAATTTCGCAATTACGTTGTGCTTGTTGTGGAGCTACAGCAACAGAGTTTAATAAGTCTGATGTTGTCGTAAATAAACCCGTAAATTTATACGCCTTACGTCATGGATTAATCCCCTCACATTCCTACATAAGAATTTTATAGTTCTTATTTCACTTGGGGTATAAAATGACCCAGCAGTTATGAAGTGGAATAGCGAGGGTATATCATAAGCGTTTAGTATTTACTAGCATAATTGATTTAATCGATTAAAATAATCAACCTAAATATTTACTACTTTGTGACAACCCTATTCTCATAGAAATTATAAAAAAACTTAGTAAATGCAATATCTTCGAGATCTCGATAGACACATATTTTGAATTTTCTCACGTTGAAGGTACTATACATAAGTATATTTTGCAAACAAAATATTATGCAAATAATTATTTTTCGTTTATTTATATCGTTTTATTTTATAAAAAATAAAACGAGTATGTCCGAATCTAAGGTAAAATAACACACTGTGAATAGCGATGACCAGATAAAGCTATTTATTAAACATTGTTTATATATCAATGTTATGTTAATTAAAAGAAATCAAATTTAAGTAATATTTATAGCCATAATAAACATAATTTCTTTTTAAACAATACTAAATAGACTAATTTTTAAGTAAATTTCTTGTTTATATTTGAATATTTAAAACGGCAATTTCTTATTCTGTAAATTATACGCGTATTTACGCTATTTTATTTAACACTTATAATTCCTCTTAACCTATATATAAGAATACGTTAAAAGTAATAAATCGTGTTCTAGAAGCATTTATATATACCTACATCATTGCTTAATATGATGTATAAAGTTACAACGCAAACAAGATACTGTGAATATCAATTTGTAAGACAAAATAGCAAAAGGGATAGCGCTTTATACCACGATCGACATACGAGTATGTTCTGAAGGTACCGTGCATGATATTAGCATGTGAATAGACCCATATTACAATATGATTGTAGGAACTGTATAAACAGTGGATCCATTCAAATTTTGTACCATTGTTTGAAAAAAAAACGGCAACAGATTTGAGTTTGAATATGATTGAATAACTTATTTTATATTTTATAAACATTTGGTGTGTCTCTTGTGATCTTAAGGTTTATATTCAATATAATTTATTTGCTATTTTTGTTGTATACATTTGTTCTTATAAACTTGAACTTGAATTTGGCCGATCTGGTCACTATTGAAATCTAGCTTCAACTTCTCGATATGCTTCAGAAGACGAACTATCTTCTCAAGAAGCTTTAGAAGATTGCGAGGAGCGGTATAGGCCTGTGCTTGTAATTTGATCTAGCATTGTAAATTGGACTAACTACACGACACTTCCAGTTGTCAGGTAATACGCTCACACCAAGACTTCGGATGAAAATTTCAGTAAGAGTTATCAAAATTATTTCTTTAATAGATCTCATATGAAGAGGGGTACACCCGTCAACCAACAGCACACTATCACTACTTAA
Organism: Parnassius smintheus behrii; assembly: GCA_036936625.1. Classification (NCBI taxonomy): domain Eukaryota; kingdom Metazoa; phylum Arthropoda; class Insecta; order Lepidoptera; family Papilionidae; genus Parnassius; species Parnassius smintheus. Next base: position 28,921,936 of record JAUPFT010000021.1, read on the forward strand.
ACCCTCAATCAACCTCTTTATTGTGAATGAATGAATATCTCACAGAATACCAGCGTGAAATAGTAGCTTAATGCTGCTGTATTTCGTATGGTGAGTGTAGAGAACCGGAGACCCTTTTTACTGGAAATGAGGCATTCCATCTCAGTCCTCACGGGTGACAACGCATCTGCATTTTGATTTGTAATGGAAGATAGATGTAGATGTCTATGGGCCCCAGCAACCACTTACCATCAGGTGGACTGTGTGCTCGTTTGTCACCCTATTCTATAAAAAAAAAAAAATGAGTTAGTTGGTTTAGGGAAGAAAAAGTTGAGCAGTTAATTGGAAGTCCTAAAGGATGCACTTTTCCTTTGAGGTTGAAAGCTTAGACAGGATTTGGTCGGTTAATTTTTGACCGAAGGAGACAAAATGTCTATTACAGAAATGTAATATTGACTTGATGTCATCGCCGTTCTTTAAAAGTTCCTCAAAATCAATACTCTTATGAGGGATTTAAAAGGATTTCGGTTTTGGTGTTCAGCTCTTCACTCTCATGCTCAGCATTGAGTCTGTAGGTCAGATTAAGCATGGCATAATTAGGATTTGCACGGACCTGACTACACAAATGATCTCGGTGCCGCAAACATTTCTTCAGTTCGGGAGTAATCCAGGGTTTGATGTTGTATTAAATACAACTCAACTTAAATTTACGATTATTTTACCTACAGCTGGCTGTATAACCTTGTCCAAGTTATACGCAGCATCGTTGACTTCTTCACAGCCAATTACCATCGACCGTCTCACACCCCGAAGGTTCATATCAATTTCGACAATATCAACAAAATTTCTGTACCTGTTTATTGATTTAGGTTTATTTTCAGCATAACTCACACCCATCATAGGCATATAATAATCAGTCAAGGAACCATTTGTATACAGCTGAAGAAATAACATTTTTGTATTTGATGAAAATGTGGTCATACATGTATCTCCTCTAATAGACTCTGAAATGGCTGATAACAACCCGTGGGAAGCCATTTGAGATAAGTAAATATATACCTGCATATCAGTGCCACCAGCTAACAGGTTGATATGTAAGTCTCCCGTCACCATACGACCTACACAACATGACCTATCATGTATGCTGTGATGTGTACTGTCTAAAAATTTCAGAAAGCCGTTTATTTGTGAAATGGGGGAGAGCGATGTATGCATAACATAGGCAATGAGTTATCGAAGTCAACTTTAAGGCAGTTCATCTCATCAAAGGTGGGCTCCCGCACAGAGGGGTTCCACTTGTTCAATCTAATGTAAACAGCCATAACCTCACTCTTATTGATACAGTTTTTAGTATGAGAGGCACTACAACTGGTGATTTGTCCTATTATTGAGCTATCATGTAGCCAGCATTTAGTCAGAACGATGACGTCATATGTTATGTTTAATCTCTTTAGGAATACCAAAAAATCATTAAAATTATATTGAAGATTACCACAAGTGAGTTTAAAATTATATTAAAGTGAATGGAAGAGAAAAATTTTCTTTCAAAATTCTAGCCCATCCGGAGAGTGATATTTAATCGATAAAGATTTTCTATATTGTCTTGGATGTCTATGGTGGTCGTAGTATCTATATAACAATTTAATAGAAATAAATAATTAAAACAGAGATTGTAACTCATAAGCTGGGAGTAGAACAAACATTTGGATAATATAGTATTTAAGCCAGTTAAAGTGTAAATCACAGAGGTTTAATTTAATCAGAATTCGAATATAAGTAATATAAAATAGTTTCTAAAATCGAAAATTGCACGCCTCATGAGGGTTTATTTAATTTTTATGAAAAAAATAAATTGTATTCCCGACTTTTGATATATATTATTTACGTTATTTAAGTTTAGTGATCTATTAATTTAACTTATAGTGTCACTGACAGGGAAAATTTTTTTACAAAAATGTTTTTTTTTACGCAAAGTCTAAAATCAATATAGGCTGTATGGTACATTTGTTCTTTGTCTATTAAGAGCTAAAGGAAAAAAGGAAAGCACCTTTGAATGTTTATTAACAATGAAACTTATAAAACTTGAATTTCATTTTATTAACGAACGACGCATAATAGGTCATTTTCAACCAGTTGATATAATTCTGAAGCTAATACAAAAGACTATATTTATCTATACTATAGTTATCGTTAGCACATACAAAATCATCATCCATACGTCCGCGTAATTTTTTTAAACCATTTTTATCATCTTAAGCTACCAGCTTCTCAAACAACAAACTCCATAAGAACTTTATTTGTACTCGTGTAGTCACAGAGTGGAATAAGCTGCCTGAGAACGTAGTCTCAGCCAAAAATGTGAACCAATTCAAAAATAGATTAGATTTTTTTTAAAGGATAGGATGTCAAACGAGCACACAGTCCACCTGATGGTAAGTGGTTGCTGTGGCCCATAGACATCTACATCTATCCTCGATTACGAATCAAAATGCAGATGCGTTGTCATCCGCGAGGACTTAGGTGGAATGCCTCGTTTCCAGTAAAAAGGGTCTCCGGTTCTCTACACTCACCATACGAAACACAGCAGCATTAAGCTACTATTTGACGCTGGTATTCTGTGAGAGCGTGGTCCCTCCCCGGTCGAGCCGACCCATTCGTGCTACAACTATACTACAAATATAACTGCAGCATGGCTCTACCACGTACAAAAGAGATTATAATTAGATAATAATTTTTTGAACTGCAATAGGAACCAATTTAAAAATGGATTAGATAATAATTTTTTGTTCTGCTGCTAGTGGGCACAAACTGGATACAGGCATTGTCAGTTGTCTCAACAGCCTGCCGGCTATTGTATAATAATAATAATAAAAGTACATAGCAATACAAAATGATATATGAGTGTTTTCTCGATATACGGCTACTCATGTTATCGTATAAGTGCAATATGGTTATGATAGAGGCATTTTAAGACCAAAAAATTGCTTGACCTTGATGTGTCTAGAGTAATGCACTACCTCAAACGTGTCGCGTTATGAGACGAGCAATAAGGCCTTTTTTTAAGCGCGCACAAAAGTAGTATTTTGCTTACATTAAAAACACACTTAATATAATACGATTTAGAATGAAATTCTTTTGCGAGAGTTACTACTTGAGATAAAGTTATGACTATTAAATTCATAACTAATCGTGTTTTTTTTTACAATTATCTTTAAACAAATACTTCTCATCACTTTCGTTTGGCATAGATCAGCAATAAAAATTAGAGAAAAATATTCGTAATATGGCTACGAAAAATCATTACAAATAGTATCGAGTAAAAATATGCCGTGTAGTGGCAGTTAAGAATATCGGCTACCCCACATCTTCCCGCAGGTGTCGCAAAAGGTGACAGAGTGAAACAGGCAGGAGATGGGCAGCAGCATCTTCCTGATAACAGCAACTGTACAACAACAATACTGACGTTGCCAACGCGCTTGCCAAGCGTGGCAACTATAACAATATACTACGTATGAGCAACGATACAAATAGATGACCCTCAGTCCCCGCTCAGTTCCAGCGCCGCTATCCCTGGCTACGGTAACGGCGGGGCAGGGATGCCAAGAATTTCCGGTGGACGTTCGCTTGCTTTCTAAACCGACTCGACCTGGCAAAATACAACGCACGCACTATGAGGACTGACGAGAAGATCCTATAGCTTGAGGAAGAGATAGACAAGCTGGGCAGGAATAATAAAGGATTATCCGAAGTCTGTAGAGAGGGGAAGACACGGTGATTCTTGAATTCGGCAACTTGTTCTGACATCGGATCATCTGTCCCAAGAAGGTGTTGGATTTACATTCCACAAGCCTTTAGTTAACAATGTTGTAAAGATTGGGATTGTGTCAACAAGGGTTGCGTACCTTAAATTCAGTATCATCAAACCGTATTCGCTGAAGGTCATACAGGCTTACGCACCATTATTGGCACATTTCGATGAGGAAGTAGACGAAATGTATGAGATTATTTCTAGAGCCATACATTTCTCTAAAACGCACTATACGTTGTTAATGGGAGACTTCAATGCAAAGCTAGGCGCAAGAAATTTGACTGCCTCGTTGGTCTAGTGGTTGTAGTAGTGCAACTGCTAATCACGAGGTCCTGGGTTCAAATCCTGGGTTGAGTCAAAAATCAATTATTGAGTTTTTCCGTCAAGAAATTCTCAGTAGCTGCCCGGAGTCAGGAAGTTGGTGGTATCTCACCCCCGTGCCTCGGAAAGCACGCAAAGCCGTTGGTCATTCGCCTGATGTCTCTCCGGTCATGTCGGTTTACCGTCCCATCGGATTATGAGAGTGAAGAAATAGAGAGTGCATGCGCATACAATTGGGCACTATAATCATTTCCTGCGCCGATATCTAGCCTCCGTTAAGGCAGGCTGCCGTGGCCGAAATTCGATCTGGAGGACATTATTACCTTATATCTTAATAACAGAATGCCAACAATTGTAAATAATGGAAGCAGTTCTTCCGAATTGGTTGTATGTATGTTCCTCAGGGCTTAATTCTTGACCCATTGCTATTCTTAGTTTAAATGTTAATGACTTACCTTACGCTGCAGGGAATAATCATAATATAAATTTAATTGCCAAAGATATTTCAATGACTTTGTTATTTTGCCTTTTAGACAACAATTTATTATGACGAAGAAAATAATCCTATTTCGAATGTAGTGCACGGGTATAACTTCAGTAATTTCCCTTTAAACGGTAATAAAACGAAATGTATTAAATATGTTACACCAAATATTAAACAGGTAAATACCAGTCTGTAGTTAAACGCGGGTAATTTTTATCACTTTTAATTTCAAAATTGAAAACTTTCCCTATTCTACACTTATACTACAAAAATGTATTGATTTATTGTGCATTGACTTTTAATGCAAAATTTGCATTCATTAACTCATATCATACCTTATAAGTTTACCTTTGTTATGAAAGGATAAAATTCGATCAATCTAAATCGTTACTTACCAGTAAAACCTCTTCAACCGAGATAATGACATTAAGCCGAGCACAGGAGTCACAAAACCGTGCATAACCAATTTAATCCACTCACTTGTTTTTGCTTAATCTGAAAATCACGCTCTCGCTCAATTTTGCTCGAAAATTGTAACAGAAATATAACTACAACATTCACAACACCGGCAAATTTTAGTGAACTAGCTTTTTTCTCTTTATTTGGATCAGCAACAGATAATACACAATACTAACAAAAATATAATTCAACACTGCGACTGAATGCTACGTACTTAAAAACACACACAACTTACATAAAAAAGAAACAGATTATAATGTGCTAATAAGTATACATGAAAAAACGGATTTGCTACAGCTACAGTTTATGGATACTATGCTTAGAATCTATATAATATTAATAATAAATCTATTAATTTTCTATCTAGACAACGGTGTATACATTATATTTATTTCTATGAATGTTGGTATATGGTTGTATAATGACATCATTCTGATAAGCGGGGAGTTGCGACCCAAATTACTTTTATAGAGAAGTTCTTTGAGCAGCTTGTAAACCTTAAAGCGCGGTAACTTATTTGGTACAGATATATTAATTTTACTTAAAAGTAGCGGAGAGTCTATATGGTTATGCAATAATTTATGCAAAAACATAAGATCTAGTGTTTTCCTTTTATTTTTGAGTTGTCATTTTAAAACATTTAAGTTTGTTATCATATGAACTTCATAAATGTGATTTTATTTGTGCGGTGACATAAAAATCATAAAAATCGCTTTGTAATTTTTTCAATACGGTTCTTGTGTAATTGATTCCAGTGGATTTCAGACTTAAGGACAGTATTCCAGAATACTCCCCACTAATGTAATATATAGCAATATAATAGTTTCAGGGTTCTTAAATTGTCTAAAATTCCGTATAATAAAACCTAACAATCTGGAGGACCTCTTTATGATATCATCTAGGTGATTATTAAAACTTAATCTGCTATCAATTATAATACCCAGATCTCGAATAATATTAGTGGGTTCTAAAAAGTGTTATTTATCTTATATTAGAATAAAGAAGGTTCTTTGTTACGGTAGAAAGAAATGACGTAACAATTATTCATTTTATTGTCTCCACACGTCAGTCTAAACAACCTCCGGTACACTCTCCGGTGTGCAAGTACTCATTGCGCCACCTCTTTGATAATGACTGGACAAAAGTTCATGGCAATTTCTCGCTAATATTCCAGATGTGTCTGGATCAGGTAAATATCTAAATAGTAATAATATTTAAAAATGCGAAGGTGTCAAAGCAGCCTGATCAATTGATTAAATAATTGATTTAAACGTGGTAGAGCCATGCTGCAGTTATACTAGTAGTATAGTTGTAGCACGAATGGGTCGGCTCGACCGAGGAAGGACCACGCTCTCACAGAATACCAGCGTGAAATAGTAGCTTAATGCTGCTGTATTTCGTATGGTGAGTGTAGAGAACCGGAGACCCTTTTTACTGGAAATGGGGCATTCCATCTCAGTCCTCATGGGTGACAACGCATCTGCATTTTGATTTGCAATGGAAGATAGATGTAGATGTCTATGGGCCGCAGCAACCACTTACCATCAGGTGGACTGTGTGCTCGTTTGTCACCCTATTCTATAAAAAAAAAATCAGAAAAATCCAAACTGAAGTCATATATTGGCTGCGAATTAAGTAATTCTTCAATCCAATACCCCTTTGTCGTATCTCCTCAGTTTCAAGGCACTCCCCTTGTTGCCTTAGCCAGTATCAGAATCCTCGGCGTCGACATATTGAGTGACGTGCAATTTCGTGGTCACTTGGAAGAGAAGCCAAAATGGCCTCTAAAAAGCTTGACGTGCTCAGCAGAGCGGGACGGTATTTCATGCCGGCACACCGCCTGCAACTTTACAAGGAGCAGGTTCAGCCGAACATGGAATACTGTTCCCATCTCTGGGCTGGAGCTCCCCAGTACCAGCTCCTTTCAATTGACCGCATCCAGTGCAGAGCGGTTCGAATCGTCGACGACCGAGTGCTTTCCGATCGGCTCGATTCACTAGCGCTGTGAAAAGATCTTGCATCTATTTGCATTTTCTTTCGCGTATACCATGGGGAGTGCCCTGAGGAATTGTTAGAATTAATCCCAGCCGCCAAATTTCGTAAACGCACTACGCGGAAAACTTCCCGATACCATACACACCATCTGGATGCTTGGCGGTCCACCACTGTAAGTTTCACAAGGAATTTTGTTCCGCGTACGATCTCTCTGCGGAACAGTTTACCATCAGCGATTTTTCCGGACCGATACGTCCTGGGGACCCTCAAGAAAAGAGCTTACTTCTTTCTTAAGGGCCGGCAACGCACCTGCAATTCCCCTAGTGTTGCGGTTGATCATGGGCGGCGGTAGTCACTTAACATCAGGAGAGCCGCATGCTTCTTTAAAAAAATTGGCAACATAAGGTTGCAAACAATCTGGTGAAGAGTATATTTATCTCAAAATCACAGTTGAATCTGAGAAGACTACAATAAACATTATGGAACACCTCAGCTTATACGTATAGATGATACATGTCTTATAAGTTTTAATAAGGGTAGAGCCGCGGATTATTTTAATCGAGCTAGTGAGACGATGGTCGATATGCAACTTTAGACTTTGCACATACTATTTTTAAAGTGCAGTCACCGTGCGGTACCGCGAATAACTATAGGACACCATGGAGAGCCTGATTACCAGCGTCAGCGAATCCAATAATGGATACAGAACAATCTGAATGTTATCACATATGTTGCGAAAAGTATAAATTTGTGGTTAATGGCAACTCTCACTTAAAGTATGGCCAAGAGCGGATGAATTGAGTAGCAGCATCGACTTCTTGCTTTGTTAAAATTCGGGAACTTACCATGTCATTAACATAATGTTTTTATTTATTATATTTTATCACTTCAGGATTTTCTGGCCGCGAGAAAATTTTGACTGGTAATAGAATGTGCGAAAATAAGTTAACGCTCAAGTGTATGTAAACGTCACCTGGAAGAGCACAGGAATCGTCAGCAAACGATATATGATTTAAGTGATGCATCTATGTATGTGACATCTATTTGTGAAAACAGAAGTTGAACAATTATATGGTCGAACACAAAGTCTTCTATTTCCTATTTAGGCTGCGGTCTAGGCCCTGAACAAAAATTGTGAGTAGTAAAGACTCTTGGTAATTGTGTAGTTTTACCTTTACCATTAACTGTAGACATAATTAGTAGTTATGCGTTGTGCCTACTTGCGACAACATTCACAGGTCAGATAATGTTTTTGTGAGTCCGGATCAATAAGACATCAAACTATCATGCCGTTTGCTCCGCGGCCTGCTACCAATATTTTAGCAGTAGTTACCCACTCGGCCTTTAAAAAGTCTCTAATGGTTTTGAGGAGAACGTGCACAGCGACACACGCTCCTGCGAAAGTTACGAGGTTTCAGCGGGATGGTCCAGCGAATGAGCTTTAGCAGAAGACTTTGAAAACGTATTAACCATAGCCTTTGATGGCGAATTAATAAACATAGATTTACGATTAGTAAAGTAAAGTTACAGCCTATATACGATCCACTACTGGGCACAGGCCTCCCCTCATTTCTGAGAGGGTTTGAGGGCAAGGAAGTGTCCATCGCACTGCCCCAATGCGTATTGGCGAACTTCACATGTCTTAGAAATATTTTTTCTTTTTCCTCAAACATGCGGGTTTCCTCACGATGTTTTCCTTCACCGCAAAGTACGTGGTAAATCAGCACTTAAAATTGCAATTAACATTTTCATTGGTGCCGGCGAGGATCGAACCTTGGTTACTCGCGTTCTGTTATATCTACAACGAGCGTTAACCATCTGAGCTATCACGGCTCAATTTTAATCAAATTTACGATTAGTAAATTTCTCGAAATAAAGCAAGGTATCATGTCACTGGCCGCAAGTATGACAAGTCGAAACAGACTTACAATTTAAAGTTACATTGTTCTACTATTACCACAATTTTTATGCGACTTTTATATGATTTAATATTTCCATTGAAGACATGTTTAAAATCTTGTTACATTTATAAAGATGCGAATGTGCTTTGTGACATAATGCACAGTTGGAAGCGGTACATAATATGCTCGTGGTAATATAGGCTCCCGTGGCGAAATATTGTTAGAAGCGGTGATAAGGTTGTCAGACCTATAAGAAGTACGATGTAAAATTTTTATTTGTTCCTGGTCAAATTGAATAAAATCATTAAAGTTCGTAATTTTACTTGAATCACAAATATAAATATCATAATTTTTTGCAGTATCCGAATCTAAAAATGTAAGGCCAATATGGACAAAAGTAAAATCATGTAAATCTTCGATCAAAATCTCTAATATCTCTAAGACCAGCTATAAATGCAGGGTACTTATTATCCATCATCTGCTATAAATTTTCGGAGCCTGATGCAGAAGGCTTCAGGAGTAATAACTTGTTTAAATAGTTACAGCTTAAATACGTTTACCGTGATATTTTGAGATGAAAACAAACCATACCGGCTTTTAATTCTCAGCAGCTGGTATAAACCCAGCTGCAAACTGCAGCTGCTGCCTAAGACTTTAGAGTTATACCATTTGATAAAAAGTGCATGCGTTCCCAGTCAGTCAGCGATGGATTTTCGTGAATTACTCTTTTAAATGTTGTAAAGAAAAATGGAAACTTGCATTTTCCCATCAAATGTAGGAAGCTCAATACGTTGTCTCTTAATAGAATTTACACAGTTTGTGCGATTAGGATCAGTACTATTGGAAAAAGCCTTTTCCGATGTAAATAAAGTGTCTTTAATTATACGGTACATCTCATCGAACTCAGTAATGGATTGGTGATTTACTTCATCATCGTCATCGAGTTCTAAATGTAAAAAGTTGATGTTGTCTACTTACGTAAGATAGTCACTTCTCGGAATATTTATGATTAGCGCTTGAGCCAAGAAAGTGTTCCGAACCGTGGTTTTATCGATATTTGTGAATAAATCAAACAACGATTGTGTATATGACAAAATTTCTGCGCGTTTGCTTTCCTTTATTTTTATTTTATTTCCAATTACTTCTCTAATTTTGAGATTATTGGTTTATGCAAATTAGACACTAGAAAGTCATTTAATGTATAATAAATAAAACAATATAGTTAATCAAGTATGCAACCCTTAAAGCGATTACACCAATAATACGCTACCAAATTATAGCTATGGGCCACAGCTATTCTAAAACCAAAACCAACATAAATAAACTATGTCGTTATGATGCGTTTTTTTCTTGTTCATAAAATGAATAAATTAAAGCCTTAACAAATTTTTAAATGTACTAAACTTTTTGTGTAATGATAATGTACAAAAAAGAAAAAATCAAAATCAAATTATTGTAACAATAAGTAGCAGTTGTAGAATAGCAATTCTTTGCTCACTCCGTATAATGAACAGGTCATTCAAGTGCGGCGATCTTTTAGGTAATTGAAATTAAATTTGCCGTTACCTGGGGGCACGACAGTGACCCCGCCAAGACGAGCAAAAATGCTGCACGGCCGTACCATACTTTTCTCGAAGCAATTCAGGCCATTTTAGACCCCCTATAACTTCGTTGTGGATAGAACTAGAAACCTGACCTGTATAGTATATTTCAAATTTCATTGAATTGAAACCAGAAGTTTAGGAATTTTAATTACTCAAAGTTTCTTAATTTTGTCACTCACTGATTGACATCAAAACTCTAAGGCACTTCTAGCAAGCATTGAAGCTTCAAACTTAGAACACAATTAGTGTTAAGTGTATAAATCAAGGAAAAACTGAAATATTTTTTAATTTCAGTCCAGTTTTATAGAAACACTAATTGCATAAATAACTTTGTAATCCCATATAAATATGTAGGATTACAAAGTTCCATTTGCAGTGAATGAATCGGTGTAACTGTATAATATGTACAATAAAATGAAATAAAAGGTGTAGGTAGGTACTTTGTTGGTAATCAAGAAGTAGAAGGTACCGGAAGGAAAAAGTAGGACTATCTGCAAAAAGAAATGAGATGCCACCAAAAACATAACTTGTAAAAAAAGCCAAGTCTCGCAACTGAGTTCTTCTATCGTAAAAAGTTGTGGGATCCATGTAATACCAAATCGGTTAATTTATTCAGTGTTACTACTTAAAGGTCCTTCCGTCTTAAGTTATTACGTAATCAGCTAACATAACAACATCTTAAATTGTGACCATATCAATATTAAAAATCTTTTATATTTTAAATAAATGAATATTAAATAATTATAAAACGGAACGTTGATGTTTCATAAAATTGAACGCAATAAAGTCCGTAAAAGTAGTTTTAATCAATGTGTAGTGTTCGCGTAAATATAAGAAATCATTACTTTACCTATGTATGAAGATGTGATAAAGTGCTATGAGTGGAAGAGACATCAACTAAAATTGTAACTAGAAACTGCGGAAGCGCCAACAATTTAATGATATGTGGCAAAATGAATCTATTCCGACCGTGACTAGAATACGGCAGTGTGACTGCTAATAATGTGGTACCGAGTTCTAGTGCTGGGTCAGGCCAAAACTAAGTTATTTGTTTTATTTCGTCAAGAGATTTTCAATAGCAGCTCGCAGTCAGAAAGTTTGCGTTTGTTTACTCTCGTGACTCGGAATCGACTTAAGACTGGTCTCTGGTCCCACTCTCTCCGGTGGTGTCCATCAGACCATGACAGACAGAGAATAAAATATGTGCACCTGTGCCTGTACATTTACTCGTGCAATATATAACTCTACTCTGCATAGATGTCTAGTCTCCGTTGAGAATGACCGCTGTGACCTGACGAAAATTTGTCTGAAGGACATTAATAAAATGATGCTCTCGGTGAAAAGTTTTTGAAGAATTTTGTCGGTCGCTGCAGTTCGAATGAGCGGGCTCTTCCAGGAAAGCACCACGCTTTCACAAAATACCAGAATAAAACAATATTATACTCTAAGACTGTTTTGATTCTAATGGTGAGTGACGAGAATTGAAGACAAATTTATTGATATAAGAGTCTGTACACCACAGCATCCATTAAAATTCAACTGAACTTTATGTTTATTTATCAATTTTACTATTGTGATGAACACACAGTAACAAGAAGATTAATAATATAAATAAATACGTCATATTATGCATTCTTGAAAATGCAGACAAGTATTTTTTTAGCAGTTGTGAAAATTGTAGTTCAGAGATAACTAAACAAATTTATAATATTATTATATTTTTAATCAAAAGCAAGTCATTAAAGTTTCATTGGAATTATTCCTTGGCTAAATACTATAATAATTTTATTCTTGCCCGGAATGGGAAACAAGTGTTACTAAGAAAAATATGTTGTTTAGTGTTGGTGGCTGGAGCGCTTATGATACATAAACTAAGGGATAAATAAAATGTGTTAGTAGCGGTAAATGTACATAATTATAATATAATAAGTAATAAAATATTTTAAATTAAATATTTTTTCAATATTATTCAAATATCTTTAAATTTTAGTCTCTTTGGGCCACCGTATTAAAGAAAATCTCCCAAATATTAATCACTATTTAAGGATAATAAACTCCTAATATTGTTTCAAAAATAATTTCACCGATTTGTTTACGGAGAACTACTCCTTGCACAACAAATAATTCCTATATTAATTTAACATAATAAGATGCAAAGTCCGAAGTACAAAATTTATGTAAAATTTTAAGAAGCAACCTTTTTTTAATCTATACGAAATTAGATTATAATATATTAATTATAATGTATAAATATTCCATCCAACGAAAAAGAACAATTGAAGTTATTAAAACGACGGAGTGTAAAGCTAAGTAGAAATGGTAACTTAATATAAAATATTACCGAAATAGAATTACACGCTGGCACTCCCCACTACTATTTTCTGAAGGCACCAAGCCAGAACAAAATATGCGACTTATGCGATTAAGTACAACGTAATAAAAGGTACCCGAATTCAGCTTCGTACCGGAAAGCGGACTGTAGTCCCGTTAAGTGAAGTACCGTTCTGAAGTAAGTCGTTAGTTGCCGGTTGCTCAGTACCGTGCTTTTTGGCATTCACTGGGGAAGGCATATTTTCAGCATTCTCATTGGGGTTAAATAATGATGATAAAAAATAAGCAATTTTATTCGTAATTTATATTCACTACATATTTGTTATTTATTTTAAATATTTTTATTAATAATATATTTTTCACATTGCTTAAAGTTATTTCGCTAGCTTGGGAAGCGATTACTCAAGTTATTACAGTGGAGTATTAAGCGAAAATCCAATCTAAATTATCCTCAGGGCAGATGTAAATGAGCTTACCAATTTCTCTGCGGTTCGATAAGCAAACAATTTAATATTCCGTGTAGAACTATGATGACCGCTTTTTAAATCGTAATTATCGAAAGTTGTTAAAAAGACTATAGTTATCTCATTATTGTCCAACCAATGTCCGAAGTTGAGGTTGCGCGATAAGACAAAAGTAGGTTAGGATGCAAATATGAAGAGACACGGGGACAACTACAACAGAACCAATTCCGAAAACCAGCAGTTTGGCAATTGATTATATGGTGGCTCTAACTGAAATGCGAACTAACAGCTGGAACCCAGAATCCGCAGAGTGGTTTGCGGGTACTTTGATCAGGGTGCGTGTAGTAGCCGTACGTCGTACTTAATAAAGTAATGAATCCCATTAGAACACATACGTAGGTTTTAGTGCCAGAAAGAATCCGCCGCTTTACCATAATATGTTTTGGCAGACTTTTTTGACATTTTTTCGAAATGTTTTTTGCAGTTAATATGTAGTTACCTCACGATATTTGTCTTCACCGTCAATAAACTACTCGTAAATTTATTAACAAGTGCAATTAGTGTCGGTGGCCACTCACAAATTTTCCCCTCACGATTAATGGCTACCGCAGGTTCATTTACCATTTTAATTTTACAAAACAAATCTTACCTAGTTATGTTTCCCGGGAATCTCACTAGGACGTGACATTGAGAATGTAAAATTAAAATTGTTTGTATTAGGTTTGTTACTGGCCTTATCATCATGCCCATTTGATACTGATCGTTTTTGACCAGCAAAAGATAATTGTAACGTACACAATGCAATGTTAAAAACATTGTTAAACACATAACCAGTGCAAAAACAGAAACAGAAACAGAAACTTTTTTTTAATTCCATGTAGATTATAAACAATACTTATTAAAAGTCAATTTTTTTATTTACCACTGGTTCGCAAAAAAACCTCTGTCCTGGGAAGAACCAGCAAGAAACCCAATTTTTTTCAAATAATAGCTTACAATCATGTTTAAAATTACATAACAACACAAGAGAAATTAGAAATAGCTTGGTAGCAACCACCCTTCCCAGGGGTTATTATCATCCATAAATTCCTTAATATTATTATAATAACCCTTTTTATACAAACTTAGTTTAATAAAATTTGTGAACTTTGCGTATGACAAATTTTGTATATTTTCTGGGATTTTGTTGTAAAAGCGTATACATCGCCCTAAAAATGAATTACTGACTCGGTGGAGTCGAGTAACTGTTACTCCCAGCTTGTGTCTGCTCCTAGTATTTACAGAATAAATATCACTTATTTTTGCAAAACCACGTTTATTCTTGTGTACGTACATTAAATTTTCATAAATGTATTGAGAGGCCAGAGTGAATATATTAATTTCCTTATATTTTAGTCTCAGTGACTCTTTTGATTTTAAATTATATATTGCTATAATGGCCCTCTTCTGTAAAATAAATATAATTTCAGTGTCAGTTGCGTGTCCCCATAGCAAAATACCATACGACATAATGCTATGGAACTAACTAAAGTAAACTATTCTAGCTCTTTCAACACTGGTAAGAGGACTGGTGCTTTTTTATTTAAATGTAGATGTTTCAATATTTTTAGTTTTTACGGATTTTATCGCGTATATTTAATTATTAAATCAAAAAGTCAAAATAAATCCCAATTTCAATAGAGAAGACGGCTGGTTTCTACCATCTGCTTGGGATCGTATAATTAATAAAATTAAATCCCAACCCAAGCATACAACTGCAAGACTTCAAGATACCATAAGTTCGTACCGGGTAGATCGGAACAAAAATTAATAATTTTAAAACTTAAATATACGCGATAAAATCCGCAAAAACTAGTTATGTATTTAAATGTGTAGTGTTCGCGTAAATATAAGAAATAATAAATGTAAATGCTTTCGAATAGTATATACAGATCTATTTTATAAAATGGTGTCTATATATATATTATAATAAAATATATATTAAAAAAATATTTATATATATATATATATATATATATATATATATATATATATATATATATATATATAAATATAAATATTTTTTAATGCCTTCTTATATTAATTTAATTATGTGTATCCATTTATTTTTATATTCCGATCTTTATTATAACATTAAAGTTGAATAACACTTAAAAATTGCCTGTAAACTGAAAGCTTAATATCCGTTAAATTTTAATTTTATATAAACATAAATTTAAAACAAGCTAAATACGGTATATTGAGATAGAGCCGTGGTAGCTCCGAGGCTAAGCGCTAACTGTAAATTTTATTACATAGTGGTGAAGGAAAACATCGTGAGAAAAGCTAAAAGCGAAAAGCTAAAATCTGAAAAGTAAGAAAAAATATTTTGTAGACATGTGAAGTTCGCCAACATGGATTGGGGCAGTGTGGCGGCCATTTCTTTGCCCTAAAGCCCTTTCAGAAATGAGAGGTGTCCTGTATCCAGCAGCGGGACGTATATAAGCTATGTTTAAACAGCATACCAGCCGAGCATGAAGAGTATGGACAAATCGTTTAATCATTATCATCATTATATCCTAATAAAGATATTAACAGCTAACTTGCAACTATCCGCTCAATTAAATACAATGATGTGTCTTACTTAGATTGAAAAGTACATCCCGCCCTCCCTCAATTGCGTGCGCCAATCCCGTCACCACCAATCACAGCACCACTACTTCCAACACCACTACTCCCAACGCCACTACTCCCAACACCACTATTCCAGGAAAGACACACCATCAACGATAATACGACACGTGTTTCGTCTCAACACGAGGCATCTTCAGGTGATGTTGACTCTACGGCGGCTGACCGCTAAGTCAACCGTGACATAGAATAAGTAATAAATTGATTCTCATTTTCTTTGGATTTGGAGTTATTTTGGGACACACTCACTGGTGCCACGTAGTTTTTAACTATAGTGCTCAATTTATTACAATCAAATCCATCGTTTACAGATGGTACCATTTCTTCATAACAAAAATATTCACAGAGTTTTGTCCGTTACCAGTTAAGTCAATTTACGGTTTATGGTAATTTTCTTGTTGCGAATTATTCAGTTTGAATAATTGCTCTCACGCATTTTTTGGAGTTAGTAAAATTTTATCAATTGATTTAGAATCACTTAAGAGATGTTCCTTATACTATCGTGTCAATTATGCCCACTGATTATGTTCAAATGGTTTACGATATTCTGCTGATTCTTTAATTGCCATGCTTACTAACTTCTTTCCTCTGTTAAACCGAAACATTATTCAATCTGTATTTATATATTTATGTAAAATTATGAAAATAAGGAAAAATATTAGTTCTTGTAACTGGTGTATAGCAAGGATGGCAGTTTCATACAATAAAGGTATTATTAGTTACGTTGCAACCTTCCGTTCAATTAAATACAATGATGTGTCTACGGTGTGTCTTTCCTGGAAAAGTGGTGTTAGGAGTAGTGATGTTGGGAGTAGTCGTGTTGGGAGTAGTGGGATTGGTGGTGACGGGATTGGTGCACGTAATTGAGGGAGGGCGGGAGGTGCTCCTAAATCTAAGTAAGACACATCTTTGTATTTAATTGAAAGATGGTTGCCAGGTAGCTGTTAATATCTTTACTATAATGGATTTCCGTATAGTAACGATTTCTATGAATTATCATAACATCCTATCAAAAGACCACTGCAGAGCATAGACCTCCTCCGTATCTTAGCTCTTAAGGGGGATATTTGGCATAGTTTTAATGCATGGCAGGGCCATGGTCCTTCCCGGGTCAATTCATCAATTTCATTCTACAGCTATTGGATGCGCACGGGGTCGTTTTATACCCTTACTATACATAATCTATTTTACCTCGGGAATCACTTGTCACACTATGTGAAAACATCTTATCAACTCGTCTGTTGCAGTCCAATATTGGGTCTCTTTCACTCATTTGTCGCGCAATGACGTGCATACGCGTTTGTGATTACCAACCGCTCCTTATAGGCTCAAGCGCCGTGCACGTGTCGTAGCTCCGCAAACCTAAAGAACTGTTACGAGCTTGAGGTTCGTGACAATAAAAATTGCCGATATAATTACCTAATTTAACACTTTAATTTTATTTACACAAATTAAAACATAAAACACTAATAATTAAGCACACCATTTCACTTTATTCCGCTCCGAAGCTTCGCTTGTCTCGCCAAATCCAATACTTCCCCGATCGCGTATTGCAGCGCCTTTATATAGGGCTCTTCCACGAAAACATCTAGAATATTTGAGTAAATACGCGCGCCAACCGACCAAGCGCAGAAAGATCGAGTGTAGAGCTTCTAGAAAGTTTAGTTCGTCAATTTGATACTAGATGGAGCTGTCGGTTAAAAATTAGTCATGTCATTTTCTGGAAAGCTCTCTCCTCGCTCTATTACCCGACACTAGATGGCGCTAGTGCCATGAGATGAGATGTCAACTTAGCTATCAAGACTGTGTGATACAGCCAGAACTATTTGCTTTAATAAAAGTCATGCTGAATCATGCTGAAGATCACCTTATCGCAGGCGTTGAAGTAAGGAACATGTCGTGCCATCCCGCATTTGAAGACCGTGGGTGAGCATAATATAGGTTCTTTAGTCTAAGCAATTACCTGTTGGTCCTTTGTTTATGTATCTATTTAACTTGAAACATCTTCTACCGGGGTTCTGAGCTATCGTAGGAAGCAATCTTACAGCCCTACCGCGTGGTTATCTCATGGGTGCCACCGCATGTATCAGTTTTTTATAACATCCTTCACACCATTTCTGGTGTTTTTCTTGAATCGAAGAATCATACAAAATATGCGGTTTCGAGTCGCACATTTCAATAATTTTTTTGTGAAAAATTATTTGCTGAGCTAGTCGTCAGGCGGATTTTGAAGATGCGAGTTTGGCAGTGTAAAGCAGCGGCATGTTGCATCTGGCAGAAGGGCTCATTCCAAAGTTCACCGGACAGGATAAAACATTTCCGGCTAACAAATGGGTACAAGACATAGAAGACAATGGCGAAATATTCGGGTGGAT
Source organism: Parnassius smintheus behrii (assembly GCA_036936625.1). Classification (NCBI taxonomy): domain Eukaryota; kingdom Metazoa; phylum Arthropoda; class Insecta; order Lepidoptera; family Papilionidae; genus Parnassius; species Parnassius smintheus. Next base: position 28,940,327 of record JAUPFT010000021.1, read on the forward strand.
TCCGGTTCAACAGCTGCTAGTGGCAAGGAGATCTTTAAGTGGCAGTGCGGCACTATGGTTGCGGTCAGAAAAAACATACAAGTCCTGCGAGGAGCTAAAGACGAATCTCCGGAAGGAATTTCCGGATACCATTGATGCCAAGACGGTGCATGAAATTATGAGTGCCAGAAAAAAGATAGACAACGAAACATGTTTAGATTATCTATTCGTGATGAAAGAAATGGGGCGGCGTGGGAAAATGCCTGATTATGTCGCAATAAAATACATAATAGAAGGCATAAAAGACGACGAAGTGAACAAGATTATTCTGTACGGTGTCACCAACTACAGTGACCTAAAATAAAAACTAAAAATATATGAGCAGTTCAGTGAAAACGTGCGATCGTCGAAGCAGGGAAGCAAACACGCGCTAAAGCAGAGTCATAGTGGCAGTCGAGGTACTACGCGGCTTTTGAGGTGCTATAACTGTGGAGAAACAAATCATCATTTGTCTGCGGAATGTCCACATAGGAAAATGGGCATAAAGTGTTTTAAGTGCAGTTCAATCGGACACATTGCCAAAGATTGTGAGTCACAAGAAGTGGCGACAGATGGCGCCCAGGTAAAGACATAGGCGTCGGCAACGATGACCGAAGAATGAACGAGAGAACGAGACCGAGAACAAACGTGATGCTAGGTACGAGTTCACCACAAGAGGTTGGCAGCAGTGAACGGATCAAACTTCATTCCGATACTGGAACAATCGTGAAACACAGCGATTTGTTTTCACAGGTTGGCAGCACTGAGAGCGAAGAAAATGGCAGCCGGCCATCTTCAATGTCTGTGAATGTAAACAAAAACCGACAAAGACCTACGAAAGATGTGTTATTATTTCAAAAGCGGTTTGAGGCTCTTATTGACTCCGGTAGTGATGTGAATTTGATGACAACCGAATGTGTAAATGTTATAGACGAACAGTATGAACAAAGCGACGAAATTTTCCATAGATTTGGAGCGTCACAAATTAAAGCTATCGGCATGTTGGGTACGACGGTGTGTGTTGATAACAACAATTATAAGAACGTTTTATTTTATATTGTGCCTAGAAATAGTATACCCTATACCATTATTCTGGGTCAGCAGTTTCTCGAAAATGTTATTATAATTCTTGAGTGTAACCATGTTGTGTTTTTGTCATCTAATGAGCAAGTACCTGGTTGAAGAGCTTTGCTCGGTATTTTTCGCTCGACTTTTTTTAATTCGTGTGTTTTGGAAATTATATTTACATACAAATTACATACTGATGAAATATAAATAATATTTTTTGATCTTAGCGACATAACAGAAAAACATAACTAGTTATTTGAATAAAAAAATCATGAGTGCAATTATTTTAATCAAAATTTTCGTGTTTTTAAAAAATACTAAAAAGGGCTCGAAAAAATAGATTTTCTCAAAAAAGAAAGGAATATGAAAAAAAGTTAAAAAAAGTCGGTCGGTCGGTCTGGGCTTGAACCGGGGTTTTAAGATTCTGCGACCGATTATTATACCAATTAAGCTATTTATAATCACTAAAAATCCGTCAAAATTTACCAGCAGCCATTTTCATTGCCTAAAAATACGGACAAAAAGACATTTTCTAAAAATAAATCCTAGCTAGATCGATTTATTATCCCCGAAACTCCCTGGACACTAAAAAATGAAAATCGTTGGAGCCGTTTCCGAAATCCCGATTATATATATATATATATATAATTGCTCGTTTAATAGTATAGGATGTATGCATAACCTTACATATGTGGTGTCTGATTTTGATGTTGTGGGTACCGAAGTAAATATGAGTGTGCAGCAACAAGCTAGGTGCCTGATGGAGAACTACAAGCCGGTAAGGACAAAAGAGGGGCCGATTCAGTTAAAATCGTGTTAAAAGACGACGTTCCTATCGCTCAACGATCAAGGAGGTTACCGTTGAAGGAACAAGACGAGTTGAATCAACAAATAGCTAAATGTATTGAAGATGGAATTGTACGGGTAAGTCACTCTGAATACCCTAGTCCTTTAGTGTTGGTGAGAAAAAGAGACGTTAGTATAAGAGTCTGTGTGGATTATAGACTTTTAAATAAGAAGATGATTAAAGACGAATATCCTTTACCTCTTATTGATGACTCGACAGACAAATGCAAGGCTGGTAAAGTATTTATTGCAATAAACTTAATAAACGGGTACTTTCATTTAAAAATTCATGAAGACTCTATAAAGTACACAGACTTTGTAACATCAACGGGGCAGTATGAGTTTTGTCGAGCTCCATTTGGTTTATCGATCTGTCCAAAAGTTTTCACTCGTTTCATCAATATTATATTCAGAGATCTTGTCGGGAAAGGTATTGTTTTGATATTCATCGACGACTTACTCATTCCAGCTGAAAATGAAATTAAAGCGATCAAGCGGTTGTCAATGGTGCTACATACTGCTTCAGAATACGGACTTGAAATCAATTGGAAGAAAAGTCAGCTGTTGGTAAAGAGAGTACAGTATCTTGGTCACATAATCAAAATGGCGAAGTAAAACCATCCCCAGATAAGCAAATTCATACAGAATTTTTCAATAATAGCTAAGCCGTTAACGTATTTATTAAAGAAGGACACGGGGTTTAAAGCGCAGAACGACGAACAGGTGAAAAGTTTCCAAGAGTTGAAAAAAGGTTAGCCACAAGGTCTCTGTTCAAAATATATTATCCAAGATTGGAAACAGAGCTGCATACACATGCATCAAGCGCAGCTCTTGCCGCTATTCTAATGCAAAAAGATGCCGACGACGGCGAACTGCATCCTGTGCATTACATGAGCCAGTAGACTTCTGAACAACAAAGTCGGTACTCAAGTTACCAGCTGGATTGATTACAGCCAACGCCTCCAGCTGACCGGGCATCAAGAAGTTCAGAGATTATTTGTTTGGAAAGAAATTTAAAATTGTGACTGACTGTAAAGCATTTAAAATGACAATCTACAAAATTATGATTTTACAATAGAGCATAGAGAAGAGAGTAAGATGAGACACACAGATGCTCTTAGCAGAAAGCCGATAGAAATTAATTCAATATTTTGAACATTACACGATAACCTCAAATATGCCCAAGATCAAGATGAAAATTTGGATGCCATAAGAGAGATATTGAATTCACAACCATATCAAGATTACTTTTTAGATTCTAGTTTACTGTACAAGGGTGAAGATAAGAAGTTAGTTGTACCCAAGAGTATGGAAAATAACATTTTTAAAGAAGTGCATAGTAATGGATATTTTTCAAAAAAGAAAATGCTAGAGTTGATTAGAAAAGATTACTACATAGAAAAACTGAATAAGAAGATTGATGATTTTATAGTTACGTGTATACCATTTTTATTGGCTACACGCAAAGAAGGCAAGCAGGAGGGTTTCTTTAACCCCATAGATAAACAAGAGGTTCAGTTACATACTATTCACATAGATCATCAGACAGACATCAGGACCATTATCAGAAACCAAGAAGATGTATAATTACATAGTTACATCATTGATGCATTCACAAAGTTTACTTGGATTTTCCCTACTAAGAGTACCACAGGCAAAGAAGCTTTGGAAACACTGAAGGTGTTTCAGCAGCACTTTAGAAACCCATACAGAATCATCTCTGACAGAGGTTCTGCTTTTACGAGTTCTGTGAGGAAGTAGGTATTCAACATGTTACCCATGTACACAACCACGGGTGTGCCTCGCGGAAATGGACAAGTAGAGTGAGTGCATAAAATAATTGTATCAGTATTGACTAAGTTAAGCGTGTAAAATCCTAACCTGTGGTATAGACATATTAGCCGTTTGCAAAGGGCACTAAAATTGCACATACCATAGTAGTATGAGCTACACACCTTTTGAATTAATGATTGGTACAAAAATGAAAATGAAACAAGATTTGGATTTATATAATTTATTGTTACAAGAAGATAGAGAAATTTTTGTAGAAAACAGAGAAGAGTTACGCGTTAAAGCAAAACAACAAATTTTGAAAATTCAGGAGGAAAACATGCGGAATTTCAATAAGAAAGGAAAGAAAAGATGTCTGTACAGACAACTTTTCTTTCTTTTCTTGACCTCTTTTACCTGGTGATGTGGGGGCTATCAAAAGAACGCAGTTCGGAGTGGGAACAAAGTTAAAGCCGAAGTTCCTTGGCCCATACAAAGTAGTGAAAGTCAAAGGCAGATACAGGTATGACGTGGAAAAGCTGGACAGCTCTACTGAAGGCCCGAGGAAGACGTCGACTTCTGCTGACTACATGAAGACGTGGCCTGCTCTCAGAGGACCCATGTAAGTTTTTGCATTCCGTCGCTCTACTCATTTTGATTAATTTTATGTGACAGTCATGAAACATTATTGTGAACTGCTGACACCACTATTAATAATTTGTTAGTAATAAGTTAAGAATGCGTTTTGTTACATTGTATTAAGTAGTCTCTAAAATAGTATTTATTAAAATGGTTAATCTAAGATTAAAAAAAAACTGTAAGACTTAACAAAAGGAAATATTACTTAAAAGCTTACTGTTTGAAGTTAAAGAATATTACCATGATTAAGCGTTGTGATGTGTTCTGTTCCTATGTTTGGAGTTGTACTCCATACTTAGTATTTGTTAAAGTTAAGGGTGTATTTATTGTGTTTATTGTAGTATTTAGCTGTAAGATTGTGCAAAAGTTAGTTTTGTTGATCTACCTGAGAACAGACTAATTGCAGGAAGGCCGAATGTGGGACGGAACGTAAAGGAATGAAGTGACAAAATGAATGTGTGATAAAGATAGCAAGATGACAGTATGAAAGTGAGTGAAAGAACAAGTATTTAAAATGAGTGAACAATGAGCGAGTGACTGAATGAGAAGTAAGAATGAGGGGAAGCTAGATTTTAAAGACTAGGACTAGCAAACGGGAGGCCATTGTGACAAGACGATATAGCTGTCAAAAAAGGGATTAAACCTTCAAGTCAAACACCAAGCTGTGTTTCATTCTCAACAAAACATATTCCACATGATATATGTAACTACTTGAAAAGACAATTTCTGTTTGTATTAAGAGTGGGCTCACCACAAATTGTGGCGTAACTTAATCAAATGCATGTCGAATTATTACTTATATATCTAGATTACACTGGTGATATTAGTCTTACCGCATCTAATGAGAATAAGGAGAAGCAATCAAACGGCAATCCCATTATAATCAAAACTGATATGTGCGACTGTCTAGTAGTTTTTATCGATATTCTATGTTATAATTATGCAGTGTTAATATTAAAAAGTATAAAAAAGGTGTAGATTCTTCAAAATATTAAATACCAGGTGGATTCTCCGGAACTACTAAAAGAATATTTTTAGTAGTTCCTGAGAAAACAATTCACGAATAAACAGACTGCATTGATTTATATGTAGCTATAGATTCTTAATTGCATTATTTATCATGATACCGGTTAGATTTTCCGGTTTTTTCCGGTTTTACCGGTTAAATCTTCAGCCTGTTTACCATAGTAAATTGGTATATTTTTTATGAGTTAAATTATGTTAAAATATCTAGTTTGTCCAAAAACGATTGTCTCCTTTAAAAAGCCTAATAAAAGTCAGACGGGCCAAACACTGTCTAATTTGGCCGGACACGCAACCAAAAAGCCAGACTGAGTCCGGCTTCATCCGGACGCCTGGCAACGCTAGCCACGGCCTTTGACGCCAATTACGATAATATCGAAACGAGATGGAGCGCGCGAAATAAATAAATACAGGCCCGACCTCAACGAGCGCTCGCGCTCTATTGAACACAGAGGGCTGACGCAGTGAAATATATGGTACTTTTATTTAGTTGATTAAAAAATCATAGTAACGATTTAAATAGTAAAAATCATGGTAGAGTTTAAGCAGATGTTGATAATTATTTTGGTATAAACTTTACGTCAAAATGGTCTAGGACTTTGAAGATATTGGGGCTTGTATTAAAGCTTTTTTGGTAGATAATTGAATTATGTCGTTTTTTTGCCTTACGTGAAAGGCATATAACGAAAATGTGTTTAATAATGTTACGAGCTTAGGGTTCGTGATAACGAAAACTACCGATTGAATTACCAAAATTAACACTTTTATTACCGAACGATAGTTAAAACTTATACACACTTATAATTAATCACACTTTAGTTCACTTTATTTCGCTCCTAAGTCTTCACTTGATCGCCAATACATTACTGCTCCGGTTGTGGCCGAAACAGCCTTATATAGGCCCTTTCCACCGAAACATTCAAAATGTTCCTGCAAATACAGGTCCCGACCATGTAGAAAATTTGAGTGTGGACTTTTCTAGAAGGCTTAATTCTTCTTTTCGATACTAGACGTCGCTGTTAGTGGAAAGCTCAGGCATGGCCATTTCAAGAAAGCTCTCCTCGCTCTGCTGTCCGACACTAGATGGCACTAGGGACATACATTATGGCTTGCAACACTGCCCCCTCCTAAGACATGCTCGTCCCGAGCATTGTCTGCCCCATAGTAACGCGCCAGTCAATCCACATGGACACTCTTAGGAGTACCTCTTGCACCTTTCTGAAACGGCTCTGCAACGTCTAGGGCTGTCTTCTCCCACGGTGCACCAACATTGTACAATGTCCATGCACCTCTACTACGAGTCTGAGGTCCCTTTAGAGCTGCAAAACTTGTACATTTGCGACACTAATCCGGACTCCATCCTGAATGAGCAAGCTGTTCTATTGGTCCCAACAGATTTTCGTGGTCGAACTCATCGCTAAAACGTCTCTCTACTTGGGCTTGAGAGAACTGGCCTTCATCCATTCCAGAATCGGCTTGATATCCGAATATTCAAGACATAGTAAGTTCATTCTACGTAGATCCGAACATAAGTTATAATTGAAAAGTTGAAGGTACTCAGGGTTAACACTGACATTGAAATGTCAGTCCCCCTGGTCGTAGGTGCTGAAAAGCATCCGAAACGTGAAGGATTAAAAATTATGTAAAATAAACGCGTCAAAATCCGTAAAAGTAGTTTTACGAATTTAAAAAAAATCCAAATTTGAATAGAGAAAGAGGCTAGGTACTACCACCTGATTTGACCCTATAATTAATAAAATTAAAACTAAACCCAAGCATACCACTGCAAGACCTCAGGACATAGTCAGTTCATTTTGCATAGATCGGACCATAAACAATAATTAAAAAAGCTGAAGGTACTCCGGGTTTAACAATGACATCGGGACGTCAGTCACCTCAGTTCCCCGTGACCATTGGTGCTGGAAAGTGCCCGAAACGTCGGGAATTAAAAATAAAAATAATTAAAAGTAAAATTAAACGCGAAAACAAAACCGTAAAAGTAGTTTTAATCAATATATAGGTGCCTATGTTCAAAACTAACTAGATTGATATCAACCAGATCACCATTAAGTCTCTAAGCATAACTCTTTACCGAGTCCAACTAACTGCACGCACGCACGCACGCACGCACGCACCTAAGCATGCAAGCACGCACGCACGCACGCACGCATGCACGCATGCACGCACGGACGCACGCATTCACGCACGCACGCACTCACGCATGCAAGCACGCACCAATGCATGCAAGCACGCACGCACGCTCGCACACACACATTCACCTTTTTGACACAAAGAAAGATCTGAGACTAAACTGTTGTTCCAATTTTAGCCATTTGAACCTGACCTACTAAGGATATGAACATTCCCAGTATCAGTATTAACATTTTATAAAAAAAAAACTTTTCTTGTATAGAATTAACTGAATCTTGTTCCTCATGGCGGTTCTTATAAGTTGCTACATACCTAGGTAGAATTTTTAAAATAATGCAGATTATAAAGCGAGCTGCCTATTTTCTTAGTTAACTTTTTTAGTGTATTTTATGATTTATACTAGAAAAGCGTAAACTTGTTGAAAATATGCGTAAAAATTTACATTATGATTAATATCAATCCAAAGCCAAAGGGGTTCCTAATAGATTTTCATTTTCAAATTTGTTTACAGTCTCCAAAAAAAGAAAAATATCTATGATAGGAAAAGCATATTTTCATTTGAAAATCGCGCTAGGGTTTTTGTTAAGCCTTGTATGCTCAAAATTGTTTTGTGTTATGGTTATGTTATTTTGACGTTGAATTTTATTAGGACATAAATCATATAATCATATTTTTGAAACATTTCGAAGAAAGTACTAACTATATACTTTAATCATAATATTATCCTTCATAATATTATATATATATATATATATATATATATATATATATATATATATATATATATATATATATATATATATATGTATATTATATCCACAGAGACAAATAAAATTCGGCGGGATAGTTCGTGGAATTGTTTGATACTTGACACTTAGTACAGATACTACTTAGAATAATTTTCTTATAGTTATTCGGCCAACAAATATGTTGTAGCTAAACCAAAGCTCACACGTGCAAAGTATTTATTTATTTAATACGCAATTGAAATTAATTTTGAAGTTAAACTTTGTATAAAATGATGTCAGTTGCGGTTTTCATCATTAGCGTACGTTTGTAAAGCTAAGTAGAACTACTACAGTACTAACAGATTAAGGAATGTCAGTTTTATGTTTGCCAATCCGCAGTGAGAGTGGGCAAGTATTTTAAGACTGCACGTCTATTGTTGAAAATAGCTATATTCCATAATTGATTTATAACGGTTGGATGAGAATAAGAAAGAAGCTATAGTATCCAATGCAGATGACAATAGGGTATTACAACCAATTTGAAATAGTGTTTTAAATGATAATGAACTTCTTTAATTTTTATACCATTATTTTAAATTGAGTAGTGCCATTTTTTATTCTATCGTTTTAAAAATTAGCACGAAAATGCTAACCGCCATGCTATTCAGCTCGCGACGACTTTGCTTTAGTAAACAAAATGATTTTGAAAAGAAATAAGATATTTTTGGAAGTGTTTATCGTTGGTGTGTTGTGACTGAATGCGAAAATACGAGCATAAGAACGACGTGAAAGTTATGGATTCAAGTGCTTAGTCCTATACCTTTAAACGAGCAATTCTTATATAATCGGAATCTCGGAAACGGCTCCAACGATTTTCCAAAAATTTAGTGTCCATGGAGTTTCGGGGGCAATAAATCGATATAGCTAGGATTTATTTTTAGAAAATGTCTTTTTATCCGTGTTTCCGGGCAATGAAAAACTGCTATAATATAAGAAGGTAAATTTTGACATTGTGTTAACGATCGTAATAGCTCAATTGGATAACGAGCGGTCGCGAAATCATAATTCCTTGGTTCGCGTCCCGTCTTCGGTCCGATATTTTTTCTTTTTTTAATTAAACTAATAGCACTTTATTCAAATAACCAGTTTAGTTTTTTCTATTATGCCAATAAGATCAAAAATCATCAGTATGTAATTTGTATCTACTCGTAAAATAACCAATAAGATCAAAAATCATCAGTATGTAATTTGTATCTACTCGTAAATGTAATAAAAAAAAACCGAGCAAAGCTCGGTCATCCGGGTACTGATTTAAATATGAAAATACCCGATAACTTTGTCTACAAAAACTAAACTATACTTCTGTGAAGATAACTCTGATGTTATTGTCATTTACATTTAAATATCATCATATTTAACATACATTTTACATAACTTCGTTTTAAAAGTGTCATTCGAATGGCGGACTATTGGGCTGTGTGATGAATATATTACAGAAATATTTGACTGAAAAAAATTGTAACTAATATATTTAATAGTCGATAAGAGGAATAAAAACATATCATTGATGTCACAGAAACATAACACCAAATCACTTTTAGTAGATGGGTCTTTAAATGTAAATAATAAATATTCATAGAACATCTTTTAAGAAAACAAAAAAACATTTGGAAATGAAAGTAAAAGTAATAAAAGCTAAATTCAAAAACATTTCAAATATGTTAGTACTTAAAGTGATTATAATATTCACGATAAAAACAATAACACGAGGCTTTCTTCGAATCCATTCTTAAATAATGTTTTGAGACGGTCGCCTATTCATATTTGTACAAAAGGTTTTTAAGCTTTTCTATTTATTTTATACATTTATTGTGGTTTTTTTAATCTTCAAGTTTTTCGGAATTGCTCCCTTTGTGTTCATTAAGTTTCATTACAATCAGGTCAGCCATTTCCTTCTTGTAGCATGAGGGTGACAAACAAGTTAACGGTCAACCTGATAGTAAGTGGATGCTGCATTCCATGGATATCTACATTTATCCTCGATTAGAAAATAAAATGCAGATGCGTTGCCATCTCTGAAGACTATGACGGAATGTCTCATTTCCAGTAAAATAATATGTCCGATTATCCACACTCAACATACAGAGACAATGAGCTGCTATTTTACGCTGTTATTCTCTGAGAGCCTGGTCCTACCACCCATGTTATAACCATAATATAGTTGTTGCATTGTTCTCCCACTTGTCCATATGTTAATATATGTCCTAATAACATATAAGTAATCTATATTAATAAAATTATATCATATTAGAAGGAAATGTATTCTGGCCAAATATAGTTACACAATAAGCAACAATATTAAAACAATTTTTGCTATTGAATTGTTTTGACTTCAAAAACAAAATCCAATAGTATTTAAAAAATACAAGTTTTTGTAATTGTCCACATGTGATTACGTGTCTGCTTAAAGATATTATGTCCGCTTAAATTAGTTTTTTTTTCTATTGATTTCAAGCATGACATGTTAGAGATAATAGTCATTACAATATGCCTCTAATTGATGAGTAGACAATGATGCACTTGTTATTTAAAGATTTTTATGTATAGTTTTTGTATCGTTACTCATGAGAAGACGTTTGCAACAGTTGCCACGATTGACAGACGGGTTTGCAACTGCAGTTTTTTTAATAATTAAGTTGTTATCAGGAGGATGTTGCATACCATGACCTGGCTTTTCCTCTTCTGCTATTACGACATTCACGAGGCAATATGGGGTAGAACTTCTCGGATCCTAGCACAGTTGTAAACCATTTTCGCGACAAAACAAATATGTTGTGTAAATAAAGTCCGGTCAAATAGTCCTGAATTTACACGGTTCCTAACAGACGCAATTATTTTAAATAAATATATAAAGATATATGCTATTATAATAACGTATGTACGTATAAAAAAACTATTTTATATAAAACCATGAATGAAATTTCCAAACAAACATCAGTTTTAAAAGAACTGATATTATGATCACACCCTTCTACAAAACTTTTCTTGAACCATTTAAGGCACACAAGACACACAGTACACTTTTTCAGATGATTTCATTTAGTGGCAAAGAAATTCGAGAGGGGTACTTTATGCCCACATTTAAAGGGCAGGGGCAAGTTCATCATATGACCGGTTATTTAATTGCGGCTAAAAGTGCACAACCAGAGATTTTGCAAATATATTTTGTATGCAAACCAGGTATCCTTACGTTCAAATTTACACCCGACCTTTCAAATTGATCTTTTCGAAGCGCTGCAAAAAAAATCTTCACGAAAATAAAACGTATTTTCAAAGTTTTAAATACAATATCGGAAATTAACCAGTGAATGATATAAAACTCATCATCAATGCTTATGCAAAATTTACAAACGGTCATGGGTATCGATATAATGTGTCAATAGTAGACGAAGTAGAGAAGGTGATCGATCTCTAGGGGGTTGTGTGGCAAACAGAACCACCCAGCAGCAGCAGGAATACGACTTTGTGGTCGAACATCGCAGCGGGAAATCTCATAGCAATGCAAATGCATTGTCAAGAAGGCCCTGTCCTCAAAAATGCAAGCATTGTACTAGGCAAGAGAGGATGTTCGGGACAAACCACCTCAGCAGCAAGTGGAAGGTCAGCGAACAACATGCACAGCAGGAATATTCGGACATCAAGCCGATTCTGGAATGAACGAAGGCCAGTGCTCCCAAGCCCAAGTGAAGAGACACAACCATGAAAAGCTATTTGGCCCAATGGGACTGATTGCTAATTCAGGATGGAGGTCTGTGCCGTAAATGCGAAAATGGTCGGGGAGACAGCTATCATTTGCAAATGGTTGACCCTAAAGCTAAAGTGTCGGATGTTCTACAGTTGTATGATAATGATTATTCAGGAGGCCACCTGGGAGTTAAACGAACTCTATTGAAGATCGGAAAACGGTTTTACTGGGTCCATTGTTGTGAACGATAAAGAAAAGTTATTGTGTTGAATGCAAGAGACGGTCAACTTCAACGAGTTTCTGAACTTCACAGATCTTATGACCTCCTTCAATATCCCTTACGGTTTCCGTCTGGCAATGATGGGTACTGCATAAACATTCCACAACAGAACGGTGCAGCTAGATCTAAAACCGTATCATGTTTTCAGTTTTAAGCCTTTAAACTCATGGTAAGAATAGATGATTTTATCAGCTTACATTATTTTAAAGGATTATTTAAATTGATTTCATCAAAAGTAATAAAAAAATGAGGGCTGAAAAATACATCCATTTAAGAGATGCCGTGATCCATGATGGTTATATAGACGCTTCTAGTATTAGCCAGCATGTTGTATTGCCATCGTCATTTACAGGATCTCCAATATACATGAAATAAAAAAATCAAGATACTATGACATACGTCAGAAAGTTTGGTAGACCAGATTTCTTTGTTACATTCACATGTAACCCTAAATGGTCAGAAATAAAAAGTGAGTTATTATACCGAAATCGACGAAATTAACGAAAAAAAAAATCATATGATAGACATGATTTGGTTTCCAGAGTATTTCATTTAAAACTAAAAAACTGCTTGACAATGCATCCGCGTTGCCATGAGATTTCCCGCTGCGATGTTCGATCAAAAAGTCATATTCTTGCTGCTGCTGGGCGGTGCCGTTAGCCGCACCACACCTTCGAAATCGATCACCTTCCTTTTCTACAGTTTGCTTAGGGCAGCTGGATCAAAGATGGCCCCTTTTACCTATATAACACCAAGGGCTGTATCCTCTATTGCAGTCGCGAACTCCAGCTGCTGCAACCACCCTGACGCAATAGGTACGAAGATCCTGCCGCACAGCTTCCACCTCCAGTGCATGGGTCAAATGTCTTTAAGCGTCTCGTGGTACCCGAGCCTCACAGCAGCTCTGACTTCAAGGTCGCGGATACCGTCGATAAATGTCTGCACCAGGTTCTCTTCAATGGGCGCAGGTAGAGACAGGTATGCTTTTCGGACCAGCTTCTCCACCTCAAGGGCCCACTGCTGCAAGTTTTAGTTGCTCCATTGCACACGATCCTTAAACTGCGCACGAAAGACGTTTTGCGGGTGAGCATCGCCAATCTCGCCTACAATGCCTCAAGGAGTTGCTCGTTAGTCACTTTCTAAACGAGAACTTCCAAAATAGTTAAGGCTTGATCGCGCAGGTCAAGGGTGAGTGCAGTCGTGGCCTGGCTTTTATTCCAGCCGTTCGTCTCCATAATAGCCTCAAACTGTATTTTGTAGGCCGACCATAAGTAGTCCCGTCAAACGGCAGCACTTTGAATCTACGTAGCGAAGATGTTGTAGCTACTACGGAAGCTGTAATTCCATCCCCAAGTTTGCGTTCGTCCAGCGTTTTCTTCACTTGGTTGATTTGGGTTTAGCTTCCGACAGGCGCTTGTCATGTGCTTAACCTTATTCTTCACCTCCCTTATCTCTTTCCCAAAGGTAGCGTGAAAGTCCTTCATAAGAAGCATCTGCTCTTCCTTAACATGTTTAAGCTGCTCTCTCTAAACGACGAGCTAGTTCCTTCTTTCGACGGGCTTGTTCCTCCTGTCGGTGGGCCTGTTCCTCCTGCTGTTTTTTCAACTGACGGACGTGTTCCTCCTGTCCGCGCTGCCGCTGCTTATCCAACCGACCGGCCTGTACCTCCTGTCGGTGGGCCTGTTTCTGCAGCATCATCATCAGAGCACCAAAGTCAGGTGCTTCAGATGTAGGATCTACTGGAATGCCGACCTCCGTGGCCGGTGGCTGGCCCTCCGACATCAGTGGCGTTGCACCACCAAATCGTCTCTGGTCCGTCTCCTGTTGGCGTTGAATTCGGGAACGGACACCCTCCGTTTAGTCCTTAGGTAAAATCGGCATGATTATATAATACTTGTCACAGCAATTGTTACGAGCTTAGGGTTTGTGACAGTAAAAACTGCTGATTGAATTAACAACATTGACATTTTAATTACCGAACACCAATTAAAACTTAAAACACACTAATAATTAATCACACCTAACACTTAAGTTCACTTTATTTCGCTCTTGAGTCTTTGCTAGTGTCGCCAAATCAATACTGCGTCGGCCGCGCTCCTTACCGACTGAAAACATCTAGAATGTTCAAGTAGAATGTGAAGAGTTCTAAGCATGAAATTTTATAGAAAACTCTCCTAGTTCTGCTACTCGATACTAGATGGCACTAGTGAATTTTCTAGAAAGATCTTGACGTTCCTATTTCTGCTACTCGATACTGGACGTCGCAAGTGACATATACCAGTCATTAACTATGGCGTGCAACAGTACCAACGGATTTGCATCTTAACTTTAAAGGAGTTCAATTTCCGGTAAGGGTATAGTTTGCAGTAACAATTAATAAGGTCCATGTGCAAACATTTAAACACGTAGGAATAGATTTACGGCAAGAGTGTTTTTCGCACGGGCAACTATTCTTTGCCCTATGGAGATCTGTTTCTGGTGAAAATCAATATCTATTTCTGCCGGAAGAAAACAAAACTAAAAATATAGTGTAGTCAGAAGTACTTTAAAATAAGATTAGGTTTGAGTTTATTTAAGAATAACCTACAATCTACACGATAAAAGGTTAAAAGAGCCAGTTCTTTTACCTAACGTTTTAAAGTTCTACTCTTACTGATAAAAGCATGATGTAGGTACCTAAAGTAGCTCGTAAACGTACGTATTATTTAAAAATATTTTCGCATTCTTCATAAACGAAGTCGCGGTTTAAAGTTAACGTTAGTCCAAAGTAACTATTCCACGCGGACGAAATTCGCGGGCAGGAACTTATCTATAAAGGCCTTAGCGTAATTCGAACCATTATGCAGCAGATGGGTTGTATATTCGCCTTCTTAAAGCACAACCTACCTCCGTATATTAGAAAAAATATTTTGACTACGAAAATCCTCATATTTTAACTGAAAGTACACGTTCAGATTCCCTTCAATTTACCTGTCTTTTTCAAATTATTTTTATTTAAAAATAAGTATCGAGATTCAATGAGTAACGGCGGAGGGTTTGGCAATATTTTCCAATTAAATTCTACTAATAATTTATTACGTGTGTTTTTACAGCATTTCTACAATCTACGTTTATTACCTCCAACATAATTCTACAATCAATAATTATGTTTGAGGTAATAAACGTGGTTACGTTATGGATATTTTTACCTAGGATTGGTAACTATTTATAGTACATTTTCGTTTAGGTAGCATTTCAGACATGATTACTGCTTTATTATCCCATTAAATAAAACATAATGTTTTTTAGTTTGTCATTGTTTTACGGTAAGTTTTGGGATTTTATTTTTATCCACCAAACTTGCGTGTAATACTAGGAGTAGTAATGCAGGACACATATTTCTCATAACCCGAAACTAGATTGTGTAACCAGCTGGTACTTTCAAGGCATGTGAACAATTATGTTCGGGATTCCAAACATAACTGTGCTCTTATAATATTATTTAAGCAACAAAGCCATTTAATTTAATTATTATTTACATGACTCACAGCCTGATGTAATATCAGACTGTGAGAGTATATAAATAAGGTATTTCATGTTAATCTTCACTGGTTGGAAGATACCCACATGCATTTTTCTTTGAAATAGATTGACTGACTATAGTAATCAATTGCTGTTAGTAAGGTTGTTTGTCACAATAACTAAATGTAAATGGACTGCCGTAGTCGGTTACCATCAGGTGGATTGTAAGTTTGTTTGTCTCTTCAATTTTATTAAGAAGTCCCATAAGTTCTATTTCCGGCACCCAAATGACGTAAGTGGTAGAATAGTTATCTGGCGAATAGTACCACATGATGAATTAATAATCAAGATACTTTGTTCTGTGGGCGAATGGATTTTGATAGTTTTATTAATGGGGTTATCCCCACAAGAACCAATGAAATTATTAATGGCTGTGTAATTGAGAACGGCTTCAGTTCTCAGGGGTTGAGATTTCCCAAAACCTCAACTTTGGGTGGTTCATTGATTTCAAGGCCAATGCAAGCTACAAGAAACAGATATTCCAAGACAGTAGAGACATTTCAAGAGGCTTATTGGTAATCTTGATTTAGTTGAAACAAATCTTGTTAGTATCAAGCAAATGCACAGAGTAGTAGCCTCAGTATTCGATATAGGATGCATTTGGATAACATACGCAGAACTTACATGCTTTAATTCCTTTTTGCTCTTTCCACCATTGGCCAGGCGGCCGGCCAATCTTCACAGTTTTTTTTGTCGATATATCACGTTTGCTTCGTATTTCATGATGCGTATGGAATAAGTTGCCGGCATTTGTCTTTTCTTCCGAATACAGTCTGAGCGTCTTTAAAGCAAGAGTTAATAGGATTTTATTATGCTAAGATAGTGTGATTTACCATCTAGGAATTCATCACCACTTACCACTTACGCCAGGTGCAATAGTCCTCAAGCATTGGCATATAAAAAGTAAAAAATATTCAAGGATATTTTCAGAAACACACACTGTGTCCAGTAGTGAACGTAAGTACAAGCTGTAACTAAGTGACACCTTAAATTAAAAATGGAAGAAAATAATAATTTTGAATAAATGTATGAATAACAGTCCATAGTAATTAATATAATCCTATACTGAGAATAGCATATTGATTCGATTACATTTATTTTGTTATTAATTTATTAACATTAGTTCATTTCGTAGACAATAATTACTAAATTCCAACCGTGATGGCTGAGGCGGAGGCTGAGAACAGCCAGCAACTAAGGTAACTCCATTAATTGAATTTGAATAACTAGACTATATTACTGCTGGTTTATCGAATAAATTTAAGTGATTAAAACGTATATGACGAGCATAAAAGTTGGTTTCATTTTTATATTTAAATAAATGTAGATAATAGATTTAAGTTATTTGGTGTAACGTTACTTATATTAAATGTATATTTAAAGTTAAAATATCATACGAAAAGTATCAAACCGAATGTGAGTTTTTGTAACCCAGCTTCAGCTACATATTTATTTTGAAAAGTAATTCTTGTACAAAAAATATCTGTAGATAGAGGTAAAAAATAAATAAAAAACTATACCGTATTGTTTCGTTATTGAGGTGAACTCATTGAATTATTTATAGAGAACCTTCGAAAGGTAAACAGTATTTTAGATTTGTGTCTCTCCCTCACCTTTTTCTTTTCAATTTATATAACATTATACTGTCCTCCGAAAGTAAAAGTAAGGATTAAAATTGCTGATGTTTAGTATCCGTTTATATTATTTTCAAAAACATGAAATACATAAAACAACAAAAGAATTTAAATTATACACAAGTGTTTATCACTGTTTATGTTTAAATATGATTGTTTGCATGAGAAAAGGAATCTATTTTTAAAAGTAAAAGAAAAAACTAAAACTATTTATTTTGTTTTTATTTTACATTTTTATTTACTCCTCATATACAATTCACTTTAGATAATCAATATAATCAGGCGTTATTTTCCGAAAATTCATTATATTCGAGACTAGCTGTGTCTGCTATTACATACGCGCAAATACATCATATCTTCTACGAATCAATTAAAATAGAAACGTGAGCTCCGGTTTCGGAACGCAACATATTATATAATGTGACCGTTTTTTAAGCAACAATATTCAACGCTAAAAATTTACTGAGTTCTAACGTAGTCATCATCAAGGGATATAAACAGTGTATAGGAAAGAGTTCAAAAGGAAACTGGCTATTATACGGCTTCCTTTAACACTTAATCTTTTTCTTAGTCAGGTGCTGCATGTGTAGGAGCTGCTGACGAGCCAGCCACCGTGGCTCGCAGTTGGCCCCCCGAAGTTTTCGGCGTTGCACTACCAAATCTTCTCCAACCGCATTGCCCACAAGAATCACAAGGCTCACAAAAACCGGAAATGCCACCAGAAACAGACGATCTACATCTAGTATTGTCTAGTGTAAACATCCAATGTCGCTTACCGTTATGTATTGGCTGCCCTAACACAGAACGTATTAGAATCCCAGTAACTTCTTTATGACTACGCTTATACATACCTGAAAGTGCAAGAGGTTGAACATCTGATGGGTAACGACAAATGGAACTTATTAATGTATCAATGTTAATATTAGCATAACTTTGATGTACGTCAGATCACAGATATGACTAGCATGCTTGTAAGAACCATTGACCCTATGTCAGAGATAAGATTTTTAGCCAAAGGCCGCATAACAGATAATGAGCTATATTTTGGGACTGGACTAAACTTGCAAGATTTTAATAGAGTTTTGGTAAACACTTCTTCTCTAGCACAAAAACGTATTAGTCTACGGACAATTCTCGATATTTATATGACGAAACTAACAACAGGGGAATCAAACGAGAGGTTGTCAATAATGTTCAATATGTCTCGCTATACACTAGAACGCAAACTTGTAATAGCTACAGAATGTTTCGCAAAAAGACACCTCAGCATTGGTCGTATTACGAGAGAAAATATACTGCAAAGAAACTTGTTATTACCAATAGGCTTGTCTGAAAACGAAGAAAATACAAAAGCCATTATCATAGTTGACGGCACTTATATATACAGCGAAAAAGGTCTTACTTTTTATTTTAGACTAAATTTTACAGCTTGCATAGGTTTCAAAACCTTTTGAAAACTTTTATGATGGTAAGTAGTGACGGATATATTATCGACGCTTATAGTCAACATGCAGCTACTAACATGCAACTAACTAATAATTAAACAAATAGGAAAATCCTTTTCGCTGGATGTTTCACCAGAATGATGTCAAAAAAGTAATAATGGGAATTATACACTGCTGAATGAACAAACAAATGTTTCTAATTCACCTTTGTTAAACATCTTTAAGGCCAATCTTTAATAATAATTTTAAGATTAATAATAATAAATAATTATAATGATATCAATAAAACAATAATAATAATAGTATTTAAAATATTAATCATAACAATAATAATAATTAGTAGCAGATTTGTTATCGCACGGCGCGGTCACTCAAAACAATAATAATAATAGTATTTAAAAATAATCATAACAATAATAACAACTGTTGGCAGGTTTGTTATCGCACGACGCGGTCACTCGCTACTTTGGTAGGGAGCGATTGTGTCAGCGTGTATAAATAGCAACTGTTTCGACTCGCCGCTCATTGCGCCCTCCTTTCTGCCAAGGAGGGTCGCGTTCGTATACGGCTTAGAGATCTCCAGTCAGATCGTTAAGCCATTTCCTAAAAGGTGGTGTTTAGTGGGTAAAAGTCGCCACATAACCACGCAGCCGGCTGCGTGGTATGCTATGAGCATTCACCACCTCCCTCCCCCGCTTTCCGGAGGGTTGCCCATATTTGCTTCGGGCGCAAAAAAAAAAAAAAAAAAAAAAAAAAAAAAAAAAAAAAAAAAAAAAAAAAAAAAAAAAAAAACTCGCCGCTCAGTTCCGTTTGCGCGCCGCCCCCGAGCGGTCGTGCACACAGTTCTTTCACGCCTCCAACCTTTCGGTAGCGCAACCGATTGCCCGCGCGCCCCGCTCTCCCCGGCTAACACCGGCCGAGCAGACGCCGTTGGTGAGTCACTTTGTTTTCGCATCGTTCCTGCCCCCTTGCTCCGGCGGGGAGGCTTGAGCGCGCTTTGCTTGTTTTATTTTATTTGTTAATTTTTCTGTTATTGTTATTGTTTTTGTTATACTGTTATTTGTTGTGTATACTATCCTTAGAAGATCGTCTCTTGCTCTTCTCAGAGCAAGCCCTTGTTCTTTTCAGAACATAGGGACCCCAGTTTCTGGAATAGATCGTCAGTCCTCCCAATCTGCCCCCAAAGCCCTGTTCTTCTCAGAACATGGACCTCCAGTTTTCTTAGAATAAAACGTCACCCCCCGTCCCGATCAACATGTCGTCCATGGATGCTAGCCAAATTTTGGCTCTTTTCCACCAATTCTTAAAAACCCAAGGCGTAGACCTTGATAGCTTTTCGATCAATCTCACCCCCCGTGCCCCTAAGGCATGTGTACCCCCGCCCGCCGTCGCTGCTTTCCTCGCGACCCAAGCGGCTGCCCCGCAGTCCGACTCGCCCGCGTCCCCCGACTCCGAAATGGAGCACTCGGACACCACGTCCGTTACCTCATCCTCCCGGAAGAGGACCGCCCTCAGCTCCACCGGCTCCTCGGATTCTTCCGATTCTGAAGGAACCATAACCGACTCCCAAGCCGAATTCACGTTAGTGAAATCAAAGCGCGGCCCGAAACGCGCTGCCACTTCTCGCACTCCCCCCGCCTCAGCGGCCGCCGCCGCCCACACTCCCTCCGCCGCTGCCTCTACCTCCGCAGCTCCCACCGTCGCCCCTACTTCCGCAGCCCCAAACGCTGCCACCTCACAGTCGAAAGACAATACCGCCAAGCCAGCAACCCGCTGCGCTCCCGAACTGGCCAAAAACCAAGTCCCGCCCCCTGTCTTTCTCAGAGACAAGGCGAAATTTACTCAACTGTCCAAAACCCTCTACGATAAGGGTTTCAAATATGACCAAGCCACTAATGTCGGCGAGGCCATCAAAATTATACCGGCGTCTATAGAAGACTTCCGAAACATAACCCGCCTATTCACGGCCGAGCGTGTGTCCTACCACACATACGCCCTTGCCGAAGAAAGGAAAGTCAAGGCAGTCCTC
Organism: Parnassius smintheus behrii; assembly: GCA_036936625.1. Lineage (NCBI taxonomy): Eukaryota > Metazoa > Arthropoda > Insecta > Lepidoptera > Papilionidae > Parnassius > Parnassius smintheus. The sequence continues at coordinate 28,961,264 of JAUPFT010000021.1, forward strand.
CGCGGAGTTCCCTATGAACTCGCAAACGAAGACATTCTGGAAGACCTCAAATCCCAAGGCTTCCCCATTGAAGGTGTGCATAAAATGCACAGCAGCAGGGGCGAAAGGTTTAACCTCGCCCTCCTCGTTCTCACCAATGTGCCGGAGGCGAAGGCCATTTTCCGCGAGGTACGCACTGTGTGCGGCCTGTCGCGTGTTAAGGTCGAAGCCCCTCACCGGCGCGGTTACCCAGCGCAGTGCCACCGCTGCCAACTTTATGGACACGCGGCAGCCAACTGCTCAGCTCCACCCAGGTGCATTAAGTGCCTAGAACCCCATCACTCGAAAGAGTGCCCACGGCCCAAAAACGCCGAATCCCCACCCTCATGTGTCCTCTGCGGACAAACAGGCCATCCGGCCAATTATAGAGGTTGCCCTCGCGCCCCTCGCCCACCTCCGAGCCGCAAAGCTCCACCACAGGTCAATGACCGAACCTTCCCGGCTCTTGTAAGCCGCAAGCCCAGCCAGGGCCAGCCCCTACCTCAGCCCCCTCAGGGCTCATCTCAGCCCACACAGGGCATCTATCGGGCCCCACAGGGCCCCTATCGGCCACCTCAGGGCCCTCCTCGGCCCCTTATGAGCCTCCCGCTCTCTCAGCCAGCGCCGCTCCCAATAAACCCCTGGTTCCAAAAGGAATCAAATATCCCGCGGCCCTCCGCCGACCCCAAAAAACAGACAGACTCCGTTGTAGAGTCCCTAAACCTAGTGTATAACACACTCAATAGAATCAATTTGGACGAAATCCTCATCCTTGCGGATAAACTGAGCACAGCTCAGTCACCTCAGGCCCGCCTCCTTGCTCTTACCGAGCACATCAACCTTCTAAGGTCCTTGTAAGTTAACTATGCCGGAGCCCTCTGCTCCCGCAATATCTCACGGTCGTATCAAACCAAAGGGTTTATCGCTTGTTTCATTCAATATCCGCGGTCTGCGAAATAACCTCCCAGAGCTTAGGCTTTTTCTACGAGATCGCGAAGCCGATCTCTTACTCCTACAGGAGACCCATCTCAGCCCCAAGGTCTCTAAAGGCCTTACTATTAAAAATTATTCACTCATACGTAACGATAGACCCGACCGCAAAGGCGGCGGTACTGCCATCTATCACAAAAAGTCCCTTCATTGCTCCCACATATCTACTCCGTCGCTTACCAGTATGGAAGCCACTATCACTAGACTAGCCATGACTGGACACCAGTCAATCGTTATAGCCTCCTGCTATATCCCTAGCGGAACCCTCCCCGTCAAGAGTGACTTTGAAGCCATCCTTGCATTAGGCGACTCAGTCATTATGTTTGGAGACTTTAACTCCAAGCATACTGAATGGGCCTGCCGCACTACTACCAGTAGTGGCAGGGTGCTGCTTAATATCACTCAGTCTCTCGACCTGACTGTCTATAGCCCCCTCACTGCCACACACTATCCCGACATTGTTACCTACGCTCCTGACGTGCTAGATTTTGCTCTAGTTAAAGGAGTTTCCCTTAACCTTAGAGCAATCGAGCCTCTCGACGATCTAGGATCCGACCACCGTCCTGTATCCCTCCTTCTTGGCCATCAGCCATCTCCAACTCCCACTTCCAAAACCTACACCAACTGGAAGGGCTTCAAAAAGTCTCTAGCCTCGGCTATAGACTCTCCGGACCCTCCCATAACCCTTTCCTCTGACGCCCTCGACAGTGCGGGGAAAATAGACACAGCGGTCGAAAATCTCACCTCACTTATAACATCCTCTCTTAAAGAGAATGAAAAAGTTGTCCCGGTTGCTAAAACTAGTCTTCCCCTAGATATTAGCAACCTGTTAAAAGCCAAAAAAGCTGCCCTCCGTAGAGCTGCACGCTATCCCACTCCCGAATATAGACTCGCGGCCCACCGCCTTCAACGCAAACTGCGTTACCGCCTCCAAGACTACAGAGACCACGAAAAGGGCAATCTCATGGAGAAAATCTCTCCCTCTCACACAGCGTACTACCGGATGGCGAGAGCCCTCCGGATAGACGCTATAACCCATACTCCCCCTCTGTCTCGTCCCGACGGCTCCATTGCCTTCGAAGACGAAGAAAAGGCTGAGTGCTTCGCGGACAGCGTTGCCGCTCAATGCTCTCCTAGCTCACAACCCACTGACCCCTTACACATTCAACAAGTGGAGGACGAGGTCCGACGCAGGAACTCGCCCCCTACCGCCTCTGACCCTATCACTGTGTCCAAAGGTGAGATTTCATCTACCATCAAAGGACTTAAGCCCAAAAAAGCACCGGGCGCGGATGGTATCTCCAACCAAGCCCTCAAACACTTCCCGGAGCAGGTAATCGCCTTACTGGCCATTATCTTTAACGCCTGCTTCGAATTCAGTTATTTTCCCACCTCTTGGAAAGAGGCAACTGTCATTGGCATTCCCAAGCCAGGCAAACCTCTCCACCTCCCCTACAATCACCGTCCCATCAGCCTCCTCAAGGCCATGGGCAAACTTTTCGAACGAGTCATTCTCGTGCGCTTGAGGCGCCATTTGTTTCCCACAGACGGCGACCCTCTTGTCATCCCACAACAATTCGGGTTTCGAGCCAAACACTCGTGCCCCCAACAAGTTCACCGCATAGTGGAATACATCCTCAGCGGTTTTTACCCTCGCCGTCAAAAAACCATCGCGGTCTTCTTTGACATTGCCAAGGCATTCGACAGAGTCTGGCACGAGGGCCTTATCTACAAACTGTACGACTTAGGCCTCCCAGATCGTCTCGTTCGCCTTGTAGCCTCCTATCTGAAGGATCGTACCTTTCGTTTTAGACACGAAGGCACGCTATCCTCTACCCGTCAAATAAAAGCCGGTGTCCCTCAAGGCTCTGTGCTTGCTCCCCTCCTATACATACTATTCACCAACGACATCCCTATCCCGTCGAATGGTGTCAAACTAGCCCTCTTTGCAGATGACACAGCCCTTTACTCCAAAGGCAACTCATTACCACAGATTCGGAACAAGATCCAAAAGTCAGTAAGCGACCTAGGAGCTTGGTTCCAAAAATGGCGTATCGACGTAAACCCGGAGAAAAGCTCCGCCGTTTGCTTCGAATATAAACGACGTCGTCTCACCACCACTCCGCCAATCAGGATGTTAGGAACCCCTGTCCCATGGCAAACTAAAGCCAAATACCTAGGCGTCACCCTTGATGCAAGGCTCACTTTCGAGCCCCATATCAAGAAGGTTACTCGCACCGCACGTTTTTACATGGGTAGGCTCAACAGCATGTTGGGCAGACACAGTAAAATGTCCCTCCGCAACAAGCGAACCCTATATAAGGTCTGCATACGACCTGTCATGACCTACGCGGCCTCCATTTTCGCACATGCTAAACCCAAAGCCATCAATGAACTACAAATATTTCAAAATCTATTCTGTCGTAGGGCCACTAACTCGCCCTATTATGTCCGTAATGCCGACCTCCATCGAGACCTAGAGCTCCCAACAATCCAGCAGTTCCTCAAATCACTCTCTGAGAGATTTTTCAAAGCCTCAGAGTCCCACCCAAATCATCTCATTCGTGAGACAGCTGCCTATGCAGCCCCTATCCACACTCGCTGTAGTGTGCGCAGACCGAGAAACTCTCTCTCTCGGACCCCCCCAACAAGCTTTCGGCTGACCTGAACTGCCTCCTGGCGGCTCGGTTCGAGCCTACATAACACATCCATTAATCTGCCTTAGTTAGGCATTCTTCTAAGCGGCTTTTCGCCGCTTGCGCCCTCCTTTCTGCCAAGGAGGGTCGCGTTCGTATACGGCTTAGAGATCTCCAGTCAGATCGTTAAGCCATTTCCTAAAAGGTGGTGTTTAGTGGGTAAAAGTCGCCACATAACCACGCAGCCGGCTGCGTGGTATGCTATGAGCATTCACCACCTCCCTCCCCCGCTTTCCGGAGGGTTGCCCATATTTGCTTCGGGCGCAAAAAAAAAAAAAAAAAAAACTCGCCGCTCACTTAGCGGTTAGCCGCCGTAGAGTCTATATTACCTGAGGATGCCTCGTGTAGAGGCGAAACACGTGTCGTATTATCGTCGATGGTGTGTCTTGCCTGGAATAGTGGTGTTGAGAGTAGTGGTGCTTGGTCTAGTGGTGACGGAGTTAGTGTATGCAATTGAGGGAGGGCGGGAGTTTCGCTTCAATCCAGGTAAGACACATCATTTTATATGTTTAGCGGAAAGTTGCAAAGAAATTTATATTTTTATTTTTTATTAGAATGATGTCATCTTGGACATGGGCTTTTGAGATAGCCTAGAAAACTTCCATGCCTTGAGTAAGGTTTAAGTATAATAGAGAAGAAGAAGCCGTAAATGGGAAGTTTAGAAATAGATTTAAACTACTGCGACAGGACTATTTTAATAGAGCCTTGCTGCTTTTGTTTGTTGAATTTAAAATAAGGCTGCTCTTATGAACGCATTTTACCAGGTAGCTATTGATAATGAACAAGCAAATGACATTTTAAGAATGTAATGAAGAAAATAATGAAAGGCTACATGCACATAATCTTTTGTACGACTTCGTGCAACTAAGGAACCTTAATAGACAAAAAACCGCATTTATTATAATGAAAACAAATCAGATGGAAGGCTTTCCTCATCTAACAATAAATTTTAATTTTATGATATCCCTTGGGTCATATCAAATCGAATTTTCTAAGTCAAATTACAGCTAATATTTACGCTTATATAAGAATATAATAAAGACATGGTTCAAATATGAAATATGTTCAGATGCCATTGCTCAATATTACTGCTAGTATCTTACAGGCGCATAGTAGGAAATTGTGCACATACCATTTCAATAATATGGTATCTAGGGTTAGGCAGGCACAAACAATTTGATCCACCGGCAGGTCGTATAAACGATATTATTATTGATATTGACTGAAATGTTAATAAAAATATTTTAACCGATAAAAGCTGTTTTATTTTTGTATGTACCTATGTAAAGTAAAGAAAAGTAAAGTTATAGTCTATATAAGACCCACTGCTGGGCACAGGCCTTCCCTCATTTCTGAGAGGATTTTAGGGCAAGGAAGTGTCCGCCGCGCTGCCCCAATGCGTGTTGGCGAAATTCACATGTCTTCGAAATATTTTATTTCTTATTCCTCAGACATGCAGATTTCCTCACGACGTTTCCCTTTTCTGCCGAGCACGTGGTAAATCAGCACTTAAAATTGCAATTAACAAAAATTAATACATATATTTAAATTTATTGCAGTACAAGTATATTCACAGTGATCTCATCTCTGTTCGTGGGTGAGCCCAGGCTGCATACATTTTTGCCCGTGGTCCTTAATTAAATATTAGCTCTGCCCGAGACTTCGTTCGCGTAGAATTTTAGTATTTTGCTATTATAAGTGATAATGATATATTTGTAATTATAACTGTCGCGAAGACTTAGAAAGACACTTTACTATCGGGTTTAAACATCCATTTCGTCAGTCTTTCAGATAAGCTAACGAACGAACAAATAGACGAGACCATAAACGAAGTAACGGATGGACCCACAAATGATATAGAAGAGGGGGCAAACGAGCATGCGGCTACAACAAGTGACTACAGCCGCCCATAAACAACCGCAATAACAAGGAAATTGCAGGTGTTAGACCGTTATTAATGTTACTGTATTTCTATTAGTGGGAGCCTGTTGCCGGTCTTTTAAAATGGAGTAAGCGTATCGGGCCGGAAAAATCTCCGGTGGTAAACAATTCCACACAAAAGTTGCATGTATGTGTGAATAATATATATATATATATATATATATATATATATATATATATATATATATATATATATATATATATATATGTATATATATATATATATATATATATATATATATATGTATATGTATATATATATATGCAGGGAGATCTGTTCATGATTTTGCCTTGGCATATGGTCTGACACAACTGGTTACTTCGCCTACGCGGATTCCAGATGTGGAGGATCATGCACCTTCCCTGTTGGACCTTCTGCTGACCTCTCACCCGGACGGATATCAGATTTCCGTCGACGCCCCTTTAGGCTCCTCGGACCATTGTTTGATCCGGAGTGTTGTGCCACTCACGCTGAAATCGCGGTTGCATTCTGCAGGCTGCCGCCGTGTTTGGCACTATAGGTCAGCCGATTGGGATGGGATGCGGTCTTTCTTTGCATCCTACCCTTGGGGGCGGGTTTGCTTCTCGCCGGATGATCCCAACGTTGTTGCGGATTCTGTTACTGATGTGGTACTTCAGGGTATGGAACTTTTTATTCCTTCCTCTGTGGTGCCCATTGGAGGCAAATCTCAGCCATGGTTTGGTCGCTCCTATAAAATAGCATCATGCTATAAGCAGGAGTGCTACCAAGCCTGGGTTGATGCATCAGCGTCCCGGGATGTAAACACCAGCGCTCTAAAAAAGAAGTATAATTCCGCCTCTAGGTCCTTCAAAAGAGTCATTGCCAAGGCAAAGTCAGAGCACGTAGGCAGAATTGGCGAGAAACTAGTTCGCCTTCCTTCTGGAACTCGTGCATTCTGGTCTCTCGCCAAGGCTGTCCAGGGGAATTTCTGTCCCATCTCTTCTATCTCTGCACAGGGAGGACGACTCACTGGCCCATACTGCAAAGGAGAAAGCCGATCTTCTAGGCTCCTTCTTTGCGTCTAACTCGACTCTCGATGACGGGGGGAGTACGCCGCCGACCATCCCGCGGTGTGAGTGCTCCAAGCCGGAAGTGCAGTTCACACAGCGCTCGGTTCGCAAAGCACTCCTCTCCCTGGACATCCACAAGTCGAGTGGGCCTGACGGAATCCCCCCAATTGTGCTGAGGACGTGTGCTCCAGAGTTGGCACCGGTTTTAACGCGTCTTTTCCGGTACTCCTACTCCCTAGGCGTAGTCCCAAAATCGTGGAAGACGGCTTTCGTCCACCCGATCCCTAAAAAAGGCGACCGCTCAGACCCGTCCAACTACCGGCCAATCGCCATCACCTCCTTGTTCTCCAAAACAATGGAGTCCATTGTAAACTGCCAGCTCATGAGGTACCTTGAGGATCACCATCTGATTAGTGACCGCCAATACGGTTTTCGCCGTGGTCGGTCAGCTGGTGATCTTCTGGTCTACCTCACTCACAGATGGGCGGAGGCAGTAGAGTTCAAGGGGGAGGCATTGGCCGTTAGTTTGGACATTGCGAAGGCCTTCGATCGGGTTTGGCACAAAGCGCTTCTTTCGAAGCTCCCTTCCTATGGGCTTCCCGAGAAATTGTGCAATTGGATCACCAGCTTTCTTGCAGATCGGAGCATCAAGGTCGTTGTAGACGGTGCAAGCTCCGATTGCAAGCCTATTAATGCTGGTGTTCCACAGGGCTGCGTGCTATCGCCAACGCTGTTTCTTCTGCATATCAATGATATGTTGCATACCCGTAACATTCATTGCTATGCAGATGACAGCACTGGTGATGCTCTTTACACCGGCCGAGCCAATATTTCTCGGGAAAACGTCTCCGAGTGCCGGGATAAACTTGTGTCTGAAGTCGAGTCTTTGCTGAACAGAGTCTCGGATTGGGGACGACTAAATCTAGTCCAGTTTAACCCCCAGAAGACACAAGTTTGTGCGTTAACCGCTAAAAAGAACCCCTTTGTCGTATCCCCTCAGTTTCAAGGCACTCCCCTTGTTGCCTCAGCCAGTATCGGAATCCTCGGCGTCGACATATCGAGTGACGTGCAGTTTCGTGGTCACTTGGAAGGGAAAGCCAAATTGGCCTCTAAAAAGCTTGGCGTGCTCAGCAGAGCGGGACAGTATTTCATGCCGGCACACCGCCTGCAACTTTACAAGGCGCAGGTTCGGCCGCACATGGAATACTGTTCCCATCTCTGGGCTGGGGCTCCCCAGTACCAGCTCCTTCCACTTGACCGCATCCAGCGCAGAGCGGCTCGAATCGTCGACGACCGAGTGCTTTCCGATCGGCTCGATTCACTGGCGTTGCGAAGAGATGTTGCATCTCTTTGCGTATTTTATCGCATCTATCACGGGGAGTGCTCTGAGGAATTGTTCGGATTAATCCCAGCCGCCAAATTTCGTGAACGCACGACACGGCAAACGTCCCGATACCATCCACACCATCTGGATGCTTGGCGGTCCACCACTGTACGTTTCACAAGGAGTTTTCTTCCACGTACAACCTCTCTGTGGAATAGTTTATTATCGGCGATTTTTCCGGACCGATACGACCTGGGGACCTTCAAGAAAAGAGCTTACTCCTTTCTATAGGGCCGGCAACGCACCCGCAATTCTCCTGGTGTTGCGGTTGATCATGGGCGGCGGTAGTCACTTAACATCAGGTGAGCCGCATGCTCGTTTGCCCCCTCTTCTATATAAAATATATATATATATATAAATATATATATATATATATATATATATATATATATATATATATATATATATATATATATATATATATATATATATATATATATATATATATATATATATATATATATATATATATTATGAGAAATTGCACAATCACCAATTATTGGGCCTATTGTATGTGGTGTGGCACAATCGTCATCCATAACTCAGTCCTGCGTCATAAAATTCTAAAGTACTGCCTTGGTACTTACGTAAGTATTGTAGAACACTATTACCCTTTACGTAGGTAGGTACGAAGGTACGAAGAGTACGCTGTGTGCTACCCATCCGTTTTTCTAACAGTGTTTGTGGCACTAGGTAAATGTGTAGTGTTTGTATATGACGGGCCGGCGATATTTGGGTCGTCGGAAAATGTTGGAACTGGGGGTTTGATTAGGACGTTACGGGGCCTACAAAAGCTTTCTATAACGTTCTGAGTTGGAGATTAGGTGGCTTCGTTTAACACTAGCGGGTTGGGATGTGTTTTGGTGCACCAGAAATAGCGTCGAGACATTTTCTTGAAATATTCAGAGATCTTTGGAAGTTGACAGTCTCCGTGCAAGTCGGAGTTTCGCTGGTACCACCAAGCTCTGGCTAACCGAATGAATCTATTTTGGATGACATGTAGGTCTCACTAATTTTGTTGGGCAACGTGTGCGAAAACAACGATGGCGTAAATCATGATAGGTCTTAATCGAGTTTTGTAAAGATGGAGTTTGTGTCTTAGGTACAGCTTGCTCTTGCTGTTAACTAGTGGAAGGAGACGACTAGTGACCATTTTAACACGTTTGTGAACAGAGTGAATATGTTTCGCGAAGGTCATGCCGTGGTAGAATGTGGCCCATAAACTAATGTCATGGATTTGTCTCATTTCATAACTCATATGATACAATAAAATCATGCTGTTCTTTAAAATACCCATTGGGTCATCTAGGTAAAATTATCTATGCGTATCACAATTCCAGTGGCAAGATCGTTGTTGATTTGGATCCATAACCTATAAAATAATATCAATTTTATATAATGATCCCTTTGATTTGTGGAAAAATAAAGATTTAGTCATCTAAACTGCAATAGAAATACAGGGTCAAATTTATCCTCCACAACTATCACGTAACTATTTTCACCACATCCTCACCGTGTTAATAGTACTTATATAACTCTAACTCTAGTAAAAGGCACAATCTTTTATTTACAGAATTTATTTTTTGAAATATTAAACTAACAATATCAAAGTTAATAACACTTGGTTTTACGTCAAGTGACCAATTACTGTTAGAGTTTGACAGCGGTGTTTATTTTATTATTTTGAATGGAGACAGAGGTCATTGAATATGTCAGGGCTAACAACGTTGTTTGCGAATTTATAATATTGACAGGAGAGTCGAGAGTCGAGGAGGTTGATAATAAAATAAGGGACATGGATGGCTCGAAAAACTGACAACCGATCAGGAAGAATAGCAGCCTCGTACCGGTAAGCGAAGTTTTTTTTTATATAGTATAGGGTGACAAACGAGCACACAGTCCACCTGATGGTAAGTGGTTGCTGCGGCCCATAGACATCTACATCTATCCTCGATTACGAATCAAAATGCAGATGCGTTGTCACCCATGAGGGCTAAGATGAAATGCCTCGTTTCCAGTAAAATGGGTCTCCGGTTCTCTACACTCACCATACGAAATACAGCAGCATTAAGCTACTATTTCACGCTGGTATTCTGTGAGAGCGTGGTCCTTTCCCGGTCGAGCCGACCCATTCGTGCTACAACTATACTACTTATATAACTGCAGCATGGCTCTACCACGTATGAAGGAAGTGGAACGGTCCCCAGCTAAATGGAGTGCTATAAATAAAAATGAACTCTAATAATAAATCGCGTTAATACTTTTTATGAGAGTTTCCAGAAACTTAGTTCATTAGATATCAAAAAAACCAATTAACAAAAATATTTATCTATACGCCGACGCTTCGACAAGTTTTCTGCTACGTGACTTACATTTATGTATTCATTTGATTCAATTGACTTTTCTTTAATATTAATAAAGAATATATTCTGTATTATTACGTTACCAAAAATTAGCACCCTGGTCTTATATTAGGGATGTTTTCATGCTAAAATAAGTCTGTGCGCTATGTCAACTTTAGCCGCGTCATCACTTGCCAATATGTGGGGTGGTTGCCAAACACTGGCGTATTATAGTTTAAAAACATGTCTTAAATCAGTTCCCAATTCTATAGTTCATATAATCATGTGTCAAACTAATGAGTCCCTTTAAATGAGGTAATGTTTGCCTTGCCTATTTAGTATTACTCCACGTGTATTTATGAACAATTAGGAATTTGTTTTTACATAAAAATGATCGAACAGTGGCAGTGTAAGATACTATCCACTACTCCATGTTGTCCGTGGGTGACGCGAAAGGCGATAGAGGGAAACAAATCAGTAGATGGGTAGCAGCGTTTTTCTAATAACAACTAAAAAATAGAAAAGCTGCAGCTGCAGGTGTATATTGATATGTGTAGTAGTCGTTTACCATTAGATGGACGGTAAGTTCATTTAAAATAAGTTCAGTTATATAAAAAAAAATCTATCCAATAGGGTCGCTCATAAGAATGAATTACAAAATGACACAAAATTGTGTTATTTAATTTTTGTATAAACAAAGGCGTTTCGTTTTGCACTAAGATATGGCTAATTACATACAAAGTAAATTTGAAATCCTTTAATAGCAAACTATTTGTTTGAAAACTTACACTTACTACTTGTTAAACAGCCTTAGTAGTTCATAAAGTAGCTATAAGTTGTTGATCAACTATTTAGTCTTTTCAGTGTTTTTGTTGTACCTTCTTCACTAAAACATGCAGTAGGGAAAAGGGAAATGTTTATAAAATTCTCTTTTACAGACTATATTGGGCTTAGAAATAATAATGATATTGTTAAAAATATTGAAAACATTTTGTAAGCGGGTTTTAATTTACCAAATGTTACCATTGAAATTACGTAGATATAATAATTACAAGCCGTTTATTAAGTCCAATCGAACTCGCAGATTATAATGTTATTTAGTTTAAATTGAATTGTGACGTTATCAAAGCTTCAAAGAAACTTGAGTAAGTACCTTTTGCTAAATAAATTACAGTGTTTTGTTTTCAAAAAGTCTTTTATTAAGGAATATGATACTGCTCAGTTAATGAAAATACGTAATATAACACTTTCCACACTCCGTGAAAAATACTTAATGTTTACAATTAATTTAAGCTAAGGTTATTATGGAATAATTCCCCAATTAGTCAATCTGTGGCAGAATCTCTACTTTCAGTAGTGGACTATTCCAGGATGTAACGGATGAATAGATGGATGAAAGGTTAATATAGTTTAATTCGATAAAACAACTCAAACACCTTGATATGATTTTAATTTCTACTAGAACTTATGCAGAACCGTTAAAATTGTACTTACCTACTAGCATGTTTTAAAAGCATGTTTATTTCAACAATAACTAAGAAGACTACTCGAATTTTCTCTCATGTCGTCAAAATTGTGGATTATATGTAGATCGATGAGCTGTCACATTAATCAGTAAAAACAACTAATGAATTATTGTTATCTATGTGTTCCGGTTTGGTAGACTAAGCTTAATTACTCGTACCCTAAACTTATTTTATTTTTATTTTTATGTTACAGAAAACTAACAGCTTGCAAATCTTAAGTAAATAACGTGTTTATTTACAAAACGACAATAACAGGTTCTCTAATAGAAATACAGTAACATTTGTAACGGTCTAACACCTGTAAATTCCCTGGTGTTGCAGTTGTTCATGGACGGCGATAGTCACCATCCATACCATCAGATGAGCCGCATGTCTGTTTGTCAAAGAGGACAAAAGATTGTTTTTTTTAACAAGAAATTCTATAAAAAACAATCTTTCATCGCTTAAAGGACAAAGCACAAATGCGAGCATCAAAAATTAAAAGTCTAATTAAAATGTACAACATTCGTGAATTTATTAAGTGAATCAGGCAATAATAGCTAAAAAGAAAAGAAAAGCAGTAAGCAGAAATAAAAATACAGTAATACCTAGTAATAAAATATTGGAAAGGTTATCGTAAAATTCCAATATTATAGATTGAATATTGGAGTGTTAAATTATTAGTATTTAATATATAATAAACTATTTTTACGGATTTTATCGAGTTTAGTAATTTAACTTATTTTTAATTCCCGACGTTTCAGGTGATTTACAGCACGTTTCCCTATATAATATTGTAGTCTTTGACAGCACCCATGACCACAGGGGGTACTGAGATATTTGACGTCCCGGTGTCATAGTTAGCCCGGTTACCCTCAGGTTTTTGATATTAATTTTTGTGGTTCATTCGACCCAGAAGCTCGATCTGTTCGTAACAGTATCTTGAAGTCTTGCATTGGTATTTATTGCTCTTGTTTGGGTTTGGATTTATTTGTGTTAATTATAGGATCTTTAGTAGATAGCAACACCCATTCATCTCTATTGAAATTATGTAGGTTGTTTTTTTTATTTCATTAGCCTCGCGTATCATCCTTGGTAGGAATCGGGGTAATTTTATATCATCGCGGTCACCTCGTTTTGTGGCTCTATAAAATCGAACAATCATCCAATTTCGTTGAATTTTTTTAAAGATCTTTGTCTTTATGGCGGATTTATGGAAAAAAATATGGGAAATATTCTCACTTACTCTCTCACCTTAAGATTTCGTATAGTTTTATGACATTGTGATCATATACGCACATATCGAAGAATCGAATATAATCGTTCATAACTTTTTTGCTCAGCGTTAAACGAAGTTTGTATATTTTTATTGTTAATCTACACAAAAAGTAAACTTTTAAAAAATTTGAAAAATTACTGTTTATTAAATTTTATCTCACTTTAAGTTTTTGACTTTAAACGTTATCATAAACGCTCTATAAAATCGAAAAATCATCCGATTTCGATGAATTCTTTTTAAATATTCGTTTTTACAGAAGTACACCAAAATTAAAAGAATTAGCTATGTTTTATATTCAAAAATAAATCAATAACTTATATTATCCACTAAAAATATTGTAGCAAAATAAAAAATTATGCAGTCTTTGACAGTGATTGCTATATCTTAGTCTAAATAATGCACATTAAAAAAATTTTGAAAAAATATTCACATAATGTTTACTTATTAATTTTTTAGCGAAGCGAGCTCGGGATTTAGGGCATCCCGACATGGAGAGGTTAGGTTAAAAGGAGATGGTGGGGTCGAGTGAGCGAGCGAAGCGAGCGAATAGACCCCATCATCTCCTTTTTGGTTATTTTTTCATAAACCACTCAGAAGTAGGCTTGGTGCTTCCCTCCCCAAACTCTCTCCCGTAGCGCAGTCGAGGGAAACCCGGTTTAATTTATTCTTGTAATTTTTTTCGTAGATCCGCCGTAACAATAAAGATTATGAAAAAATTTAATCAAAATCGGAAGATTTTTCGAATTTATAGAGTCAAAAAACGAGGTGACTGCGATAGTATGAAATTACCGGAATCGGTATTTTTTTACGAAACTTTTTAAAAATAAGTAAATTTAACTCGATAAAATCATTAAAAATAAGCTTAGGTATTCAGTGTGTAGTATTTGAGTAAATATAAGAAATCATTATTTTTAAATAATTAACGAGTGAAACCAATAATAATACCGCCGCTGATCTAGAGCAACGTTTTAAAATAAAAGGAATATTTCTAGTTTCGTCGTATATTTGGGTAAGACGCTTCGTCAGAAGCTCTCATAGAATACCAGCGTAAAATAGTAGCTTGATAATGTGTTTCGTGTGACGGTTGTAGAGAACGGAAGACTCTTTTTGAAGGAAAAGAGGCATTCCATCATATAGTCCTCAGGTGGTGACAACGCATCTGCATTTTAATTTTTAATTGAGCATAAATGTACGTACTGAAGACACCGCATTCACTTACCATCACATGTACTGTGCCCACTTGTAACCATTATTCAATTTAAAAAAATCTAAGTAGGGGTGATCGAATATTCTTTTCAAATAATTTCAATAGTAAAATGATTTTACAGATTAATATCATTAAATTGTTTTATTTTTTCAAATATATCTTATTAACTTACACAAAGAATTCTTCATAAATAGTTAATGAAATTTAATTAATGAAATATTATACGATTAAGTATAATGATACTCTCTTGAAGAAGACTTCGGTTTGGCAACCAACGCGTCACATTAATTGCACATCGCCTTCAAAGATATTATATCTTTGAAATATTTCAATATTCCTGACATGCAGATTTTCTCATAGAGAACATGAAGATTCGGCACTTAAAACTGCAAATATGAATTTCACCTCAGCGGTTATCAAACTCAGATTGTTTGGTAAATGTGTAACTTACTTCGAGAGTTTAATGAGTGAGCTCCCACGTCTCAAATTAGAAAACAACAAAATAATTTCCGCAAGTAGCTTCTGAATTTAGGGCTTTAATTCTTCGTTATGCTTTTTTTTACCACCGACTTTTTATCAAAACGGGTCTCTAAAACTTATTTCTTAAAAATGCCTGCAGCCTATACAAGCAACATTATTATGAATTTTAATTGCCTCCAAATATTACTTACACTCTTTTGAATTTAGTGCTAATGAGGTGGGAGAAAATGTCAAATGGAATCCGCCCTTTGTAACAATATTGCTTATGTAATATAATATATTAAGAATAAATAAATACATGCATAAATAACAAACTTAAAATAAATAAAAGAATCTCGCCAATCGCCAAGTCAGGCAAAAAATCGGCACGGCCGTACCATACTTTTCTCGAAGCAATTCAGGCCATTTTCGACCCCCTATAACTTCGTGGGGGATAAATATAGAAGTTTGAATTTTTAGTAACTAAATAGAAATTGTAGAAAAATGGTATATTTCAAATTTTATTTAATTTGAACCAATAGTTTAAGAAGTATAACTAGTCAAAATTTCTTAATTTTGTCACTCCCTGACTGACCGAATCATCAAAACTCTAAGGCATTTCTAGCAGACATAGACGCTTCAAATTTAGAAAACAATTAGTGTTTAGTGTATAGATCAAGGAAAAAGTAAAATAATTTTTAATTTCGGTCCAGTTTTCTGGATACACCAAATGCATAAATAACTTTGTCATCCCATAAAAATATATAGAAATTAAAAGTTACATTTGCAGTGAATGAATCAGTGTACTTGTATACTCGTATGTATAAGGTGTAGATAGGTACGTTGTTGGTATTCAAGAAGTAGAATGTATCGGAAAGGAAAAAAGTGGGTCCATCTTATCTACAAAAAGAAATGAGATGCCATCAAAAACATTACTTGTAAAAAACACCAAGTCTCGCAACTCAGTACGGATCTCATAACTTTTTACGGTAGAAGACTACCATAAAAAGTTATGAGATCCATGTAATACCAAGTCGGTTAATTTATTCAGTCCCTACTTAAAGGTCCTTCTGTTTAAACTTATTACGTAATTAGCTAACCTAACGACATTTTATAGTGACCATATCAATGTTAAAAATCTTATATGTTTTAAATATATAGTTTGACTTGGCCGTCACACTAAGTAATCTAATTTAATATAGTGTGTATTACTTGTGAGACACATTGTGTTTTCTTGTGATGGCCAAGTCAATCTATTTATTTGAATATAAAAGATTTTTATCATTGATAAGGTCACTATAAAATATTGTCAGGTTAGCTAATTACGTAATAATAAAACAGAAGGATCCCTAAGTAGGGACTGTATAAATTAACCGACTTGGTATTACATGGATCTCACAACTTTTTACGGTAGAAGAACTGAGTTGCGAGACTTGGTTTTTTTCACAAGTTATGTTTTTGATGGCATTAATTACACTGGTAAACACTAGTTATGCCACACGAACTCTGATAGCTAATATTGTTTTTACCGCCTACCCTCATTAGTAAACAGCTGATTTCAATTGGCCTTAGATTACATGTGAGTTGTTGATTCGTGTAACCAGTACAGTGATAAACGCAAACAAACTGTTGCGAATAAACAGTCGTTAAAGTATTTGTTTTCGTATTAGTCAAAATTTAATGATATATAATTAATTACTGTGATTGTTTAAATATGTCGAAAAAGTGTAATAAAAATCATGACTCATTTTGTTATATTTGTAGAGAACTAACTTTTAAAAAATCAAAACGAAATTTCACTGAAGTTGTAATGGAAAGTTATTGGCAGTATTTTGGTTTCTCTGTAGCTCATCAACGCAAATATTTAGCCCTACATATTTGTTGCATATCTTGTGTTAAAAATTTTAGTGATTGGAAGATAGGTTCGCTTCGTATGCCATTCGTTGTACACATGATTCGGACCGAACCAAAAGATCGTGTTTTCGACTGCTATTTTTGTCTTACAGATAAAAAAGGTATAATTAAAAAAAACACACACACACACCTTACCCTTATTTACACTCAACTAACAAACCAGTACTTATTAGTGATAATTTACCTATACGAGTTACATCTGCGTCCGTCACGATTAACGATTCACGGCCCTCCACTCGAACAAATGGCGTGCTCTTGATGATGACGATGAATCCGAGTTTGAAGAAATCTCAAACAAGCCACACTTGATTACTCAAGTTGAACTAAGTGACATGGTTCGCGAATTGAATTTGTCAAAAAAGTCGTCAGAACTTTTAGGATCTGGTTTGAAAGAATGGAATTTACCATTTTCAAAATCGTGACGAATTATTCAGATCATACTACATTCTCAAGATGGAGACATTGTGTATTGTAAATAGGGTGATGGAGAATTTGAAAATCGAATTTGATCTCTCTCATTGGCGTTTATTCATTGACTCTTCCAAAACTAGATTTAAGGCAGTTTTATTACATAACGGAAATGTATCTCCTTCTGTACATCTGCTGCCAATGCTGCTAATATGAAAGAAACCTACGAGAACATGAAGTTATTACTTGAAAAAATCAAATATAGTAAATATTCTTTCAAAATCTGTGGTGAATTCAAGATTGTTGCCTTATAACTCGGACTTTAGCTGGGTTATACCAAATTCTGATGTTTTCTTCGTGAGTGAGATAGTTGGGACAAAGAAAACCATTATCAAAAAAAAAACTATGGCCTATGCGAACATCTTTAACCCCTGGACAGAAAATGTGAAACATTTACCTCTTGTCGAGCTGTCTGAAGTTCTTGTTCCACCATTACACATTAAATTAGGCCTAATAATTTTTTTGGTTAAGGCGTAGGATCGCAATGGCAGCGGGTTTTCGTCTATAAAAGAAAATTTCTCTAAAATAAGTAAAGCAAAGATAAAATAATAAAAAAATCCTAAATTGTCAAAACATAATAGAACTTTTCACTATTTTATTTCGGACGGTCATTATTATTATTTGAAATATTTAAATTACAGCAATCAATAAAATTCTTCTCCAATATTTTTTTTTGTTACTCCTTTTTAATAACAGTCATCCATCAAAGTGGAAATATGGGTGAAGTTCGTGTGGAACGACAAAGTTAAAGGAGACAATTTATTTTTTTATGAAGAATTGGCCAACCATAAATTTTATCGTCCCTTATAAAACGCATGTCGACTTATTCCTTATAATCTATAGATTACAATAGTAATATTAATTTTACCGCATCTTAACGGGAATATATATATATATATATATATATATATATATATATATATATATATATATATATATATATATATATATATATATATATCACAATAACCTTAAAAGAATAAAACTATTATTTACGGATTTTATCGCGTTTAATTACATTAATTTATTGTTTTTTAATATTAATTTTTGGTCTGATTTACGCGTAAATTTACGCGTAAATCAGACCAAAAATTAATATTAAAAAACTGAAGGTAGCCGAACTAACTACGACATTGGGACGTCAAACATCTCAGTCCCCCCCGTGACCATGGGCGCTGTAAGGCCCGCCGCTGATTGCAATTTTTTGTCACCGTGACTTTTTGTCACTTAGTCAATTGTCAATGATATCAATGAAAACTACGTTGAGTGCGCTCATTATGGTGACTTGATAATACGGTGACAAATAGTTGCAGCGGCAGGCAACACCGGAGTGACGTGACTGTTACTCGCCCTGTGCATTACTATGGGAGTCCGCTCACTGGTGACTTTTTGTCACTTGGCCGGCGCCGCGCGTTCGGAGTAGACGTATGATATTTGTAGCTGTGTTTTGTTTTTAAAGATGTCGTCTTCTTTGCAAGAGGAAGACATTGACAATGAATTATTAATAGAGGAGGTAGAGAAGAGGCCTGCATTATATGCAAAAAATTTGAATATATAGTGTAGAATTTTCCTTTAAATAATCTTTCCGTGTATATAGGATGCACCCAGTAGCGTTTTTTCCGTTTCATTTTTCTTCTACGTATTTCAAGAGCACAAATCACGGCAACCTCGTTGAAGTCCATTACAAAAATGAACGCGATCTGTTACCCAAGAACAGATTCAGTGAGCGCATCGTGGGTGACAGCAGGTGACAGTAACAATAAGTCACGGTGACAAAAAATTGCAATCAGCGGCGGGCCTAAAGCACCCGAAACGTCGGGATAATAATAACAATAAATTAATGTAATTAAACGCGATAAAATCCGTAAATAATAATTTTATTCAATGTGTAGTGTTCGCGTAAATTTAAGAAATCATAACCTTAAAAGAAACTAAAAGCGATTGTCTAGTATTTTCACTGGTATTTATTAAGTAATAATTTACATGTCAAACACTATTGAAGTCAACAATACATGTTCATACATCGTATCGTTAGGAATCGGAAGGACATTTTTAATAATAAGAGATGTGAAATAAGACTGTGCTGACTTCAACGTCAATAAACTGTACATTTTTAAAGTTCTATTAACATTATTTATCTCGTCTTCTACGAGTATGTTAAATAAAAAAGATATTATTAATAAAAGAACACTAATAATTTATCAGCTCAAGTTAATTAAATACATAGTAATAATTATAGTTTCACATACAACAATATTTGACTATTTACAAGTTGTCTGACTTTTTATTTTCACTGGTCTCATGTTATTGAACAAGATATTATTTTATGTACCTGATCATAGATGACAAAAAAACTTTTTTATTTTGGTAGTGTAGTTGTAGCACAAATGGGTTGGCTTAACTGGGGAAAGACCACTCTCTCAGAGAATGCCATAATAAAATAGTAGTATACGCTGCTCTGTTTTGAATGGTGAGTGTAGAGAACCGGAGATCCCTTTTACTGGAAAAGAGGCATTCCATCTTAGTCCTGATAGGTGACAATGCATCTGCATTTTAATTCGTAATCGAGGATAGATATAGATGTCTATGGGCCACAGTAACTACTTACTATCAGGTAGATTGTGCACGTTTGTCACCCCATTCCATAAAAATATATTCCTTCCTCTAGAGTTAACAACACAGCAGTCTTAATACTCTGATACTGTCGCTGGGTATGGTCAAAATATATTAAGGAAATAACCATTACACTATATTATTATACAAACTTATATAATATAATATTATCATTCAAACTGTATATTTACTTCTGGTACAAACAATAACTACATTTTTATACATAAATATATGTACCATCTATATTTTCCGTCTACTACTACTGGTATAAATCCAGAATCCATCCTTGGCTTACCCAATTAGCCACTTAGTATTAAGCAACTTGCTGATTACATAAGGTGCCTATTTGCATTTTAATACGGTTAAACGAATTGCTCTTCAACGCCGATGAAGCTACACCCAATAGAGAAGCTTCAATAAATCCCTCGACTCAAAGATTCTACTCTCTATTCTCTTTTAACATACACAAAAACTTCTTGTGTATATTTTATGTGATTTATTTTAAGTCGCCATTTACAATAAATTACTCAAAATCTATTATTTAATTAACATTTTACTAATAACATAAAACTTAAAAGTTCTAAGACCTATATTTTTCATTTACATACATAACATACATAAACACTTACGCCTGTCACCCAGAGGGGTAGACAGAGACTACGGACTTCCATTTGACACGATCCTGACATACCTATTCCGCCTCCTTTACATCCATATATCTACGCATAGATGCTCGTCGGTTAAGGGTACTTCTAACGTGGCCCATTTTCAAAATATTGCCAATTTGGTCGATAAACTTTTTTCTGGAGCGTCCCTTCCCGACTCGGCCATTCACATCTGCCATATAAATTTGCTTTGTCACTCTTTCCTCATTCATTCTTTCTACGTGACCAAACCACCGAAGCATTCCTTTCTTAATCCTGGTAACAACATCATCTTGCATACCACATTTATCTCTTATCACGCAATTTCTCACCCTGTCATTCAGATTCAACCCTAGCACATTCCTTAAAGACCGCATTTCTACAGCATTTATTCTACTTTCGTGCTTCTTCTGCCACACCCAGCTTTCACTACCATACATTAAAGTAGGGACTAACACAGCGTTATGAATTACCATACGTGCCTGTTTTGACACATTCTGGTTCTTCACAATAGAGTGTAGTGCCCCATTCACTCAATTCCCTGCATTTACTCGTCGTTCTACATCCTTATCATATCTACCATCCCTGCTAAATACACATCCCAAATACACAAACTCATCCACTTGCTCAATTAACTCTCCTTCTATCCTTATTTCAAATACCGTTTTGCTTTCTTCTCTTTCAAAAACCATCACTTTCGTCTTACTTGCGTTCACTTTCATTCCCCTTTCTTTTAATTTCCAGTTCATTAATGTAACCATCATTTGCAACTCTGCCGCCGATGACGCAAATATGACTTGATCATCGGCACACAAAAGGCATTTGACGGTTAACTCGCCCATTCTTAACCCACATTCTTCATCTTTCAAAGTTTGCAAACACCTGTCCATAAATAGGTTGAACAGCCAAGGGGAAGCTACACAGCCCTGTCTGACACCTTTTTGGATGCCAAACCAGCCCGAGTAGAGCCCATTGATCCTGACACAAGCACCAGAGTCCCTATAAAGAGACCTCAATGCCTGTATCAAACCAGCGCTCAACCCATATGAGTTCAGTGTTTGCCATAACACATTCCTGTCCACTCTGTCATAAGCCTTTTCCAAGTCCATGAACGCACAAAAAACTTTCTGGCTTTTGGCCAGAAAATTCTCCGCAATCATGCGCATGGAAAAGACTTGATCTGTACAACCCATTCCCTTTCTAAAACCCGCTTGCACATCCCAAATTTTTCCATCAGTTTCTTTCATAACTCATTCAATTAACACCTTAGCATACATTTTACCCACAATACTAAGCAAGCTGATACCGCGGTAGTTTTTGCAGTCCTGCTGTGACCATTTTCCTTTATATATTGGTACTATAACTCCTTTACACCAGTCATCCGGTACCCGTTTTAATTCCCAACATAAATTAAATAAGGTGTACAGCAGGCCTGCCGCCACTCCCTCTCTAGCCCTTAGCATCTCGAGTGATATTCTATCATATCCAGCTGCCTTACCTGCTTTCATGCTTTTCATTGCTTTCATTATTTCATCTACACTTATCTCCATACCCCTTTCCACTTCTTTCGGAATTTCTAGTTCATTTAACTCAGACGTCTCTTCACTCATAAACACGCTTTCAAAGTATTCCTTCCATCTGTTTAAATTCGAAACTTCATCATTCAGAATACATCCATTCTCGTCTCTTATAGCATTTATTATAGGCTGTTTTGTATTTCCCCTGGCAGTTCTTACGAGTTTCCAGAACATTTTTATGTTAGCCTGGAAATTATCAGATATCCTTCTATCATTCTTATCCGTTCTTTCTTTCTTCTTCCTTTCAACAACTTCTTTTACTCTCTTATTTAGACGTCTAAATTCTGCCTTTTTTCTTTCAATCTCATCATTCATACCAGAAGAATTACCAGCTTTGGTTGCTAGTAAATCTAACCATGCTTTCTTCTTTGATTCAACTTCCACCCGTACCTCATCATCCCACCATAACGTATTCCTTTTCCTTTCATTTGTTCTCTTACTTACACCACATACTTCGGTGGCGGTATCCACCAAACCTTTCTTAATATTATCCCACACAGTATTCAAGTCCAAATCATTCATACACAACTCATTCAAACATCTAATATTTTCTCTCAGTCTACATTTATACTTCTCTATCACATCTTCATCTTGTAACTTCTCTATTCTTATACGCTGTGACGCAGTGGTAGACACAGATGTCCGATGCCACCAACTCTTGAAAAGACCATTAATTCGACATAAGACCAAGTAATGATCCGTCCCTACGTTGGACCCCCGGTAAACCCTTGTATCTACGACTGCGCTCCTTATTCTTTCATCCACAATTACGAAATCTATCATGCTTCTATCATCACCTCTTTCCCATGTATACATGTGAATCTTCTTATGACGAAAAAAAGTATTCGTCACAAAAAGATTCTTTTCCGCACATACGGTGAGGTGGTCTTCACCATTCTCATTTATACTTTCATCACCAAACGTTCCCAATATCCTTTCATAACCAGACCTCTTCACCCCAACCCTTCCATTAAAGTCTCCTAACATAATAATATTTTCATTTTCCTTACATTTTGTCAACACCATCCTTACCATGTCCCAACACTGCTCTCGGATATAAGTGGGCTTAGACATGTCTGGGGCGTACACCCCTTGCAGGAACAGCTTCTTTAAGCCCACTTTCATTCGTATCCATAGCAGTCTCGGGCTTACACATTCATACTCTTTCACACATTGACCCATTCTTTCTGAAAGGATGAAACCGACTCCCTGGCATGCCCGTTCAGTCTCGCCTACACCAGACCAATACGCGGTATACGTTCCATGTGCAGTGGCATCCTTTCCCTTTCGTTTCGTCTCGTTCACACATAACACATCTATTCCTCTGTCATTCATCATTTCGCATACTTCATCCATCTTATCATTCATTCCTCCACATACATTCAGCGTAGCCAGACGGGTTTCCGCAATCCACTTTTCGCCCCTCCGGGAGACAGAACGTGACGGGTGAGTTTTTCATTTGTTTTGGATAATTCAACATAAATTATAGATTTTTTAAGACAACAAAGACATTAATGTAGTTAAAATGTCTTTGGATTACATACATACCCTTACGTTAATTAACTAAATGGCGAAGTTACCATGCCATCACAAAAATTAAAAAGGAGATGTGGGATACTAAAATTTCGCTTCCTGCCTGATAATTAATATCCACATAATATTTAACACTTGTGCTTCGATTAGACAATAAATATTGACTCATGTTTTTCTTTTGTTCCTTTACCTATTTATTTCAAATAGGAACTTTTCTAAACTTTAACACAAACTCAGTTTAAAATATCGTAAATATAAGATCACTTTTATAGTGAAGTTATGAACTCTTATTATATCAAATCACAGTAGTTTTATTAACTAAGTGTATAGATAAATAGATGTATAGCAAGATTAAATGTTAAACAGACAAGCCAACAAGGTTTTAATTAAGCCATAGATAAATAACCAAAAAGCGTGCATGTCGACCTGAAATCGTTTAATAGAAAAATCGATTATTTAGTGTAAAATAATGATAAAACATTACTCGGACATTGATTCGATGAATAGCTCCAAAAACCTATGGAATCGAATTGATTCAAAAACTAGCGATACATTTTAAGTTTCTGCTGATGGCGGACGCAAAAACAACCGGTCGCATTATACTTGGCTACCAACCACGGTTTGAACGCAACACATGTATATTTATGAACGCATCCAAAGATGTCTTTCCTTAATTTTTTTATAGAATATGGATGTAAAATGAGCACACAGTCCACCTGACGGTAAGTGGATGCTGCGGCTTAAAGAAATTTTTACTTACCCTAGATAAGAATTAAAATGTAGATACGTAGCCACCCCTGAAGACTAAAATCGAATGTCTCGTTTACAGAAAAAGTTTCTCAAGTTATCTATACTCACCATAGGAAATACCTTACGAAACGCTATAAGCTGCTATTTTGCGCTGTTATTCTGTAAGAACGTGGTCTTACCCCGACCAAGCCGACCCATTCATGCTACGACTAATACAGCTGCATCGTGGCTCTACTCCGTATAATATACGTTACTTACTAAAACAAAGTTGTCTCTTGTCATTGT
Organism: Parnassius smintheus behrii; assembly: GCA_036936625.1. Classification (NCBI taxonomy): domain Eukaryota; kingdom Metazoa; phylum Arthropoda; class Insecta; order Lepidoptera; family Papilionidae; genus Parnassius; species Parnassius smintheus. The sequence goes on from JAUPFT010000021.1 coordinate 28,985,901, forward strand.
CCTTTCTATTCTAATCCGTTGATCCCGGCCCAAGAGTGTAATAAGTATATACAGAAAATCCTGGCGTGTAACGTAATCTGTGCTGTGAATTTACTTTGTTTATCAAAAATATTCTGTGAGTAAATGTAATATGTTGAAGTTTATAGTAACGAAAAACAGAAATGATTTCGTGTAGCATTATCTTCAATTTGGTTTATCGAGGAATGTTCGTTGCAGTTTGCACTTTTGTTGAACTATTGTAATTACTTTATGTGTTACTATGCGTGTTTGAAATTATCGTGATTATTCGAAAACCAATCTTTTATTACTCTTATTAATTAATAATCGATTCTAGAACGGTCAATTGAAGATCGATGTTTTTAAGTGAATCGACATGCCTACTCGGAAATCAATCACAAAATGGCGTTACATTCCACGATCACTTCGAACCATGTGATATGATATTAGCTAACACCTTTAAAAATAGGCCTAAACGTAAAGTTCTCAGTAGTATCTCTTTTTAGTAATAAATATATAATATACAATTAAGTATACGTATATAATTAGTTATCTTTGTAAAAGAATATATTTCTTTTTATACAAACTGTAAAATGATTCATTACAGACATTTTTTTTCATATTATATATACATATACAACTCATTTTTTTGTGATTTCTTGATGCCGTTTAGATTTTCACAAAATTTGTAGGTCATTTAGTATTAGAACTTGATATCTTTTTTATATAATGCCATTAAAGGTCGTGTAGTGGCGTCCACCGTGTAGTGGCGGTTGAGAATATCCACTACCCCATATCTTCCCGTGAGTGTCTTAAGAGGCGACAGAGGGAGACAGGCAGGAGATGGGCAGTAGCATCTTCCTGATAACAACTGTGATATAATAAAAAAACTGCGGTTACCAACCCGCTCGCCAAGCGTGGCAACTATGGCAAATATCACTCCATGAATAACGACACAACAAAACGGCCCCCAGTCCCCGGCAGCCCCGCTATTCCTGACTACGGTGGCGACCATGGTAACGGCGGGGCAGGGGGTACTAAGAATCGCCGGTGGAGGTCCGGTTGTCACCTACGATGACTCGACCTGGCAACGTATAACGCACGCACCCTGAGGACCGACGAGATGATACTGGAGCTGGAAGAAGGGGTAGACAAGTTGCGCTGGCATATTATTGGATTATCCGAGGTCCGAAGAGAGGGGGAGGACACGGCAATCCTCGAGTCCGGCAACTTGTTCTACCACCGGGAGGGCGACCATCTGTCCCAAGGAGGTGTCGGATTTATCGTCCACAAGTCTCTCGTCAACAACGTTGTAAAGATTGGGAGTGTGTCGATGAGGGTCGCGTACCTGATAATCAGAATCACCAAACGGTATTCGTTGAAGGTCATACAGGTTTACGCACCAACCTGGGCACATCCTAATGAGGAGGCGGAGGAAATGTATGAGGATATTTCCAGAGCCATGCATTCCTCCAAAACCCACTACATGGTGTTGATTGGAGACTTCAACGCAAAACTAGGCACAAGAGAAAGCGGTGAGCCGAAGGTAGGGAAATTTGGAGTGGGGCAACGGAACCGAAGGATCCAGCAGCTTGTCTACTATATGGAAAAAGAGGGACTCTTTATGATGAACTCTTTCTTCCAGAAGCGGCCCCACAGGAAGTGGACCTGGTCGAGCCCCGACGGTTCGACAAAAAATGAGATTGACTTCATTATGACGACCAGACGCCAACTGTTCAGTGATGTCTCAGTGATCGCAAGGGTGAAAACTGGCAGCGATCACCGAATGCTTAGAGGCACACTGAACCTAAACGCTAAGTTGGAGAAGTCTTGTCTAATGAAGTCAACGCTCCGTCCCCCTCGTGCTCTAATCCCGAATCCCAAAACCTTTCAGCTCGAGCTACAAAACCGCTTCAAGTGCCTAGAGGATTGCAATGCAGTGGACGATATGAATGACAAGCTCGTGGAAACTGTCCATGCGGTCGGAGCTAAGTTCTGAAAGACCCGCCACAGAAGAACACAAAAACTCTCCGATCACACTTTTAAGCTCATGCCTGTTAGACGGGAGATGAGGCTGCAATCGTCAACAGATTTGACAGCATACAGGCAATTGAACAGACAGTTCTCCAAATGCATGCGGTGAGAGTTGCGCAACTTTAATACTGCTCGTATTAAAGAAGCAATCGAGCGGAACCAGGGCTCCAAAGTCTTTGCCAGAGATCTGTCTGCCAGAAAGAGCCAACTGTCAAAGCTGAAGACTGAGTGTGGCAACATTGTTTTCGGGACACCTGAGATTCTGAGTGAGATTGAGAGGTTCTATGGGCAGCTGTACACATCATCGTTGGAGCCACACGCAAGTGTGAGAAACGATCCAAGAGCAAGTCTTATCCGACACTATTCCGATGATATCCCGGACGTCAGTCTCAGCGAGATTAGAATGGCTCTCCAGCACCTTAAAAACGGCAGGGCCCCAGGCGAGGATGGAATTACAGCGGAGCTTCTGAAAGCTGGTGGAACACCGGTACTTGAAATCCTTCAGAAGCTCTTCAATTTCGTCCTCCATGGTGGCACTACTCCGGATGCGTGGAGCAGAGGGCGTTGGTCTTATTCTTTAAGAAAAGCGACTTGAAGAACTATAGACCGATTTCCCTTCTGAGCCGCGTCTACGTGCTGTTTTCGAGAGTCATTACGTATAGTCTCGCACGCAGACTCGACGACTTCCAGCCTCCCGAACAAGCCGGTTTCCGAAAAGGCTTCAGTACCATAGACCACATACATATCCTGCGCCAGATTTATCAGAAGACCGAAGAGTACAATCTGCCACTTTGCCTGGCATATGTGGACTATGAGAAAGCCTTTGATTCCGTCGAAATTTGGGCGGTGCTACGGTCCCTTCAGCGGTGCCAAGTTGACTGTCGGTATATCGAAGTGCTGAAGTATTTGTACAGTAGGGCTACGATGGCTATCCGTGTACAGAACCGGAGTTCGAAACCTATCCAACTGCAGAGGGGTGTAAGACAGGGTGATGTTATATCCCCGAAACTCTTCACCGCTGCGTTGGAAGACGTTTTCAAGCTACTGGACTGGAAAGGATACGGTATTAACATCAATGGCAAGTACATCACTTACCTTCGATTTACCGACGATATAGTCCTTATGGCAGAATCGCTGGAGGACCTTAGCACTATGCTCAATGACCTCAATGGTGTCTCCCAACGGATAGGTCTTAAGATGAACATGGACAAAACAAAGATCATGTTTAATGTCCATGTCACAGCTGTACTGGTAGTTGTTGGGAGCACTATTCTCGAAGTTGTTGACGAGTACGTTTACCTGGGACAAATAGTCCGACTAGGTAAGTCGAACTTCGACCAAGAAGGTCAAGGTCAATCAACGGATTCAACTCGGCTGGGCAGCGTTCTGGAAATTACGATGCATCTTCTCGTCAGGTATATCTCAATCTCTGAAAACTAAAGTGTATAACCAGTGCGTGTTGCCAGTGATGACTTACGGATCTGAGACGCGGTCCTTCACTGCTGGCTGTATGAGGACGCTCAAGGTCGCTCAGCGAGCTATGGAGAGGGCTATGCTTGGAGTTTCTCTGCGTAATAGTCTCAGAAATGAGTATATCTGCAGTAAAACCATAGTGACTGACATAGCCCAACGGATTAGTAAGCTGAAGTGGCAATGGGCCAGCCATATAGCTCGAAGAACCGATAACCGATGGGGAAGAAAGGTTCTCGAGTGGCAGCCTCATACCGGTAGGCGTAGTGTAGGGCGACCCCCCACTAGATGGAGTGACGACCTGGTAAGATATGCAGGAAGTCAATGGATGCAGGTGGCTCAGGACCGTGCTTTGTGGCATTACTTGGGGGGGGGGGGTTATATTCAGCAGTGCACTTGTGAAGGGCTGTAATGATGATGATGATGATGACGATTAAAGGTCGTTAATATTTTTAGTGGGTCCAAAAACGATTGTCTCCTTTTGTACGCCAGTGTTGTTTAGAAAACGGAAAAGAAATCATAATTTGTTGTAATCTCACTTTTCTGCTGTATGTATTTTTTATACAATAATTGTGAAAAACTTGACCCATTGATACAACCTTCATCTATCCTCAATTAAGAATCAAAATGCAGACCTGTTCTTACTCCTGAAAACTAAGATGGAACCTTGTTACCAGTAAAACGAGTCCCCGGTTCTCTACACTCACCATACAAAACCCAGCAGCATATGCTTGCGTACTTGCTCGATTCCTTTTTTTATTTAAAATATGTTTAAAGGTTAGTGTTAAACTGGTCTATGGTTCAACACGTATAAAACTATACAGGAATTATTACTTATTGTTTTCTATGCTTTACATATTATCAATTTCTGAGAGGGTTTTAGGGCAAGGAAGTGTCCGCCGCGATGTCCCAATGTGTGTTGGCGAACTTCACATGTCTTTGAAATATTTTTTTAGTCTTCCCTTCAGAAATGAGGGGAGGTCTGTGCCCAGTAGTGGGGCGTATATAGGTTGTAACTTTACTTTATTGTACTTAAAATATCATTTATTACAACCAAGCGGACACTTCAGAATCTCGAAAATAATTTAAAGAGTGGTATCATACTAACATTATTTTTATTTCCGGCACCTTAATTGAACGAAAACAATAATTAAATGACTGTTAATTACTTCCGTTACTAAAATTTATTATGTTGTAGGTATTTAGAAAATCATATTTTGGAGTAGTAGGCGAACAATAAAGCGTCGCACTTTCACGCACTACTTTAGTACACGCTTACTTTCAAATTACTTTGACAGTTGTATTTCTGCCATAATAACCAATGATTAATTCGATGTACAACAGAGTAAATGATATTTCTCTGGCATTTTCTGTATTTCGACACGATCATTTTACGACATTATCATTACAGTGTTTTTTCTCTAATTGCATTGCAATGTAAATATATACTGTGTAATATGGTTTAAAGTTCAGTAAACTGGTTTATTAGCCGGTAATCTCGCTTGCTTCGTCAAAATTAATTGGTTTTTGGATTAGGGAGAGAATTTAAATTATTTCCAGTATGAGAAAAATTTATGTGAACTTGTTTTCAGGCGATATAATATATTATTACTTTCAAACGAAATAGCTTCAACATTCACCTATGAACAAATTAGAAATATTTTTTTAAAGAATTTCATAATTCGTAAAAAATACACAATTTATAAAATATTCTTATTGCTATTTTTCGAACTGTGTATACATATATGTTAATTTTTTTAAGTAGATGGCTTCACAGTACTGTAACTTAGATTTAAGCTTTTTTTGTAGCGGTACAGGGCATCGGTTTCAAATCCCGTATGGAACAAATATTTGTATGACTTATAAATAATTGTTTCATGTGTAGATGTTGGTCGATGTGCAATTAATGTATGTAAACCACCTCCAATATACAAGAGAAAATCCTGCTAAATGGAGTTTTTTTTTAAAGCCGTAATTTTTATTGCTTAATTTCCTTATGCTATGAACTATTAAATGGCATACTATTCTGAATCCCAACACAAATATCAGTGTTTTTAGTCCTCAATGACGGCGCTTAATAGACCATATATAGAAAACCTCTCATTCAAGTGTTTTTATTTATATAAATCAATTTCGAAATTTTGGTATGGAATTACACGATAGTTGAGTTTCGTTAAACACGCCACAACATATTTAAAAAAAATTGAGGTACCGTTATGCGTAAGGACGTAAAAAGTGCTGAATTTTTTCATACTTCATATTTTCTCTGTCTTCTTTATGGGTCAGTAATGGTCCACTGGTGTACATGGGCCTCTCCCGTTGTAGAAACAAATTAACTTAATCGTCAACCTTTGCCGGTGGATTAAGGATCGAGTAACAGACGCCTCGCACCTTTGGACCTACTGCCCATCACTGGTTTGAGTATTTTAAACCTAGCTTAAACGGGAAGGTACACCGACATCTATAGTAAAGCATAAGGTTTTTCTAGTCTCATTTAGTAGATAATTTTTGTTTTATTTATTCCAATAATTTCAAGACTTATTGAATGATCTTCGTATTTATGACATCTAAAATAACAAGAATCGCTGAACTCTTTTATCATATTTTACCAGCGGAAGAGAATCCACAACCCCCATATCATCCCGTAGATTCTGAAAGAAACGATAGAGAGAAATCAAACCAGGAGATAACTAGCAGGATCGTCTTGATAATAGCTCAAAATAATAAAAAACTACGGTTGCTTGCCCGCTTGCCAAGCATGGCAACAATGGTAAATATTTTTCTTATTAGGCAAACTATGGCTGACAAATTATTTGTAGGTCACACAAATACGTGATCCGTTTGGGATTAGAACCCGCGGCTCTCAGCGCTTTAACTCATTGTTAAGCCACTGCCCCACAGATATGTCTACGTGAATCTTTGTTTACTCATCAACAATGGCTAGAGCAATAAATAAACTCTAGCCACTGATGTGTATGTCACTATCGCATGCATAGCGATAAAGTTATCAACAAATTGAAACGATCGGGTAATTTTGACCCAATCCCCATGACGCTCTATTAATAGCCTCTATAATTAGGGTATGAAATTAATAAAAAGGAAAATGAAGACACATGCAGTGGTTAGAGCAAATTCATTGCGCCTCAGAAAACTTTCAGTAGATTTTATGTACGGCGTTATATTGTGAGTATATAATATATGCGATACAAAATAGTATGCATGTTTGAACAACAACAAAAATAATTTTGAACTGTGTACATCTATGTTTGTTTAATTTTATTTCAAAATCGTTTTGAAGTTTATTATTTCATGCAGTTAAAAGTAGAAAAATAATATATTCACTTTAAATTTCAGTACATTAAAAACTGGTCTGACAAGTTCAGCTTAACGGGTAACACATCGAAGTGTCAGGATAATTATTGATTGCACTTTAAACTGAAAACCCTAAGTGACGATCGTTAGCCAGAAAATAACCTACCCTGCTGTCTCCCTGTACCTCAAAAACTTTCTCTTGCTTGTGCAATTTTAATTATTTTTCTCTAATATACTATAATCGTTTATTGAATAACTGCATTCAATTCATTTTCAGTCTTGACCTACGTAGGTGAGACAGCGTACAAAAGTAAAATTTTACACTTTTACCTAAGTTTCTATGTGTCTACATATCGTTTTTAATTAAAGTAGTTACCTATTACTTAGCGCCGTAGTATGCGAGCAGACAACACCTCTTATAGTTTATTAAGCTACAAATAGCATGCAGCTCTACTGCCCGCGATATGGTGCTAAGTACTCTACTACGCTACGCTTACTAGGCTACGTTTCCTCGCTGAATGACGTTTGAGCGAGACAAGAATCAGGTTCTTGTCACCAGCGATGACAAGTCACTGATACAGCTCCTTTAAGGGGACTACATGAGCTAAACGCAAGTTTTACATTGCCTCAAAGTATATGATCCACTACAGTAAACAAAACCACAAAAATATACGATATTTTTCTGGATAAATGCTAGTTAGATAGTGTGTTCAAAACATGATACTACTAATTTGATACGATGGAAAAAAATCACAAGTATATCTCCAAAAATTTCTTTAGACGAGTAAAAACCATACTAATACACGCAATCATTCAGATATTTTTTTTCAGATTATTGCACAAGCAACATCATAACATAATAGTGTTTTAATTTTTTGGTAAAATCTTGTGTTCTTATTTCTGAAATAATACGTACGGATGTGTGCGTAAACGTATGTGTACAGACACTGCCGTCCGAACCGCACTGATGCTAAGAATATAGACGTGTCGTTTTTTTGTCGCAATAATTTCGTTAAGATTGTTTAATGTATTTATGTAATTTTATTTTTAGATTCATTGTTAGATTAACAGTTTTCTTTCCATAAATATTTTTCATTTCATAAATATTCCTCTTTCGAGTAAATATAAAATGTTCTGTGTTAAAATAGCGTAGTAAGGTACCTTGTTAAAAATTATTATTTGTAAATATGTAAAATATAATTATTTATGACTTCAAAACGTTTCATTCTTATTTCTCAGAGATGCAGGTTTTCGTACGATGTTCTCTTTCGCCGCCTTGCACGTGTTAAATCCGCACCGTAAATTGAAATTAACTATTTTGTTGGTGCCGACGAGGATAGAACCCGGGTTGCTCGCGTGAAATTCACAGCACGCGCTAAGCCCCTGAGCTGCCCTGGTGTCTATCAACTACCTGCAACTATTCCGGTTTAGAAGCAAACAACACATAAACTGCTGTTTTTCCGTTTCTGCGTAAAAAAGAGGCAAACCATAACAAAATTAATATTGTTTTAGAGCTTTTGTGTAGACAATGTTTGATTTCTTTTTATTTCCTGATAGCGAAATATACTGTTTTTCGCAAAACCAACCTCATAAAAATCCAACTTGTAATTGCCCAAGGGAATTATCGTTTTTTCCCTGACTCATTAGTAGGCAGCGCAAATAATTTCATCTAGGGAAACTGGAGTCGGAAAATATTGAAATTCTCGGGATGTGCGTCAGCTGGCCATATACTTCTCCATAAGTATTTTATCCATAGTCAAGTTATTTTTAAGTATTTTAGTAGTAGTTTTGTTCCATTGGAAAATCAATAATTGCGATCATTTTTAATTTTACTTTTATAAGGATTAATATTTTGTAGCTCAAATAATTATTTATGCACTACTTAGCAAAAATGTTTTTAAACATAGAAGCAACTATAACTACCAAATTATGAAAGTTGAGATATACGGAGTCACAGATTTTCTAGAAGAAATCTAAAGGCATTTATTTCCTAACAGACAGAAAAAAAACAGTTTTAATGAAAAAGTTGCTTGGTCTGTTTTGAGTTATAAATTATATTGATATAACGATAAAATAAACTTATATATAATTACAAAAAAATTGCATGTGTTTTCAAAATGGTATTACTGAAGAAAATATGAAACAGGAAAAACTGTTCGTCTTCCCCTGCCAACTGGGGTATGTTTATGTTTTTGGCTAAATATTAAGGTTTAGAATCTTTTTGTTTATAACATAACATAACATAAACACTCACGCCTGTCACCCAGAGGGGTAGGCAGAGACAACAGACTTCCATTTGGCACGATCCTGACACACCTCTCTCGCCTCCTTCACATCCATACACCTCCGCATACATGCTCGTCAGTTAAGGGTACTCCTAATTTGGCCCGTTTTCAATAAATCGCCAATTTGGTCGATAAATTTTCGCCTAGGACGTCCCTTTTCGACTCTGCCATTCACTTCTGCAACATAAATTTTCTTTGTCACTCTTTCCTCATTCATTCTTTCCACATGACCAAACCACCGAAGCATTCCTTTCTTAATCCTGGTCACAACATCATTTTGCAAACCACACTCTTCTCTTATTACACAATTTCTTACCCTGTCATTAAGATTCAGCCCTAACATACTCCTTAACGACCGCATTTCTACTGCGTTCATTCTACTCTCGTGCTTCTTCTGCCACACCCAACTTTCACTACCATACGTTAAAGTAGGGACCAACACAGCATTGTGAATTGCCATACGTGCCTTTTTCGACACATTTTGCCCCATTTACTCTATTTCCCACATTTTTTGTTTATAGTTATAGATTTACGTTTTGAGTTATTTGTGTGAATATAAATAAAGGGCAAGACTAACATACAATCAAAATTTAAAGTACCAAATATGTTTTCTTTTGTATATGTAAAATATACCATAAAATTCCACTTCTTTATTGTTTTGATTTAGATATTTTGTTCTTCCCACTTATCTCTCGGTAGTTTTAAGTTTAGTTTCACCCAATTTCATTTGTGTATTTTATGGAGATTGTTTATATATTGCAAACCTCACCTCAATTCCATCCGAATTCCGCATTTAATTAAACCTGAATGTCCGATTCCGCCCGGGTCTGATATAATAATATAATAATTACGCGTAACATTTGTACCAACTAATATCATGATTTGTATTGTTATATGAAGTAAACATAATATAGCTATATGAAAAGAATAGCACCAACCCATCTCTTCTAGTAGGTATCGTAAAAGTCGACTAAGGCCAGCCACATACATTTGGATTTCCGTTTCGAAAAACCGTTTTGTATTCGGGTTCCCGTAAACACATCAAATACGCATATTTTCCTTCGGAATAACAAAGCTCAGTTGAGAGACGCTAACCGTTGAGACCAGACATTATGCCAGCAAATATGGACGACAATTTTCTGATTGCGATAGCATTGTTGCTGACTCATTGGTACATCCCCTTAACACTTTAAGATTGCAAGATAGTCAAAATTATGTAAAAAGATCTATCTATCCAGAGATAATTTTAAATATACATATCTATTCGGGTTCCCGTATATACATCACACACATAGGTATATTTCCCTTTAGAATAACAAGGCTCAGTTGAGAGACGCTAACCGTTGAGGCCAGACATGCCAGCGAATGTGGACGACAATTTTTGATTGCGATTGCATTGTTGCTGACTCATTGGTACATCCTTACTTAACACCTTAAGATTGCAAGATAGTCGATATTACGTAAAAAGATCTATCTATTCAGTGATTTTATTAAATTAGTTAGTTTAGTTTAGTTTACGACGGGCTGTTTTCCGCAACTCCACATCTCAACGCGTATTTTGCGTCTGGGCAGGAATAATATGCTTATTCGAGCCATGATATCTCCCCGAAGAAGCTCAGCAGTCCCTTGATGTTGCAAGCAACTTCAGGGAGCAATCCCGGCGTGCCGAGATGCTTGCCCTGCATGAAGCGACTTCTAGACATGTTAGCAACACGTGAGCCGCCGTTTCTTCCTCTCTCATGCATGCCCTGCACAGCGGGCTGTCAGTAACACCTATGGTGAACAAATGTTTGTTAAAAGAGCCATGTCCTGTGATAGTACTTGTTACTATCCTGATCTTTGGCTTGTTCAGTCTCATTAGAACCTTGGTTAGACGACTGTTTATTTCAGGTAGGGCCTCCCTAGCTTGTCTAAAATAAAAAAGTGAAGTAACAGCCTATATACGTCCCACTGCTGGGCACAGGCCTCCCCTCATTTCTGAGAGGGTTTTAGGGCAAAGAAGTGTCCGCCGCGCTGCCCCAATGCGTGTTGGCGAACTTCACATGTCTTCGAAATATTTTTTTTCTTATTCCTCAGACATGCAGGTTTCCTCACGATGTTTTCCTTCACCGCCGAGCACGTGGTATATCAGCACTTAAAATTGCAATTAACAATTTCATTGGTGCCGGCGGGGAACGAACCCAGGTTTCTCACGTTCTGTTATATTTACAGCGAGCGCTAATCATCTGAGCTACCACGGTTCTTGCTAGCTAGCTTGTCTAGAGTCTATTAAATTTTCCCAAAGCTCAGCGTGTAAATTATTGAAGTATCTACAAACCAGTGAACGCACGTAGCCAAAGGGGATTGGTATTATTAGTTCCGGCGCTATAGTTGCCAGGGCTGATCCCCTTCTGGCCAGTTCATCTGCTGCATCGTTGCCTACACTGTGTCCCTTGATCCATTGCAGAGTCACATTGTTGTGCTTACATACCTCATTCAATCGTTGATGGCACTCGTATATCAGTCCCAAGTTCGTCACATTGCAACTCAGAGCTTGTAGTACCGCCATACTGTCGGTCAGTATTCTGATGGAGAAGTCTTTCACCTTCCTAGCATCTATTGCTATAGCGGCTTGAATGATACCCATGCATTCAGCCTGGAAGACTGTGTTGTGGGTACCCAGCGGTGTGCATATGTGGATATTAAGGTCTTCAGAGAAAGCCCCAGACCCCACACCTTCATTTGCCTTAGAGCCATCCGTGAAAACTTTGAGCTCTCTTGGACCCAATCCTTCCAGATGGTCAGTTTCCTTCAATTGTATCCTGTACTTCTTATCGAATAAAAATTGTATTGGGATCCTATCATACTTGGTTTGTAAGATACGAATTTTTGAGTAAATTCTATCGATTATATCTGTATGGGGGACTCTACTCTTATAAAAGATTTAGGGTCTTGAGTCTAATGGCAGCTAAAGTTGCTTCTTGTTGTATATGTAGATGAAGCGGTGTTAGCTCCAGCATAGCCTCCAAAGCTGCTGTTGGTGTTGTCCTTATGCAGACCGTGGCAGCCATACAAGCTAATCTCTGGTAACGCTGAAGCTTTTGTATAGTGGTGGCTTCATTGGTTTTGGTCCACCATACCAGAGAGCCGTATGTGATCATGGGCCGAATTACGGTTTTGTACAGCCACAATATAATTTTTGGCGTTAAACCCCATCGTTTGCAAATCGTGTTTCTGCACTGCCAGAAAGTTAAACTAGCTTTGCTGATTTTGTTTTCTATGTGTTTGTTCCAGTTAAGTTTACTGTCCAAGGTAAGACCCAAGTATTTTACCACTTAAGAAAGTTGGAGTTTTGTGCCGAAAAGACTTGGAAGATGATAGTTATGCAGCATTCATTTTTGTGTGAACATTAATATAACCTTTTTATTTGGATAAACGGTTAGGTCATATTCCCTGCACCATCTCTCCACAATATGGAGAGCCGCTTGGGTCAGGTCGCAGAAATTTTTATATTTTAGATTTTATTAAATAAACGAAATAAATATAATACGAAGGTACGAATACGAAACGAATGAATAGTTGTAGTTATGTATAAGATTTAAATAAATTTTCATTTGGGTAAATGACAATTTATACTTTTATTTCAGCGTTTTACCTCCGTTCCTGATTTTTTTTTTCAAAATTCTTGTTTTTGTATTAATTAAGACAGAGTTTTTTCATAGAAGTCTTAAGTTAAATTATCCACCAATAAAATGTTAGTTACTTCTGACTTGAGGACAGACTAACATACAATTGCCTTCCGACAAACTAATAGTCTTTTCCTAGTATACAATTTCTAGGTTATGTTTATGTTTGACAAATATTTTAGAAAAATGTTTGTTTAAATTGATTTAACTACTTAAAAGCCATTATTCGTAGGGTGCTTTTTACGTTGAGAGCTCTTGGTTTTTGTTCAATTTTCACTAAAAAACCTTAAATATCCACTAATTTTGATAATTTTTTTTTTATTTCTAAGATTTTAATGAAGTTTTCCGGTCATATTGACTCGCAGTAGTAATATCTTAATTTCAAGCCGAGATTTTTTACTTATGAACTGCTTTATCAACTCAGAGAATTTCGTAAGGAAACTAAACTTATCGAGATAATAAACAATGATTGTCTTACTCTGATGATAATTTTAACCCACCTCCCTATATATGTTTGCTATTAATTGTTTTCATTTATATAAAACAGTTTAGGCAGCGCGCATATACAGCTCTTCTAAGCAGTGTCCGACTTGCTAGTATAAAGCCGTGACATTGCAGATAAAACAATGGATACTTAATTTATAGTCTATTTTACTGAGGGATAATGTAGTCTTCTATAAGTGTGAAAAGTTTCAGAATATACTTATTACTTCCTGAGATTAACTCCTAAGCACACTCACAAACTTAGAAAATTTTACTTATTTATAATATAATTGTTATAGATAGTACGTATGTATTACTAATGATATAAATATATTTATTCGTATAATTATATAATATTAACGTTAAAAGCACCAAAAAGGTTAGTAATTTGAATTTCATTTATTAAATTATAATACGAAGATATATGATTTTTGACAAAACGACGTTGAAAAAAAAATTTGATGTCAATTTCAGAACATGACATTTAAGTGCTTTACTAGTTTTTTGCTGTTACGATTTTACATAAAAATACAAAAAGTTTAAATCAGTATTTAAAGTTTTCAAGAGAAATTATGTCTCGATATATGGTTTCTAATTCACGGCCTTTTGTACCTAGCTTTATTGATAGCTGTCGTTTTTTTTCTGAGAAAAAAGTAACGCCTCAAAAGCAAATAGACCCTAGAAGGGTATTTAAGGTATATCGATTTCCAGGAATTTTATCTAAGGAACAACCGAAAATACAAACGTTTGAGGTTGACGTCAGCACATGCGGCAAAATGGTGTTAGATGCGATGATTAAGATTAAAGATATGGACCCCACTTTCACATTTAGACGATCATGCAGAGAAGGAATTTGCGGTTCTTGTGCTGTTAACTTGCAGGGGAGGAATTGCTTGGCTTGCATTACGCAAATACCACAAAGTAAAACAATATCTTTATATCCCATTCCACATATGTACGTTATGAGGGATTTAGTAGTTGACATGGAGCACTTCTTTAAAGGGTACGCAAGTATTCGCCCATATCTAGTTAGGAAAACTCAAGGACCTTTAGGACAAATGCAATATGCCCAGAGTATTAAGGATAGCTTGAAAATGAATGGTTTGTACGAATGTGTTCTATGTTCATGTTGTGCCACTGCTTGTCCAAGTTATTGGTGGAATGGAAGAAGGTTTCTTGGACCAGCTTCGTTATTACATGCATACCGATGGGTCATAGATTCCAGAGATGAAGATACAGAACAAAGATTGCAGGATTTACGCGACGATTTTAAAGCGTTTCGTTGTCATACGATTATGAACTGTTCCTTAGACTGTCCTAAAGGCTTGCACCCAGCAGAAGCCATAGCGAAACTAAAATTATTAATCTCAGGCATGGACAAAAAACCTACACCTGAAATGGATCCTATGAAATTAGTGTCTTCTGGTGATTGGGAAAAGAAATGCGTTAAATAACTTTAATATACTTTTGAACATAAAACTTATTTTGTATTGAGATATTAAAATTATTTGCCATAATTTTTTTATTACTTTTTTATTACTCGGTTCGACTTATTAATGTGGCGTTATTCAGATTTAAGGTAATTATATTATACCATTTATTTTAATAATTTTTCGATTTCACAAAAAATCTCTAAGCTTTTCAGATAAAATTTTAGTCTGAGATTATTCCTCTCTATCTATTTGTGAAGTTACATCGCAAGTAGTTCATCCACTCCGCAGATTAGCCTGGACTGACGGAAATACAGACGGACAAAATTTGTTTATTCATGGCATAGTGATATGTCAATTAGCCCTAGAGTTCAATAATGGGCAGTATTTTTCCATATTACAGATAGAAACTTTAATTTTATTTATATGTATGGATAATAATATAGACTACAAAATTAAATAAATTATTTGTAATTCTCGACGTTTTGAGTAATTTACAGCACCCATGGGATAAACTGAAAGGTAACCGAGCTAACTATGAAATTGGGACGTCAAAAATCTCTGTGCCGACCGTGACCACGAGTGCTGTAAAGTATCCAACACTGTCTTGTTGGGTGCTCTACAGCACTCAATTAAAATTAACTTAATTAAACGCGATACAATCCGTATAAATAGTTCTTTTTTTCATTCATTTGCTTACCGTTACCGATACAGTCTATTAATGTCCACTGCTGTACAAAGGCCTTCACCATAGATTGTCTCTTAAGGCGACGCCGTGAAAAAATGCACCTCCTTTCATCGAATAGTATAGGACTATGACACCACTAACGAAAGTGGAATTTTGGTCTTGAATTTGATTGCTCAAAAACACGATTGTATAATTTTGACTCGATCATAATTATTTGCGAAAACACCTCTAAAAAATCGGAAAGATTCTTATGGGAGGCACAATGCGGATTTAGACCTGGAAGAGGATGCACGGATCAAATGTTTTCTCTCCGCATGATCACGGAGAAGCTTCTGAGTGTTAACCAGAGGATTTTCTGTGCTTTTGTGGATCTGGAGAAAGCATTTGATAAGGTTATAAGGAAGAAAATGTGGGAACTGTTGCCGGGATATGGTGTGGATGGTCGATTGTTAAGGGCTGTGCAGTCACTTTACTATGACTGTAAAGCCTGTGTGCGGGTAGGGCATGACCTGTCACCCATGTTTAGCGTCCAAGCAGGCGTAAAACAGGGTTGTGTCATGTCTTCCTGGCTGTTCATACTGTATCTCGACAGCTGTTTACAGAAGCTGAAAGATAGCTGTTTGGGTGTGAAATTGGGTGACAAAAGTTAATTGTCTGCTGTATGCTGATGATGCAGTGCTTATTGCACCATCAGAAGCAGAACTGCAGGCATTAGTCACGTGTATGAAAGAGGAATGTGAAATTAAAGGTCTCCGTTTGAATGCTAATAAAACTAAGGTTCTGGTATTTGAAAAGGACGAAGAGAGAACGAAATGTGAAATATGGGTAAATCAGGAATGTCTAGAACAGGTAAATGAAATTGTATACTTGGGGAGTGCTTTCAGCCGGGATGGAAGATGTGATTTAGATGTGGATAGGCGTGTCGCTGCCGGAAACAAAGTCAATGGTGCCCTGAATGCATTAATAAAAAGGCAAGGCGTGGTGAAGACTGTACGCCTTGCAATACATAACGCAGTGTTGGTACCGACTTTGTTATATGGCAGCGAAACCTGGGTATGCCAGAAGAAGCATAAAAGCAAGTTGAATGCAGTGGAGATGCGATCTCTTCGTAAAATGTGTGGCGTTACCATAGCCGACCGAAAGCGAAACGAAGAGATTCGCAATATGGCAGGATTGAAAGATGACCTTATCACAAAAATTGATAGGGGCGTACTCCAATGGTTTGGGCACGTTGAACGAATGAGTGAAGACCGAATGGTGAAGAAAATATATAGAGCGAAAGTAAATATTAAAAGGTGTCGAGGTAGACCGAGACTAACTTTCGAAGACCATGTGAGCAAATTGCTCGAAGAGGGGAGGGTCAAGAGTACTCGGATACCTAGACGTGCATGTATGAAGAAGTTAATGAACCTGAAAGAAGCGAAAGAGGTATGTAAGGATCGTGACACTTGGCGATCTGTTCTCTCTGGCTACCCCGTTAGGGATTGAGCGTGACGATAAGTAAGTAAGTAAGTACCTCTAAAAAATCACTATAGTTGAAATTACAACGAAATCATTTGATCTATATGCTTGGGAATCACTCAAATATATTCATAACATCAATATTCATAATTTACTTGCTCATTATTTTGATAACTTAAATCAATAATTTTTAAAAAAAATATTTTAAGATTCTGACAATTTCTAGGCGCTTTTAATCGTCGCGGGCGCTACGCTATTTTAGACCTTATGCCGGCGTTTCTTCAAGTCTTTATAGAAATTATGTATTCACTCGGATCAGTACGGCGATAGCGTTTTCGATGTCTCGTCTTAAGGCGAATATTCGCCATAGTTGCCACCCTTGGCCAGTGGATTGGTAACCGCAGTTTTTTTTTTGCCGTTATTAGTAAGACGCTGCTACCTATCTCCTTATTTGTTTCCCTCGGTCGCCTCTTACGACACCCACCGGATGATATGAGGTAGTAGATATTATTAGAACGCCACTACACGGTATTCATTCACTCATAACAGGCTATCAAAAATTTACTGCTGTACATAAGCTTTTTCCATTGATTGCCTAAAGGGGTCATATATTCCATAGTTACCACTATACTAAGTTTTAGGACTGCTTTTATGCCTAGGAATTCATCTGGATATGTACCATACTTTTTTTTTCTCCCACATAGTAGTGCCTGCATTACTGCGTTACGTAGGGCACGGAGAGCGTGTATAATTAGAGCCAGTATATACAATATATTTACAGGCTGTGAGATTTTCCATTTTAGATCTCAGAGGATTTGGAATTGGCTGCAGGTGTTCATGATCGTTAGTAGTCACTTAATATCAGGTGGCATGTAAGTACGTTAGTCACTTTCATGTTATTTAAAAAAAACCTTTCAGAAGCGGGTTAGGAACCGCGTTTTTTTAATATTTTAAGTTGTTATCAGAAAAAAGCTGCTGCACATCTATTTTATTTTCATGTATCTGCTTCTCTTGAGCCACCACTACACGGCATTTTTCATTTCATTTGATAGCTCAGTAGCGCAGCGGCTTAGTAACGAGTTGCAGCACTAAAGGCCGCGGGTTCGAATCCCGCAAGGAACAAATAATAACCAATTACTACAAATAATTTGTTCTGGGTCGTATTCTGGATCCTTTTCCTTGTGAAATTTATGTATGTAAACTTCTCCCACGATACAGGGAAAAATACTAGTGTTGAGATTACGTTTAATATACTAAAACGACAAAGAAAAAGAATTTAGAGATTTAAGACTACTTTCTAGCTAGTAGTCCATCGAAGTTGGCATCACCCTTGTGTATTTTGTTATAAGCCTTTATGTAAAATAAGCTATCAGAATTATCGCATATAAAACGTATTGTAGTTAAGAGCCTCCATTTTGAATTTAAGATAGGGTTCTACTTAACTTTCTTTTTGGGTTGTATCTTTAGCTGAAAAATAAGTTATGACAAATTACAGCGTAGCACCATAAATTTGCGTGCTCTGTGCCACATTAATCTTATATTTAATCGACAAGATGAATGTAAGGTTAAGATTCTGTGCAGCAGACACGAAGACAACCATACTGAAATACATCCGAACACAAAAATACCAAAAATTTGTTTTACGTTTGCACATTTGTAAAGAAGTAGCAGTTAAGCTTTAAATTTAGGATACGATTTGTATAAGACAACCATAAATACCAAAAATAAAGGCTAAATTACCGAAGCATGCACAGAAACTAACCCATGTTGATAAAAGTCTGATGAATCCTTCTTAGAGATTTCCGTAGACTTCTGATAAGGTTAACATAAGCTAACAGCAGCAACGTTTTGTAACAACAGCCATTATCATTAAAATTGCAACAAATATTTTACCCTAAAAATATTCCCTTATCCTTATCTAATAATTACTTGGAACCTAAGTGTAAACGCTAGACCTTAAGTTTGTTTACAAAACCCTTCCGGCAAACTGTGTATTGTGTTCGGTTGCCAACCTACCGACTTCGTTGTCGTTTATTAGCTAATTCTATTGGGGTGAGTAAAAAATTTTAGGTGTCTTTTTAACGTGGTTTTTAATTAATAGCTTTTTTCCATTTATCTGTTAGGTGCCACCGTTTTAAAGTTTTAACGATTAACTATATAATTGACAATGTAATATAAACTTTCTTATCTGTCTCTGTGTTTCTTGGTTCCTTCTTTGTTCAGTGCAAATTTTGTAATCGATAAACTAACGTCCCGATGATTTAGAATAGAAAAGAAACTTTTTTTCTACACTAATAATATTATAAAGAGGAAATATTTGTTTGTTTGTTTGTTTGAATTGAATAGACTCTGAAACTACTGAACCGATTTGAAAAATTCTTTCACCATTAGAATCCTACATTATTCCTGATGAACATAGGCAATAGAAAGTTTTCAAAAAATTTAGGGATCCTTAAGGAAACTTCGTTAATGTAACCCAAGGTGTGAAAAAATACCAAAAAAAAACCATATATCGCGTACGCTGCGGAAACTATTAACAATAGAGCAAAGTGATGTGCTACAGTTTTATGGAGGACATCAATATCTACATAAAAGTCTGCAATACCATATGTCTAACTATTATAGTTATATCACAATAACTACTTTTCCATGTTATTAATATTATAAAGAGGAAAAATGTTTTTGTTAGTTTGTTTGTACCAAATAAGTCCGAAAGTACTGGACCGATTTTAATCAATTTTTACCAATAGAAAGCTAATCTACACTAATATTATAAAGAGGAAAGATTTGTTTGTTTGTTTGTTTGAATTGAATAGGCTGTGAAACTACTGAACCGATTTGAAAAATTCTTTCACCATTAGAATCCTACATTATTCCTAATGAACATAGGCGATATAACGTTCTCAAAAAATTTAAGGATCCGTATGAAAACTTCGTAAATGTAACCCAAGGTGTGAAAAAATACCAAAAAAAACCTTATATCGCGTACGCTGCGGAAACTATTGACAATAGAGCAAAGTGATGTGCTACAGTTTTATGGAGGACATCAATATCTACATAAAAGTCTGCAATACTATATGTCTAACTATTATAGTTATCTCACAATAACTATTTTTCCATGGTATTAATATTATAAAGAGGAAAGATGTTTTTGTTAGTTTGTTTGTACCAAATAAGTCCGAAACTACTGGACCGATTTTAATCAATTTTTACCAATAGAAAGCTAAATTATAGGGGGGGGGGGGAGGGTGAGTGGATAACATTTAAATTTTCTGTATAACGTGTATATGCCGATAGATAAAAGTACTCCATTATTTTTGGTAATTTTTTAGCTAAAATGATTGAACTAAATGAGCGAGGTGTCATATCATGTCGCGCGGCAGAGAGGCGTGATATACGCGGGTGAAACCGCGGGGTACAGCTAGTATCATATATAAATAATACTTATTGAAAATCATTCTTATGTTTAATTTAACATGAGCGAAAGAAAACTCAAACTCAAACATTTTATTGCGTTCATGTGGTTACATAAATAGTTCTTAAGTTGTTTGGCTCTAATATATCCATATTAGAGCCAAACATGAGCCCTGATAATAGCAATATTATATTGTATTATGTTATATATCAATTTAATCTAATCAATTTATAGAGACGAATTTTATTTTATTTACTTAAACTAAACATTACTTTTAGGTTTAGTAAACATTTGCAATATTTACAACGACATTAAAGAGGTATGCATATTCAAATTAAACAATTATTATTTTTCACCGAAAAACTCTGACAACGAATAGAATCTTTTTTCAATTAAATATCTTTTAAGCTCTCTTTGAAATTTATAAAACGATTCTTCTTTTTGTAGACATTTGGGAATTTTATTATAAATTTTTACACAGATACCATGGGGTCCTGATTTAACTGTTTGTAATTTTGTTATAGGTGGAGCTAATTTTTTACTAGGACGTATAAAATGAGGCTGAGAGTATATTGAAAAAAGGTGCATATTCTTTTTAACAAATGTGCATACTTCTAGTATATATATGGATGTAATTGTTAATATTTTTAATGAAATAAAGTAGGATTTACAGCTGTCAGTGCTATCTAGGTTTGTAATTATTCGGATACATTTTTTTCGTAAAATAAACAATTTATTTACGTCTGTGCTGTTTCCCCACATGGGCATAGACATAGTATGCACACGTGGCTGTTCTTGAATCTGTAACTTTTTTAAGTTCATATAGTGCATACGAGAAACGGGAAAGTTTAGTTGATACTTTCTTTATGTGTTCCTTGCAATTTGTACCTGAATCTATGTTTATATCTAATAATGTATATTAATCAACACATTATTATTGATTTGTATTATCTTAGTTTTTGTGTAATTTATGACGAGATTGTGATTTTTTAACCATTTAGAGATATCTGTAATTACACTATCTAGACAGTTGTTAAGATTGTTGTTAGTATTATTGTCGAAAGGTATGACTACAGAAAGATCATCGGCAAACAAGCTACAGGGGGCTTTGATTATTTTCGGCAAATCATTAATATAAATTAAAAATAATAAACAACCGAGAACACTACGCTGTGGTATTGATTTAGTGACCGGTGCAAATTAAGACCTGGCTTTAATCATCTTTTACGCAGCTCAGAAATGTAAAAGGGGTGTAAATTTTCGCTATTCTAAACAATATTTTTACTTTCAATTTACTTGCACGTGTCTATTTATAAAGAGTTTTTGGCTAACACGATGCTACAAATTCAATGTAAATTTGTGGTCTACATGGACTTCAGTAATGTAATCCACCACTCTAATTAATACAAGTAGTGAATAATGAATGAAGGGACAGACATTGAAGTGGAAATAGTTTACATAAACAAGTGAAGCTTTTAAAGAAAAAAGGCAATACATAAAGTGCAAATATTCATATAGAATTTTACTATACGCAATTTTTATGAAGTATTTATTCTTTTCATATAATTTTGACCGGGTCAATAATTAACAAAAAATTAGTCCATATAATATACAAAAGAGCATGTCCTGAGTGACTGACTCATCTATCAACTCACAGCGCAAAGCGTCGGACGTAGAAATCTGATATTTGAACAATAGACTGCATTTCATGACGCAGGCATCTGTGTTGCATATGACGCAAGGAAAGGATTTTGGAAAATTTTACCTCTAAGAGGATGAAATAAGTTGTTCCAGTTTGCATGAAACTTTTTATTTCACATAAATAAAATAAATAAAAATACTTAATATGTGTTTAGAAACTTTTCACAACGATACCATACAATGGGGCCAGAGAGTGTCCTAATTTGTATGAACAAAAAATATTGATGGTTATATAAACTTTGAAAAATGGTACAAATAATCTTGAATTAAATTTATATTTCAAAAATTTATCCCTTATGTTTTAAAATCTAGGCTACGACAGGTGTGATAGCGAAAAGTGTGGTATGCAGGAAGATTTTGTAACCAGAGTTAAGAATATTATAAAATATTAAGTTCGGTGGTTTGGTCATGTGGAAAGAATTAATGAGGAAATAGTGACAAAGCAAAGCTTCTGTTCTAGACGAAATAGCATATCGAAAAACTTGGCGATATATTGAATATGGACTAAGTTAAGAGTAACTTTAATCGACGAGCTAGTATGCGTAGTTATGTGAACATGAAGGAGGCGAGAGAGTTGTGATAGGTTGTGCCAAGTCCATAGTCATTGCCTCTCGGGGTGACAGGCATGAGTGTTTGTGATATATTATGTCAATATTTATTTTACTAAAGTTTACTTTTGACTCGGTTTCTGAATTTGCCTAACCTCACGGCTCAACCGACATGAATGCTATTTAACTTTATATTCAACGTAAAAAATTACACTTATTAATAAAATTTATTTCAAAATAGACATGTATGTGTATATCATTCTATATTGTTAACATCCCTAATATCCCTGGTAATCTGACTAATGAATATCAAAGGAGGGATCTGATTAACGATATTAGCCCCGTCCTTTGATTTTGTTCGGGTCCGTCTTGGACTGAGACATTTATATACTAGTACAGTTTGAGCCAATCTTACAAAGTGCCTTTCACTATAACAGTACATAAGATAAGGTCCAATTTAATATAAGTAGAATATGACCAGCCACAGCTTCTTGCAAGCGTAAAATTGTTAAGTGTTTACTGAATGGAACTAGATGTTCAGATTGATTTAGTATCCCACGTCCGGTTGCAAATCAATAGATAATAGAATATAAATATAATATTCATATATTATGACTTATAATATTTATTAAATAAACGTTCATTGATATCGTCACGCATTTTGTGATGATGGTAATCTAAAATTTTATTTAAGAACGATATAAAAAACGTATATATATAAAGGATTTTTTAATAAATAAAAATTGGAAAATACTTCTTTAAATTTAGTGAGCTTTAGAAGTAACTTCATTTATTTTAGTTTTTTTTTATTTCATTCAATATTGCCTTATTTATTATATACAAATTTATACTTTAAGATTGATTAAGGAATATTACTAACCACTTCAAAAAAGGAGGTTCCTACCTTGAACGTGTGTGTATATTTTTTGTATATTACGCGAGGCCTTCAATTATGAACTGATTTTAATAGGTTATACTCAGAGGTTCTTATAAATTTGGAGAAAAAACTCAACCTCTTAAAGTAGATAAGAGATGAAAGAGGAACGGCAGATTTAGTACCGCATACTTTTCTTAGTTGTTTTGTTATAGAATTTGTACCAGAAATTAAGGCAACTAAGCCATTAATTTTCATGTAAGTTTTATATTTTTAGAACTTGGGATTAATTAATAATATCAATAAAAAGATTTTAATAAATAAACGTAATTTAAGCATAAACTTAACGCAATTATGTTATTAGAAGTTGCCATATGTAATATAACAGAAATATTGAAATAGTAATTAATTATATAGAAATAGAAATAACAATATCTATAATTAAACAGTCATATATTATATCTAAGAATGCATTAAATGTTGTATAAAATTATAATGTTTCACGATTTAATGATAGAAATGATTTTATTCATTGATGTTTTTATTCATATGGCAATTATTTATTGATATTTGAAAGGTAAAGAAAATCTGTCTTTCAATTCCATGGAGGTTAGAGAACAACCTTCATGTTTCAATTCAGTTATTTGCTGTTGTTTTGGATTGTGCTTTGTAACCAAATCTGAGCAATTTAATGAAATAACTGGTCGTTTTTACGTTAAATTGTGTAAATTGCAGTGTTCGCTTGTCCCGAATAAGAAGGCACGTTTTATTCAACGAAAGTGAAAATGTCGTCAATACTATAATATTCGACTGTGGACATATCCTAGAGATGTAAGTAGTTTACGAATAACATTCTGCATATGAGTAGACTAGTGACAAACTCTGTGATAAGTTTTACGTAATGAAAAGTAGCTATACCGCACTAAGATACGTATATAATCTACTAGAAACTAACAAACACGGCTATTGTATGTATATAACACACAAATCGTTATTTACATGTATCTTACTTGGTTTGCCTAAGAGTGTTAGCCTGTCTGACAGTATGACCGCTGAAAAGGAGAGGAAAGTATATTATGTTGAACAGTACTCCAAATCACTTCATTGTTTCCAGATAACACCTGTGACCATATTTGTTGACAATATTTGTCATCCATGCTGGCAGCTAGTTATTCATTCACATTTATCTGATAACTTGCCGAGAAGAACAGTTGGCCATCAAAGTATATCGGTTGTATACAGACGATTCATACTAAGAATAAGTCGACGCAGGATTTTGATTGAAGGGGCAAATGAAGAAGAACAAAGAATGGCTAATACAGTTTCTACTTGGATCCACCCACGAGAGGTATACATACTATAACTATCATTAATTTTCTTTATTTAATTAAAACTAAGAAATTAAATAATATTAATTATGATTTCCCACTATTACTATGCATGTTGGAATGCAAGCTATTCTTTATTTATATTTTTTGTTTTAGCTTCGTTCTCAAGATGAAGCTTGTGTGCCATGTTGTCTAAGAGCTAGAAAAACTAGGACTGCTCCACCAGTAGAACATATACAACGCCCTTGACCTGATCATGTTGATGGTGATCGTTCTCTTTTAACGTATGCTGAATGTGGTCAAATTGTGTCCACCACAATTTGTGTGTGTGAGTGTTAAGCGGAAATTATTTTTATATTCCTTTGAAGTTGGATTTTTATTTAAATACTTATTTATGATCCTTTTGAGAGGAATAAGGAATATCAAAGGCTCGAATGTCATCGTAATAGTTATATTTGATATTTTATTCCAAATTTTTCACCTTTAATAGAATGGAATTTTTTAACTATTTTTATATGGGACCAACTACGAAGTAAAACCTATTTATCAAATAAAAATCGTTAAATTCGATCATCAATTGACGAATATATCGAGTACAGTACATACAAAAAATATGCACTAGAATTGAGAATAAAAAGAATCCTTTTTTGATGTTTGCTAAAAAGAAAGTACTTAACGCTTTATGAAATTAACATTGAGTGATATAACTATGGAAGGTGCAAACATTGAAGTAAATAAGTAATGACTAAGACTTAATACAATGTAAGTAAGTGAGGCATTATTTGTGCCTTGATAAATCAGGTTAAAATAATTATACACAAATTTTTATTAAATATACCCAAATTTATTGTTAAAAGTATTTAATATTTGTTTTGACTTATAATGATTTCTCTGGTCTATGACGACCCAGTGGACAATGTTTTGATTATTTTGAATTTATTACCTATATCATATAATGTGCCGTCCGTCCCACAATATGTGGCTAAAAATGTTCTCCACACCTTCTGATCCTATTCGATCCGATCCTAATTATCGGATGAAATCAGACAATGTATTGTGCAATAGATTCGAACTTTATTATTATTATTATTACAAAGCTGGAAAAATGGATATTCCGACTTCCCACCGTCCATTTCATAAAATATGAATCCGATAAAATTCGTCCGATAAAACGTCTCATGACTAGCGTCCCAGTCCAGACGTGTACCTACTTGCGCGCATTGAAATGTCCTCGGACGGAAAAAGTGATTCGGTGTTAGATCGCGAATATTTTGTTGTATTTTTGGTGTGTTTCAAGGAATGTACATGCTTATAGTACATTTATGTAGCAGAATACTCATACAGAGACTAGAGAATTAAGTCCTACGAAAGACTTTTAAAAGTTTCTAAAAATGTTTGCAAAAATGCAACATTAGCGGAGCTAAGAGAATGATAATTTAAGAAAAATGTACAAACGTGACTCAAAAAGGTGAGTATTTTTTCAAACTGGTAAGGGTTATGCTAAGAATGGTTAGAGTAGCTCACTCTTAATACATAGTGTCTGCTAAAAATGAAAAATACAAAGTCCGATACCCATGTCATACGATTTTTGTTCAAGGTCCGAGATTCCATGAAAACTGGCTCGGGAGCTCAAGATATTTATTTGATACTACAAATACCCTGCATTTCTCGATAAAAAGATCTTTCACAGAGAACTGGTCAGGATAACTTAGGTAATGGTTATAGCAGTAGTGGAAATGTAAGTTCATTTTGAAAATAACACAAACATGGTTTTTTAGAAAATAATTTGTTTATTGGAGTACAACCGACAACATTTGCTCTTTAGATGAAACTACGCCTTCATTTTTAATATAATTTGTAAATAACTATCGCACTTCAGTTCCTTGCTCATTGAGTTGATTTTCGAATGGACAAAGCGATAATAAAGGATGTGTTTCACGCCATTCTACGTTTCTTACGTTTCTGTTTTTACGCTATTATGCTACATTAAGTGACAATTGATATTCATTTTAATATCAAGTTATGTTTGGCGGCCTATAGTTAAATTTTAGATTATCGTGAGCTATGTTCGCCAGAGGAAATAGTTTCATTATACTTTTATCAAGCGCGAATGCGCTATCTCCTACAAAAACGTAAGGTGCAGTGATGTTTGGATTTGTTAACGAACTTGGTAAATTTAACTCATCTTTCATCAACTTCTCACAAAATTTAGTTTTTGCAACATGAAACTATCTAAAACACATCCCTTAGCACCTACGTGAACGGACAAGGTAAATTCATAATTAGCGTTGGTTACCGCTAAAAGAATGCAATAAAAAAATCTTATAATTATAGAAAAGAGATCCACTGTCTGGCGGCTATTCAATTGCAATATGCTTTCCGTCGATTGCACCTACGCAGTTATCGGAATTCCTTTTGCTTTCAAAGTCCAACCTCACTTTTTCCATTCATCTGTCGTCGATGGCATCTGAAATTAATTTCATTTTATTTTACTTACTGATTACGCACTTATCTTATTTTATATATTTACTTACTGGGAATGAAACACAAAACAATGATTTTGCAGAAAACAGGACCTCTATACAAAGCAATCTCAAATTTTAGATCAGGCTAAAAAATATTAAGAGGTAGTGAAAATCACTGGGAAGTAATTGAGAAATCGTTTGGAACTTAACTCAAAGCCATAACTGAAGAACAATCAGTAATTGCGCAAAAAATAATATCAGATGCCCTTTTCTATTCCAAAATGGAAAAAAAAATAATAACAAATTCTCAAATAACTTTGGTACTTACTACACCAGTCACCATTCCATCGTTATACAATTACTCCATCACCTTTTCCATCTCCATAACCGCACCAGTCATCATCCTATTGGTACACAATCACTCCATCACCTTCTCCACCTCCACAACCGCACTAGTCATTATCCCACCGGAGCTTTAAAAAATTTATTATGTTTACGAAGAAACTAGTTGTTGTATTACTACAATTATTCTAAGCACAAAAACTGTCGGTAATAATTATGATTAACAAAAAGTAACACTAGTATATAAATACAAATAATCAAGTAAAAGGAAATTTCATTTCATACCTTTATATAGTCCTTTAAGCATTTGTATATCGCCATACTGGTTTCTGGTATTACTTGTGAGAGTAACTGAGGAGATATAGCAGTATTGAATAACAAGCCAGTATAGCTGCAAACAGAAGCAAGGAATGTCAAAGTCGATATTAGTCTTTTTTCGGCACTTACTGCTTCTCGCATTATAGTATTTTGCTTTTGGATAAATGGGCATACCACACTACGTCATTGGAAACGCTTTTCGTTCGCCTTTAAATACGTCCAAAAATGTATAGAACTTAAAACTTGCTTAGACCTTGAAAGGTTAATGATTTATAGAGGTGTAAACCTTTTACACTTTCTGAAAATTTCTTCAGCCATAAGCTTCTCTTTTTCCCGTTTTTTCGTGTATCCACAAAGGTTTTTAATGTAGCAACATTAAAAACCTTTGTTAGCTACTCCTATTACAATATTTTGTAGCTTAGACATTGTAGAGGCCATGTGAAACACGTCTGCACAGAGCCACTGCTAGAAACAGATCGGATTTCAAGGATGTGCACATCGGAAAATATGCAATGAATGATTCCAATTTAGGATTTCCTATAAATCGGATAGTATCGTAAGGTGTGGAGTAGTTCTTACAGCTACGTCTTGTCTGATACACAGTACAGTGAATCCACACACTTAGCCGTACTTGTATAATAGAGATTAGTAGGCACAGCTATAAGTCAATAGCGATGATTAATAAGTGGTATACGAACACTAACCTCTATATATACAAGTATACGAGGCAGGGAATGGGTTGAATATCGAACGTTCTGTTTTCTAGTAATAAAATGCTACGAATACAACAATCAACAAACATGGATGTAATCAATGACAGATTTGAAATTTAGTTAGTTAATTAGGACATAATTCATGCGTCAACGAGTTTTCGTTATAGTAGTAGTTCTTGTACCACAAATCTGAGCTTAGGCGAAACAAGTTTGGCGTTTGACAAGGAGGTATACTGGGAATTCTTCTGTTCCTGGTCTATATTAATCATCTCCCAAATGTGGCCAAGTATCGATGTATCTTATTCGCTGATAATATATCTGTAACAGGGACAACTGATAAATAATTGACATTAAATAACCTCAAAAATTTACAAATAATTGACATTAAATTACCTCAAAAATTTACATTATTGAAAATATAATTCAAATTATTAATTTGCATAGAAATAGTGATTTAATGAATGAAACTCTATTTACGAATTTTACCGAGTTTAATTAACTATTTTAACTTATTTTTCATTCCCGACGTTTCTGGTGCTTTACAGCACCCATGGTCACGGGGGGACTGCGATGTTTTACATCCCAAGGTCATAGTTAGCCCGGCTACCTATAGTTTAAAATATCATTTTTGGTCCGATCTACGCAGCACGAGCACTGCAAAACTTCAAGATACTGTAAGCATCTTGAAGTTTTGCAGTAGTATGCTTGGGTTTGGGTTTAATTTTGTTAGTTGTAGGATCCCAAGCCGATGGCAGCACCCATCCATCTTCTCTATTAAATTAGGATGTTTTTTAATTTCAATAGCCTCGTGTATCATCCTTCATAAATCGGTGGTATTTTGCAAGATTTTGTGGTTTATCAAATCTGATGTAGTGGTGGGGACTATCTTGAACCTGTTCACAGACTGTAGACTTCCCGGAGCGTCGATGCTTCACGTCAGCTATATATTATTTCACGTGGGTTTTTATAGATCTTTTACACTTTGTACACTCCCGGATGGTTGGTAAAATTTGACTTATCTTCTTCGGCGGATTGTAGTATGTTTTAATAGAAGCTCGCTTCATGATGTAGCCAACCTCGTCAGTGACTCCTCTGACATATGGTAGTACAGCGGGCACACGCTCGACAGTGGCCAGCTTCACTCAGTCACTGTGACGTAGGCACGGAACCCGAAGCTCGTTGTCTTGCAATACTTGCTTGACGTGCTGAAGCTCGTGCTCTCTGAAACAAAGATTTACCCACGGTAGCTAACTGTGAAGGATGATGATGAGATTTACCATTTAAATGTCGATTGGTATGGGTCTTTTTTCTATACACAGTGGGACCAATAGTGTTACCAGAATTTCGGATGACTAAAATATTTAGAAAAGCTAAATAATTATTTGCCTCTAATTCCATTGTGAATTGTATTCTAGTGTTAATGGAGTTGTCGTCTGCGTACCGCTTGTAGATTTGCCTCGAGTTGATGGTGTGGTGATGGGCTCACCTGTGTCTCACATAGTCGCATACATATTAATTGAGTACTTTGAGAAGAAAGCTCTTCTTACTGCTCCTGTAATTCCAAGATTCTACAAGCGGTAAGTAGAAGACACTTTTACTTGATTTAAAAGAGAATTATATAACTGGCTCAGTGAAAAGACTTTTTACATTGTATAGGAATATTTAAAATAGGATACGTAATAGCAACTAGACTGATATAAATTTATTGGACCAATTGTGAAATATTTTAAGTATTATTACCTATTTATTGATTACTTGTAGGCATTTTGTTATTTTAGATATTTTACTCATATATAATATTATTATATCGTTATCTTATAGTTGTAAGATTTGCATACCATTGATAATGGCTGATTAAGCGGATGTTTAATTAATATGACTATTTTCAGTGTACGTTAACCAAACGCAAATAAATATTTCATTTTATTTCGTATTTCATTTCATTTCATTACAATGATTAGGTAGATTTCTTTTATCTGTTCCTTTATACATCAATAACTCGTTCATAAGTTTTCTTTGTATGTTTTAACGTGTTTTACTAATAGACTATAAAAATAATTTAAAATAGTAAGTAATAAAAATACTTAGGATAACGTTCAAAATGAGTATTCCCCTTTACAACAAAGAGCACGCTATAATTAAAGTAGCACTAAAAGACTTCGCAATAAAGTAGGGTGTTAATGAAAGTAGGCTAATTGACTCAACCACTTTATTTCAGCATTCTGTTTGAAAACTCAATTTGGATGAAATGAGCAATTTTGGTTTTGATATAATCCTAATGAATAATGATTGATGAGAGTAATGATTATTTATTTCATGTTTGCAATATTCAAATCTGAATTATAGACAAGCTATAAACAAAGATACTCCTAAAAACCTGCATGTTTCTTATTTTAAAACAGCAATATAAATAAAGCTTACGCGTGGGTCTAGAGGTCGTTAACTCTCGATTGTTAATCATGGGGTCCCTGGTTTGAATACCGGGTCGGGCCAAAATCAGTAATTAGATTTTTCTGTCAAAAAAGCTCAGTAGCAGCTCGGAGTTAGGAAATTGGTGGTGTTACACCGCTCTGCCTAGGAAAGCATATAAAGCTGATGATTCGGACTATGAGAGTGAGAGAGTGTATCTGTGCTTGCGCGCATACACTTGGGCACTTTTCTGTCCTGTGCAGATGACTAGTCTCCATTGAGACTGGCCGCCGTGACCAAAATTCCGTCTGGGGGATATTATTATTATAAATAAATAAAATAAATCTAAACCCAAATGTACCATGTATCGAATACGATAACATTCGTCTCTTGGAGGTCGTCTTCATGAAAAGGAATGTGGTGATGGATTATCTTACGCCACCAATACGCGGTATGGGACTTTTACAAGCTGATGAAGAGGAGGACATAAATAAATTACTGCTAACTTTCTAAATAAATACCTAGAGCTTCTAGGCTTTTCTTGTTTTATGTCCATTTCTATATGTCTGATACTTTAAATTAACAGATTTACCATGTAACGGCATTAAACCTAAATTTATTACGTTTTCATCTAATTTATGGCTTTTTAGTAGCAGTAAGTTTCGTAGTAGCAGTAAGATTCTGCATTCCGCCCTGTTTGTGACGTTTATTAATTGAAAATTTGCACAGACATCTCGTGCTACTATGTCGTAAACCTCGGTGATATTGGCACTTAAAGGCAGGATTTTGTAAATCAACGGAAATACGGAACTATTGTATTAAAAGTCTTAAAATTAGTAGACACTCAGATTAATTACTGAAACTTAAACCTAAACTTTAATTCTACTTGTTGAGAAAGTGCAACAGTATAGTTGGTGTCTGAAAAGTCAAAACTCTCTAGAAAATTCAATATTTTTGCTTAATACTATGCGTATTTTAATATACAATTTATAGTTTTGAATTTCTGCTTAGAAAAAAAATTCTAACCCATAAAGATGTTCTTAATTTTAAAATTCTTAATTTTGCCAATACGTGTTTTTGTTGATTATTTAATAACATTTTATGTGGCGTGAATTTCGTCTACATTAGTAGACAAATAAATTTCGATAATTGCGAGACCGTATTATCAAAAGAACAATGAAGATAGATGAAGAGCTTGGAATACATTAATCAAATCCTAAAAAGCTTTGGGCTGTCAGGGGGATTCAGAGTTGCCCCCAGCGATTTAGTAATACTTCGTAGTCTTAGGGTTTTCAGTTGAGATATTTTGTTCTTTATCATTATTGTGTTTTCTTTTTATATTGAATAGGGGTGACAAACGAGCACACAGTCCACCTGATGGTAAGTGGATGCTGTGGCCCATAGACATCCACATTTATTCTCAATTAGGGATCAAAATGCAAATGCATAGTCACCCCTGAGGGCTAAGATGGAATGCTCGATTCCAGTAAAAAGGGTCTCCGGTTCTCTGCACTCATTGTAAGAAACACAGCAACGTTATGCTGCTGTTTTGCACAGGTATTCTGTGAGAGCGTGGTCTTGGCTCGGTCGAGCCGACCCATTCGTGTCATAATATAACTGCAGCGTGGCTCTACCACGTAAATATGTTGGTCTTATAAAATAATGAAATACAATTATAACATTTTATATTATTAAAATCAGTTTTCACCGACATTCTCTACTTCGTATCATTAAATAATATTTTATAATATTCCTAAGTACCAGTAAAATGGTTATCAAAAATACTTTACTACAAAAGCACAAAAGTCTGTACGACCTACTATTTTGACGTCGAAATTTAGGTCAGCTGATACTTTGAAATTAAGCCAGACGATTCTACATTCTTTGTGAAAAGTTTTACCACTAAAATACGAGTCTGCTGTAAGTGTCAAAATCAATTTTACTTTTATCCCCCTTCTTTTGAATTAACTTTCGCATTGCGAATATAAACAAGAAAGAATTTTGTTTAAAAAAATCCCGAATAAAATATTCTTACATCACTCTTAAGTCTGGTTTAAAAACGCTGCGTTTGCCCTTACGACCCATTCCATAGTGCACCGTTAAAGGTTAACCGTTAAAGCCTATTAAAGTCACGCTGCAGATGTTTTGTCACCCCTGAGGACTAAGATAGAATGCCTCGTTTCCAGTAGAAAAGGGTCTCCGGATCTCTACACTCACCATACAAAACACCGCAACATTACGCAGCTATTTTACGCTGATATTCTGTGAGAGTATGGTCCTTAACCCGGTCGTGCCGACCCATTCGTACTACAACCATAATATAGCCGTCGCGTGGCTCTACCACGTCTATAACTTATCCATGTTTTACGTATAAGTTTTATAACGGTTTTAGAAATAAACTCAAACATTATTTCTAAAACCGTTTTAACATAGTCAAGTACATAACATAATGACTTACAAATAAATTAATGGTAGGTTTGAGTATGATCATGTCATCATCATCATTACCGTACAATCTCTCACAAATAAACTGCTGAACATAACATTTTCTAAGAATGTTACAAAGCACAATCTTGAGCCACTTTCATCAATGGACTTTCTGCATATTACTATTTTATCAATTGTAAAATTAAACATATATAACCTTATACTATATTTAATTATGATCTATACATACAAGAAATGTGTAGATAAGTCGTGTTTGTTTAATATATAATAAATAAAAGATGCTAGAGCCAAATTAATAGTTATTATAATTTTTCTCCGTCTGTCTGTGTATTACCGTGTAGTGGTGATGTCAGAATATCTACTTCACCATATCAATCCGTAGGTGTCGTAAAAAGCGACAGAAGGAAACAAATCAGGACTTGGGCAGGAGCACCTTTCTAATGAGGACTAAATAAAAAACTGCGGTTACCAACCTTTTTGCCAAGCGCGGCAACTGTGGCAAACATCCACCTCTATGAAGCAATCTAAAGGGGGAGCCTATGTTAAACAGTGGAGTCTTATATACTGTGACAGTTATCACCTATGTATTCCCGATTTACGCAAAAGCTATGTAACAGATTTACGCAAAATTTTGTATCTAGGTAGTTAAAGGTCCTTACAACAGACAGGATACTTTTTATTCGACTATGAAAATGCAAAACAACCCTCGATTTGTGAGGTTGCTTAACTGCAACACTTAGAATTAAATGTCCAAGTGAAAAAAATGTGGTGCGCGCATTGTGGGTCTTCCCACACGCCGCACTAAAGGGTACGGGCAAAACCTTCATGCTGCACTTACTATTGGCCCAATTTCGCAAGGACCTTTACGCTCCGATAGCAATGGTGGTCATTAGTTTGGTCTTCAATTACCATTGTAATAATCTTGTAAGGGAAAAAACGCTAACGTGCAATATTAGCAAATCTGATAAATTGATCGTATGGTATTGATAAGAGCACGATGTCACACAAGCGCTCGAGCTTAAACCGCAACCTGGAGAATATCCACAAAAACCGATGGCTGACTAGAAAGGCACACCGGCGGTTAAATTTCCAATCGAGCTTCTCAACTAGAGCTTTAAAGGTAAAAGTTAGAGTCCCTGTTCTGCTGATGCGTAAGCTTCATGCACAAAAGTTGTGCAAAGGCACGAGGCTACGCATAAGAGAGATGTTAAGGACAGAAGGAAAAGACATTATTCCGAGTTGAGATGCTAAAGAACAGTATGTTTCGATTTTTCGCATTCTGATTGTTTCAAATAATTTGCAGTTTCAATTTCATCGTTAGTAATTTACATTGAAGTAAGAACCATTATTAAATTTCAAAGTAAAACAAAGACGGATGTTAGTAGTTATTAATTAATTTGGCACTAGATGATTTTTGCTTCGTCAGGTGTCTATTGCCTTTTAGAGAATATCGAATGAAATTTTCGAAACGAAAACTTGCACGTCTAAGCCGAAATAAGAAAACATACAAAGTGAATACAACTTTCATACAACTTACAAATCAATTTTATTTAAATCCTCCCCATTTATTAGAAGGTTAAAACTTACAATTAGGTTTGGTTACAACAAGGTTACAACTTAAAATGCGTCCTTAAATTAGCAATAGTTTCGTTAGCTACATTTCATCAGTATTTGGGTTATTTTTAATCTTTTAAAATCTTATCTGTCTTATATATTCTATAATCTCCTTTTTATCACTAAGTCATCAACAAAGCGTTTGTTGATGACTTAGTGAAAAGGCAACCTTTACTCTATTAGTCATTAATGTAACGGTATGTTATACGTGTAATGTTATAAGTAATTTGAACTCAACGTGAAAGAAATCATTTGCGACTATTAGGCGGCCAAAAACGCGAGCAAAAGTATTATAGTATGTTTTAATAGAAGCTCACTTCAAGATGTAGCCAACCTTGTCAGTGACTCCTCTGACATATGGTAGTACAGCAGGCACACGCTCGACAGTGGCCAGCTTCACTCAGTCACTGTGATGTATGCGCGGAACCCGAAGCTTGTTGTTTTGCAATACTTGCATTACGTGCTGAGGCTCGGCAGCCAGATGTTTTCTGTCACAGATCCCTCGTGCTCTCTGAAACAAAGATTTACCCACGGTAGCTAATTGTGAAGGATGATGATGAGATTAACCATTTAAATGTCGATTGGTATGGGTCTTTTTTCTATACACAGTGGGACCAATAGTGTTACCAGGATTTCGGATGATTAAAATATTTAGAAAAGCTAAATAATTATTTGCCTCTAACTCCATTGTGAATTGTATTCTGGTGTTAATGGAGTTGTCGTCTGCGTACCGCTTGTATATTTGCCTCGAGTTGATGGTGTGGCGATGGGCTCACCTGTGTCTCACATAGTCGCAGACATATTAATGGACTACTTTGAGGAAAAAGCCCTTCTTACTGCTCCTGTAATTCCAAGATTCTACAAGCGGTAATTAGAAAAAACCTTATACTTAATTTAAAAGACAATTATATAACTGGCTCAGTGAAAAGACTTTTTACACTGTATAGGAATATTTAAATTGAATTAAATTAAATTATTTTCGAAGATTGTGACAAAATACAACAAGACCTAAATCGCTTGGAAGGCTACTGTATAAAAAATAAACTTCACCTAAGTACATCAAAATGCAAACATATCACTTTCACAAAAAAATTTAACATTAATAAATACACTTATAAACTAAACTGTGTTTCGTTGGAATCAGTATCTTTAATCAGGGATCTAGGATTGTATTTAGACTCTAAAATACACTTTGATAAACACGTAACGCACATAACCAATAAAGCCTTCAGCTTTATGGTTTTTTTTATGCGGACATGTTCTTCCTTCAAACACCCCACCACATTATTAACTTTATATAAATCTCTAATAAGATCACAGGTTGAATAGGCATCAGTTATATGGAGTCCAATATATAGTAAATATAGTTTACAGTTGGAGCGTGTTCGACGAAAATTTTTAAAATCTACAATGTACAAATGCTTTAAAAGTAATTATAATGAATGTTATGAACTTATATTAAGAAAATTCAGTGTTCTTTCTTTAGAATCGAGAAGGATGCTCTTGGATCAAACTTTGCTTTACAAAATCTGCTATAACGAATTTGATTGTAATGAACTCACCAATCAAATATACATTCGTATACCTAGTCGCTCGAATCGTATACGTGAGCTATATTCACATCAAATTTTCGCTCCAAAACCAAGTAAAACAAATGCAGGTGCACGTGCACCTCTAAATCGTATAATAAATTATACAACAACAAATTTAATGACATAGATATCTTTGGATTAACTTCTTCTAGATATAAAAAAGCTGTGTATGAGGTTCTATCTGAATTTGATGCAAGTTAATGTAATTGCTTATTTAGGTTAAATTTAATTTTTCACATCTGTGTATTATCTATATATGTGTATGTGCGTGTATGAATATGTTTGTATAAATGTGTGTATGTATATGCATGCACATGTACATGCATATGTGTAAATTAGCTTGTTTTTCTCTGTATTTATTGGTGAACGGGTCGTTTTTAATAGAACATTATATTTTAATTTTTAATTGTTACGTACACAGACCCAGTGGTAATATGTGGATAACGGTGTTGATTGTATGATTATTAAGCTTAAATAAAGTATTGTGTTTAATAATAAGATTATATTGTACAATTGTTTGTTATTCCTAATAAAGAGAAAAAAAATTTAAACTAGGATACGTAATTGCAACTAAACTGATATAAATTTATTGGACGAATTGTGAAATATTTTTAAGTATTATTACCTATTTATTGATTACTTGTTGGCATTTTGTTATTTTAGATATTTTACTCTTATATAATATTATTATATCGTTATTTTATAGTTGTAAGATTTGCTTACCATTGGTAATGGCTAATTAAGCGGATGTTTAATCAATATGACTATCTTCAGTGTACGTTAACCAAACGCAAATAAATATTTCATTTTATTTCGTATTTCATTTCATTTAATTACAATGATTAGGTAGATTTCTTTTATCTTGTTCCTTTATACATCAATAACTCGTTCATAAGTTTTCTTTACATATTTTAACATTTTTTTTCTAATAGATATGTCATAAAAATAATTTAAAATAGTAAGTAATAAAAATACTTAGGATAACGTTCAAAGTGAGTATTCCCCTTTACAACAAAGAGCATGCTAAAATTAAAGTAGCACTAAAAGATTTCGCAATAAAGTAAGGTGTTAATGAAAGTAGGCTAATTGGCTCAACCACTTTATTTCAGCATTCTGTTTGAAAACTCAATTTGGATGAAATGAGCAATTTTGGTTTTGATATAATCCTAATGAATAATGATTGATGAGAGTAATGATTATTTATTTCATGTTTGCAATATTCAAATCTGAATTATAGACAAGCTATAAACAAAGATACTCCTAAAAACCTGCATGTTTCTTATTTTAAAACAGCAATATAAATAAAGCTTACGCGTGGGTCTAGAGGTCGTTAACTCTCGATTGTTAATCATGGGGTCCCTGGTTTGAATACCGGGTCGGGCCAAAATCAGTAATTAGATTTTTCTGTCAAAAAAACTCAGTAGCAGCTCGGAGTTAGGAAATTGGTGGTGTTACACCGCTCTGCCTAGGAAAGCATATAAAGCTGATGATTCGGACTATGAGAGTGAGAGAGTGTATCTGTGCTTGCGCGCATACACTTGGGCACTTTTCTGTCCTGTGCAGATGACTAGTCTCCATTGAGACTGGCCGCCGTGACCAAAATTCCGTCTGGGGGATATTATTATTATAAATAAATAAAATAAATCTAAACCCAAATGTACCATGTATCGAATACGATAACATTCGTCTCTTGGAGGTCGTCTTCATGAAAAGGAATGTGGTGATGGATTATCTTACGCCACCAATACGCGGTATGGGACTTTTACAAGCTGATGAAGAGGAGGACATAAATAAATTACTGCTAACTTTCTAAATAAATACCTAGAGCTTCTAGGCTTTTCTTGTTTTATGTCCATTTCTATATGTCTAATACTTTAAATTAACAGATTTACCATGTAACGGCATTAAACCTAAATTTATTACGTTTTCATCTAATTTATGGCTTTTTAGTAGCAGTAAGTTTCGTAGTA
Organism: Parnassius smintheus behrii; assembly: GCA_036936625.1. NCBI lineage: Eukaryota > Metazoa > Arthropoda > Insecta > Lepidoptera > Papilionidae > Parnassius > Parnassius smintheus. The sequence goes on from JAUPFT010000021.1 coordinate 29,024,463, forward strand.
GCAGTAAGATTCTGCATTCCGCCCTGTTTGTGACGTTTATTAATTGAAAATTTGCACAGACATCTCGTGCTACTATGTCGTAAACCTCGGTGATATTGGTACTTAAAGGCAGGATTTTGTAATTCAACGGAAATACGGAAATATTTTATTAAAAGTCTTGAAATTAGTACTTGGTCTTAGAAGTACTGAAACTCAGATTAATTACTGAAACTTAAACCTAAACTTTAATCCTCCTTAGAATAAAAAATCTTCTGACCCGTAAAGATGTTCTTAGTTATAAAATTCTTAATTTTGCCAAAACGTGTTTTTGTTAATTATTTAATAACATTTTATGTGGCGTTTTTCTGTGAATTTCGTCTGTATTAGTAGACAAATAAATTTCGATAATTGCAAGATCGTATTATGAAAAGAACAATGAAGATAGATGAAGAGCTTGGAATACATTAATCAAATCGTAAAAAGCTTTGGGCTATCAGGGGGATTCAGAGTTGTCCCCAGCGATTTAGTAATACTTCGTAGTCTTAGGGTTTTCAGTTGAAATATTTTGTGCTTTATCATGATTGTGTTTTCTTTTTATATTGAATAGGGGTGACAAATGAACACACAGTCCACCTGATGGTAAGTGGATGCTGTGGCCCATAGACATCCACATTTATTCTCAATTAGGGATCAAAATGCAAATGCATAGTCACCCCTGAGGGCTAAGATGGAATGCTCGATTCCAGTAAATAGGGTCTCCGGTTCCCTACACTCATCGTAAGAAACACAGCAACGTTATGCTGCTGTTTTGCGCGGGTATTCTGTGAGAGCGTGGTCTTGGCTCGGTCGAGCCGACCCATTCGTTGCCATAATATAACTGCAGCGTGGCTCTACCACGTAAATATGTTGGTCTTATAAGACAATGAAATACAATTATAACATTTTATATTATTAAAATCAGTTTTCACCGACATTCTTTATTTCGTATCATTCAATAATATTTTATAATATTTCTAAGTATCAGTAAAATAGTTATCAAAAATACTTTACTACAAAAGCACAAAAGTCTGTACGACCTACTATTTTGACGTCGAAATATAGGTCAGCTGATACTTTGAAATTAAGCCAGACGATTCTACATTCTTTGTGAAAAGTTTTACCACTAAAATACGAGTCTGCTGTAAGTATCAAAATCAATTTTACTTTTATCCCCCTTCTTTTGAATTAACTTTCGCATTGCAAATATAAACAAAAAGAATTTTGTATAAAAAATCCCTAATAAAATAATCTTACATCACTCTTAGGTCTGGTTTAAAACCGCTGCATTTTCCTTTACGACCCATTCCATAGTTAACCGTTAAAGCCTATTAAAGTTGCGCTGCAGATGTTTTGTCACCCCTGAAGACTAAGATAGAATGCCTCGTTTCCAGTAAAAAAGGGTCTCCGGATCTCTACACTCACCATGCAAAACACCGCAACATTACGCAGCTATTTTACGCTGATATTCTGTGACAGCATGGTCCTTAACCCGGTCGTGCCGACCCATTCGTGCTACAACCGTGATATACCTGCAGCGTAGCTCTACCACGTCTATAACTTACCCGTGTTTTACGTATAAGTTTTATAACGGTTTAAGAAATAAACTCAAACATTATTTCTAAAACCGTTTTAATATAGTCAAGTACATAACATAATGACTTACAAATAAATTAATGGTAGATTTGTGTATGATCACGTCATCATCAACATTACCGTACAATTTCTCACAAATAAACTGCTGAACATAAGATTTTCTGAGAATGTTACAAAGCACCATCTTGAGCCACTTTCATCAACGGACTTTCTGCATATCGCTACGATAAGATATTACTATTTTATCAATTGTAAAATTTAACATATATAAGCTTATACCATATTTGATTATGATCTATACATACAAGAAATATATAGAATAAGTTGTGTATGTTTATCTAATTCTTTTTGGAAAACAGAATATAGTAGTATGGGAATAAATAAAAGATGCTAGAGCCAAATTAATTGTTATTATAATTTTTGACCGTCTGTGTAGTGGTGATGTCAGAATATCTACTTAACCATATCATTCCGTAGGTGTCCTAAAAAGTGACAGAAGAAAACAAATCAGGACATGGGCAGCAGCGTCTTTCTAATGAGGACTAAATAAAAAACTGCGGTTACCAACCTTTTTGCCAAGCGCGGCAACTGTGGCAAACATCCCCCTCTATGAGGCAATCTATAGGGGGAGCCTATGTTAAACAGTGGAGTCTTATATGCTGTGACAGTTATCACTTATGTATTCCCGATTTACGCAAAAGCTATGTAACAGATTTACGCAAAATTTGGTATTTAGGTAGTTAAAGGACCTTACAACAGAGAGGATACTTTTATTCGACTATGAAAATGCAAAACAACCCTCCATTTATGAGGTTGCTCAATTACAACACTTAGAATTAAATGTCCAAGTGAAAAAAATGTGGTGTGCGCATTGTGGGTCTTCCCACACGACGCACCAAAGGGTACGGGCAAAACCTTCTTGCTGCACTTACTATTAGCCCAATTTCGCAAGGACCTTTACGCTCCGACAGCAATGGTGGTCACTAGTTTGGTCTTCAAATTACCATTGTAATAATTTTGTAAGCAAAGAAACGTCAACGTACAATATTAGCAAATCTGGTAAATTGATCGTATGGTATTGATAAGAGCACGATGTCACACAAGCGCTCAAGCTTAAACCGCTACCTGGAGAATATCCGCAAAAACCGATGGCTAACTAGAATGGCACACCGGCGGTTAAAATTCCAATCAAGCTTCTCAACTAGAGCTTTAAATGTAAAAGTTAGAGTCCCTGTTCTGCTGATGCGTAAGCTTCATGCACTAAAGTTGTGCAAAGGCACGAGGCTTCGCATAAGAGAGATGTTAAGGACAGAAGGAAAAGACATTATTCCGAGTGGAGATGCTAAAGATGCGGAAAATCGAAACAGTATATTTCGATTTTCGATTTTCAATTCCGATTGTTTCAAATAATTTACGGTTTCAATTTCAACGTTAGTAATTTACATTTAATTGAAGTTAGAACGATTATTAAGTCTCAAAGTAAAACAAGGACGGATGTTAGTAGTTATTAATTAATTTGTGCACTTGATGATTTTTGCTTCGTCAGGTGTCTGTTGCCTTTTAGAGAATATCGAATGAAATTTGCGAAACGAAAACTTGCACGTCTAAGCCGAAATAAGAAATCATACAAAGTGAATACAACTTTCATACAACTTAAAAATCAATTTTATTTAAATACTCCCCATTTATTAGAAGGTTAAAACTTACAATTAGGTTTGGTTACAACAAGGTTACAACTTAAAATGCGTCCTTAAATTAGCAATACTTTCATTAGCTACATTTCATCAGTATATTTGTCATTTTTAATCATCTTATCTGTCTTATATATTCTATAATCTTCTTTTTATCACTAAGTCATCAACAAAGCGTTTGTTGACGACTTAGTGAAAAGGCAAGCTTTACTCTGTTAGTCATTAATGTAACGGTATGTTATATGTATAATGTTATAAGTAATTTGAACTCAACGTGAAAGAAATCATTTGCGAAAAACGCGAGCAAAAATAGTGTTTAAATGAGTGTGAAGACAATGGCTTTATTTTAATGTTAAGGTAAAATTCCGTCATTTAAGAAATATAATAATATTAGCCAAAATAAATAGAATTTGAGTTGGCAAATATATTTTTTTGTATATGGGATCAATTATTTTGGGTCGATGCTAGGGAATGTTATAGAGTTTAGAGATAATAATGAATATATAATAATATATATATGTACATAAACTAAATACTAATATTGTATTATATCAGTAATTAATTTATGTACATACATATATTATCCGTGATTAGTGTATATGTATTATCATTATTTATTTATTATTAGTAGTAATGTACGCAAAAGTTTACCTTTTAATATATTCTTGCGCGAATAAGTCAACGTCATGTATCCGGTACTAGCACCATCTAGTGTCAGGGACGAGAGCGAGGGGAGCTTTCCAGAAAATGACATCACTAATCTTTCAACCGACAGCGCCATCTAGTCTCGGAACGAAGAAATAAGCTTCTAGAAGTCGACACTCGAACTCTCGGCCCCTTGCGCGTGTTTACTTGAATATTCGGGATGTTTCGGTGCTAATTTGTATTTATAGGCGCTGCAAGATGCGATCGGGGAAGAATTTGGTGAGACAAGCGAAGCTCTGGAGCGGAATAAAAGTAAATCAGTGTGATTAATTATTAGTGTTTTAAGTTTTAATTAGTGTAAAGTGAATTTAAGAGTTAATTTTGGTAATTCTATCGGCAATTTTTATGGTCACGAACCTCAAGCTCGTAACAATTAGTGAAAGAAGTGGGATAACATCATGCCGATTTTACCTAAGGAGGACACGGAGGGTGTCCGTACCCGAAGTAACGCCAGCAGGAGACGGACCAGAGACGATTTGGTGGTGAAACGCCGCAGACGTCAGAGGCCCAACTGCCAGGCACGGAGGCTGGCCCGTCGGCAGCTCCTACACCTGCAGCGTCTGACTTAGGTGCTCTGATGGTGGTGCTGCAGGAGCAGGCCCGTCGGTTGGAAGAGCAGCTGAAGCGCGGACAGGAGGAACTGGCTCGTCGACAAGAGGAACAGGCCCGCCGACAGGAGGAACAGGCCCGTCGATTAAAAGATCAGCAGGCGGAACAGGCTCGTCGGTCGGAAGAGCAGATGCTGCTCATGAAGGACCTTCACGCTACCTTTGGGACAGAGATAAGGGAGGTGAAGGATAGGGTTGCTCAACATGACAACCGCCTGTCGGAAGCTGAAACCCGAATCGAAGAAGATGAAACCCGAATAGACCATGTGAACAATCGGGTTGACAACGTGATGGCTGACGTGAAGAAAACGCTGGACGACCTCAAATTTGGGGATGGAACAACAGCTCCCGTAGTAGCTACAATACCTTGGCTACGTGGAATTAAAGTGCCGCCGTTCGACGGGACTTCTTCCTGGTCGGCCTACAAAATTCAGTTCTAGGCCGTCATGGAGGCGAACGGCTGGAATAAAAGCCAAGCCATGACTGCACTTACCCTAGGCCTGCGCGACCAAGCCTTAACTATGTTGGAAGCTCTTGATAAGAAAGTGACCTACGAGCAGCTCCTTGAGGCGTTGGAGGCGAGATATGGCGACGCTCACCTGGAACACGTCTTTCGCGCGCAGTTTAAAGATCGCGTGCAAGGCAGCAACGAATACCTGCAGCATTGGGCCCTGGAGGTGGAGAAGATGGTTCGAAAAGCATACCGGTCTGTACCTGCGCTCATTGAGGGGAACCTGGTTCAGACATTCGTCGACGGCATCCGCGACCTTGAAGTGAGAGCTGCTGTGAGGCTCGGTTACCACGAGACGCTTAAGGATGCCTTGGCCCATGCACTGGAGGTGGAAGCCGTACGGCCGGATCATCGTTGCCATCGCGTCAGGGAGGTTGCAGCAGCTACAGTTCGCGACCGCAACAAAGTATACAGTCCTAGGTGCTATGGCTGTGGGGAAAAGGGCCATCTTCGATCCAGCTGCCCTAAGCGAACCCTAGAAAGGGAAGTTGAACGATCTCAGGAGGGTAGAGCGGCCAACAGCACCACCCAGCAGCAGCGGGGAAACGAGTAAAAGCCAGAACTGCGAGGCGGGTGCTAGCTGATGTTAAAGGAGCCCCAAGGATCTCAATCTCACAAACCCATGATGGGAACAATCTAATCATTAAGGGCGAGGTCAACGGAATGCCGTGTAAACTGACCATAGACACTGGAGCCTCTCGTACGGTTGTTAGTTCAACAGTCAACAAATCAAGAAGCTTCAACAGTTGCGGATAAGCTAGTTAATGAAGTCTTCTGTCGTTTTGGAGTACCTTTAGAGATTCAGATTCAGACTCCTAAGATCGTCCATGTGGATCGCTTGGCGCGTTATTATGGGGCCGATAATGCTCGGGACGAGCATGTCTTAGGAGGGGGCAGTGTTAAGCGAATAAGTCGACGTCATTTATCTGGCACTAGCGCCATCTTGTGTCAGGGACGAGAGCGAGGGGAGCTTTTCAGAAAATGACATCACTAATCTTTCAACCGACAGCGCCATCTAGTCTCGGAACGAAAAATTAAGCTTCTAGAAGTCGACACTCAAACTCTCGGCCCCTTGCGGGTGTTTACTTGAATATTCTGGATGTTTCGGTGCTAATTTGTATTTATAGGCTCTGCAAGAGGCGATCGGGGAAGTATTGAATTTGGCGAGACAAGCGAAGCTTCGGAGTGGAATAAAGTGAATCAGTGTGATAAATTATTAGTATTTTAGGTTTTAATTAGTGTAAAGTGAATTAAAGAGTTAATTTTGGTAATTCTATCGGCAATTTTTACTGTCACGAATCTCAAGCTCGTAACAATATTTTCCTTAATGGGTCTATACGAAGATTTTTCTGAATATTATGGAATAATATTTCTGTGTCTAGTTGTGTGTACATAAATACATTTAAAAAAATGTAATTGTCTTGAAAATTTTTTTCATTCTTATAGTTGTGGCCGTAGAAGGAATAGGGGAGATCTCCCGCCGGGCAAAGTGTCCTACCCGGGGAACGGCCAACGCTCCGTGTGAATGTTCGGAGCTGTTCTATATATACCGTTTATGATTCGGATCTTTGATAGGCTTGGATGAGTTTCGCTTGTGTCGCGACGTTGGGGCCGCCACATTTTAAGACAAAAAGAGTTGCCGTGGCCTTTTTATAAATTATAGTTCTATTATGATAAAATCTATGCTCCTTTCCTTATCTAAATGTTGTTTTGGTTAAAGCATTTAAAATTTGGAGACCAGAGCGATTAATTTTGTAAAATCACCTAAATTCTTGCGTAAAATAGGTCGCACCTTTTTATTTGCAAGGTCCTATTATTCAACATTATTATCATTACAAGCCATTAAAAATTAACTACTGAATATAGCCTGTAAAATATATCTTAAGCCGACGTCATGCATTGACTTCCTCTATATTTTACAAGGTCATCACTCCATCTAGGAAGCCAAACAATACTTACATTCCGTTACCGTTACAGCCTACTAAAGTCCTCTGGTGAACATAAGCCTCCACCATAGATTGCCTCATAGGGGAAGTGACAACCACAGTTTTTTTGTCTTTATAAGGAAGGCACTGCAGCCCAGCTGATTTGTTTACCTTTGTTGCCTCTTAGGACAGCTACGGAATAATATGGGGTAGTAGATATTCGTACACCACCACTACACGATAAATACTCATTACTACATCGTGATTACATCACTACAGCCTTTCACAAGTTCACTGCAGAACATAGAGCTCTCTCAAAAAATGCCACAAATCACGGTCCTGAGTCACCTGCATCCATTGACTACCTGCATGTCTTACCAAGTCGGCATTACATCTAGTGGAGGGTCGCCCTACACTTTGCTTACAGGTACGAAACTGCCACTCGAGAACCCATTTTTTACATAGTTACATTAATGGTATCGGCTTGACTCATTGGCACTGCAAAGAGATGTTGCATTTCTTTGCGTATTTTATCGCATCTACCACGGGGACTACTCTGAGGAATTGTTCGGAATAATTCCAGCCCCACAATTTCCCATCGCACATCGCGACAAAATTCGCGATACGATCCATACCATCTGGATGACTGGCGGTCCACCATTGTGCGATTTAGAAGATGTTTTCTTTCTCACACAACTTCCTTGTGGAATCGACTACTACCAGAGATTTTTGCGGATCGATACGACTTAGGGACCTTCAAGAAAAGAGCCTTCTCCTTTTCCAAAGGCCGGCAACGCATCTGCAATTCCCCTGTTGCAGTTGTTAATGGGCGGCCGTAATCAATTACCATCAGGTGAGCCGAATGCTCATTTGCCCTGTCTCCTATAAAAAATACTTATATTAAACAATACCTGCATTAAGCAACGTATTTGTATAAAGTTGTTTTAGGTTAATAATATATAATTTAGCCGTGATTCTATTGAAATGGAATTTAAAGAGAAATTACATTAAATTTAATGAACCAAATCTTGGTAGCGCTCGCCCAGAATTTAGTGCTAGCAAATCGAATTCAATCCCCGCCTGTACTAGTCATTAATTGCAACTTTAAACGCTGATTTGCCCTATGCGCGGCGACGAGGGAAAACAAGCGCAAGTAGAGTAGTAATTACACCATAAGGGTTCTGCATAAATTAATTATTTTAACAGTGTAATAACTTATACTGATTGTGTTCGTAATATTATCTGTAAAATAATGTCATATACACAATTTGCACTAGGCTCTACAATATGTGTTGACGCTAAGAATGTAAATGTGTGCTAAATTTAATATTCACTTATATTTAGTTACCCATGTACTACAACAGATTTATTATGTTTCATAAACTTAAGCAAAACATTCTCTGTATTTTTATAAAATAGATGTAAACAAAATGTTGGGGTATGTAAATACAGACAGAAATTAGTTGCTCAAGCTTAATTGCAGGTTATTTCTTCAGTTCGCTTAACAGAGAGGCTCACAATATTCTTTTTCTCTACATATCTTTCACTGCTTAGTGTATGATGAAACACAAAGTCACTGAGCAAGCTATGAAGAGAGCCATGTTCGATGTTTTTATGCTTGATGGAATCTGTAACGATGATATCCGCAACAGAAGCAGAGAAACAGAGAAATTCCAGCGGATACGTAGACTGAAGTTGCTATGGGTTGGCTACTAACTCGGTAAATACTACACCGACATCTAATGGCAGAGAAAGGTTGTCACGTGGCAGACTAGTTCTAAGGCAGCACAAGTTGAGTGAAACGCGGATTTGATATCGAGAAATTCGATGGATGCCGGTAATCTTTGGAGGAGACCTATGTTCAACAGTGGACATTTGTTGGACTGTAATGATGATGATATTGATTTCAAAACGCGTATAGTCTCTCTAAACGCTTCAACGAAATCAATAGTGTGACGTGTGAAGACAATAGCTTTAATTTATTTTACAATTCGTTTATTTTGTGTAAACTACGTACAGAAACAGTTTTTATTAGAAATTAACCATTTGACAATTTTCAATTATTGCACTGTAGAACCTGCTTGCCAAGCGTTGCAACTATGGAAATATCCCCCTACGTGGAAATTTATTGGGGAGGCCTACTTACAGCAGTTGACTTTAATAGGATTTAACGGTTAACCGTTAACGGTGCATTCCATAGGTTGTAAGGGAAAACGCAGTGTTTTTAAATCAGACATAAGAGAGATGTAAGATTATTTTATTCGGTTTATATTCGCAATGCGAAAGTTAATTCAAAAGAAGGGGGATAAAAGTAAAATTGATTTTGATACTTACAGTAGACTTTTATTTTAGTGGTAAAACTTTTCACAAAGAATGTGGAATCGTCTGGCTTAATTTAAGACTATCAGCTGATCTATATTTCGACGTCAGAATAGTAGGTCGTACAGACTCTTGTGCTTTTGTAGTAAAATATTTGATAACATTTTACTGATACTTAGGAATATTATAAAATATTATTGAACGATATGAAGTAAAGAATGTCGATGAAAACTGATTTTAATAATATAAAATGTTATAATTGTATTTCATTGTTTTATAAGACCAACATATTTACTTGGTAGAGCCACGCTGCAGTTATATTATGGCACGAATGAGTCGGCTCGACCGAGGCAAGACCACGCTCTCACAGAATACCGGTACAAAATAGCAGCATTATGCTGCTGTATTTCTTACGATGAGTGTAGAGAACTGGAGACCCTTTTTACTAGAATTGAGGCATTCCATCTTAGCCCTCAAGGGTGACTACGCATTTGCATTTTGATCTCTAAAGTAAAGTAAAGTTACAGCCAATATACGTCCTACTGCTGGGCACAGGCCTTCGCTCATTTCTGAGAGGGTTTAAGGGCAAGGAATTGTCCGCCGCGCTGCCCCAATGCATGTTGGCGAACTTCACATGTCTTCGAAATATATTTTTATTTACATCTCTGACATGCAGGTTTCCTCACGATGTTTTCTTTCACTGCCGAGCACGTGGTAAATCAGCACTTAAAATTGCAATTAACAATTTCATTGGTGTTGGCGGGGATCGAACCCGGTTTGCTCGCGTACTGTGAATTTTATAGCAAGCGCTAACCATCTGAGCTATAATAATCGATAATAAATCTTTAATAAATTTTGATCTCTAATTGAGGATAAATGTAGACACCCTATGGACAACAGCATCCACTTACCATGAGGTAGACTGTGTACTCGTTTGTCACCCAATGCTATAAAAGAAAATTATTATCCGACTGCAATATTTTTCCAGGTAAATCCGTCAGTATCTATGCTATCTAAAACTTTACTATTACTACTACTTAAACTAAGTGGATTGTGAATAAGATATTTAATTATATTATCCACAACTAGAGACCGGCACTGGCTTCGCCTGTGTGGGATCTATAAATGTAGTGAATCTAAATAATAGATTTAAACAATCGTAGGAAGATAATTTTATTGTTTCTTATCAATTTTTTCCGTTTAAAAAAATCTTAAGTTTTTCGTACAAGGTATAACCTAGATCACTCTTGGCATTGCTCTCTATCTGTTCGTGAAGTTTCGTTACAAATGGTTCCGTTATTCCGAAGATAAGTTCGGAGAGACAGACAAACTTAAATTTTAAAAATGAAAATGAAATCAAGGCAACAAAGGGACAGTGAAAATTAGCTCGAGAGTTACTTCAATTTTTTTATAGCTCATCAACAAAAATCTTGGAACTCCCATATTTGTTTCATATCCTGCGTTAAGAATTTGAGTGATTGGAAGAAAGGGTCCCGTCGTCGGCTGTACCCATGGTTTGGATCAAACCAAAAGATCACGTTTCAGACTGCTATATTTGTCTTACAGATACAAAAGGTTTTTTTTTAACATGTGGGGGGGGGGGGCAAACGAGCATACGGTTCACCTGATATTAAGTAAGTAACAACTGCAATACCAGAGGAATTGCAGATGCGTTGCCGGCCAGTAAGAAAGTAGTAAGTTCTTTTCTTGAAGGCCGTATCGGTCCGGAAAAATCGACGGTGGTAAATTATTTCACTGAGAGGTCGTATGCGGAAGAAAACTCCTAGTGAAACGTACAGTGATGGACCACAAAGCATCCGGATGGTGTGGATGGTATCGGGAGGTTTTCCGCGTAGTGTGTTCATGAAATTTGGCGGCTGGGATTAATCCGAACAATGCAATAATTAATTAATTGTATTAATTAATTCTAAAAAAACACGCAGTTAGTTACTATTTAAATTTTTTCGTATAAGGGTATACCGTGTTGCTAACACAAGGCTGCGTGCTATCGCCAACGCTGTTTCTTCTGCATATCAATGATATGTTGCAAAACCGTAACATTCATTGCTATGCAGATGACAGCATTGGTGATGCTTTTTACACCAGACGAGCCAATATTTCTCGGGAAAACGTCTCCGAGTGCCGGGAAAAACTTGTGTCTGAAGTCGAGTCTTTGCTGAACAAAGTCTCGTATTGGGGGCAACTAAATCTAGTCCAGTTTAACTCCCAGAAGATACAAGTTTGCGCGTTAACAGCTAAAAAGAACCCATTTGTCGTATCTCCTTAGTTTCAAGGCACTCCCATTGATGTCTCAGCCAGTATCGGAATTCTCGGCGTCGACATATCGAGTGACGTGCAGTTTCGTGGTCACTTGGAAGAGCTTGAAAAAGCTTGGCGTGCTCAGCAGAGCGGGACAGTATTTCATACCGGCACACCGCCTGCAACTTTACAAGGCGCAGGTTCGGCCGCACATGGAATACTGTTCCCATCTCTGGGCTGGGGCTCCCCAGTACCAGCTTCTGCCACTTGACCGCATCCAGCGCAGAGCGGCTCGAATCGTCGACGACCAAGTGCTTTCCGATCGGCTCGATTCACTGGCACTGCGAAGAGATGTTGCATCTCTTTGCATTTTCTTTCGCATATACCATGGAGAGTGCTCTGAGGAATTGTTGGGATTAATCCCGGCCGCCAAATTTCGTGAACGCACTACGCAGCTACTACACCAGCACTACACCATCTGGATGCTTGGCGGTACACCACTGTACGTTTCAAAAGGAGTTTTCTTCCGCGTACAACCTCTCTATGGAATAGTTTACCACCGGCTATTTTTCCGGACCGATAAGACCTGGGGACCTTCAAGAAAAGAGCTTACTCCTTTCTAAAGGGCCGGCAACGCACTTGCGATTCCCCTGGTGTTGCGGTTGATTATGGGCGACGGTAGTCACTTAACATCAGGTGAGCCACATGCTCGTTTGCCCCCTCTTCTATAAAAAAAAAAACACTACAGCGTTCATAGTGACGCCAGTCTTTGATTCATGTGTGCGTGGGTACCACATGACGCGCATATCTTACGTACTATGCCTGCATTAATGTGCGGGACTTGTTTTTATTTATTTATTTATGATTACCCAGAAATGTGGGAGATTTCATTTTTCATTCATATTGACGTACCTATTGATTCTAAAAGTATAATATTGTTTTATGTAGGTACGAACATCGCACTAAAATATTGAAGATAAGTAAGATAAATATTAATGTAACACTCAAAAATAAATAAAAAACACAGTAGACGTTTACATATCTCTCTTTCTCGCTCCAGTAACGGTTCTGAGTGACCAAAATAGATAGAAGCACTGGAAAGTGCGATTCCGTGCTGCCAGATGTAATTCAACTCTAAGCCTTAATATGGCTTAAACCTCTATACAGATAATCTTTCTAGTTGATCATGACAATAAAAATGGTAAAAATATTGCAAAGGCTAGGCAACACTCGAATAATATTGCGCAGTATTATTACTTGTATTGACATTTAGTTTTTGTATTATTTTACAAAGAAATACACCAAAAAATTGTTTATATTATTGTACTTAGTTATGAAAAGTGTTGCTATTATCCTTAACTTTTTTCCAAGAGTAATTTTTACATGATTTCACAGCACAAACAGTCATTTTGTCAAATTAAAAACACCGATGCGTGACATGTGTTCGCAGTGAACTTCGCTGGCATATCGAACGAATACACCAGTATTGGAGCTTTTTAAATGGAAGCGTTTTAGGCGCGCAAACACGGTATCTGGACCTATGAAATATCGTTGTCTGTGGCCCATAGACACTTACATGTATCTTCGATTACGAATCAAAATTCAGATGCGTTATCACACGTGAGGACTAAATTGGAATGCCTCCTTTCCACTAAAAAGGGTTTCCGTTTCTCTACACTCAACATACGAAACACAGCAGCATTAAGCTACTATTTTACGCCGGTATTCTGTGAATGTGTGGTCCTTCTCCGGTCGAGCCGACCCATTCGTACTACAACTATACTACTAACATAACTGCAGGGTGGCTCTACCACATATGTAATTTTATTTATATATTAAATGCCCATCCATTTAATATGGTGAAAGTCGATCCTGATGAAAAAATCTTCTTTTCACAACGTTTTATTAGCTTAATTCACGCTCCATTATGTTAGTAAATGGAACAATAATTTCATAAAAAAAATCTTGAAAATATTGAAAAATAAAACCAACAGTGAAAATTAAAATGGTACGAACTGATTATAGGGTCAATAAACGCGCGGACGCTGAATTCTTTTATTTAGCTTGGTAGGAAACAATGCATGGGTATTACTGTACTTCGCTCACTCTACCCTTTCCTTTCACACACGCTCTGTCGCCGCCCGGCCGACCCGTGTCATCTCGCAATTTACAATACCAAAATGTGGGGAATTCCCCAAATTATGGGGATTGGTATTATTTAGGGGTTTTGAAAATAGAGTTCCCGGGCCAAGTCAGAACCTTTTTTAAGAAATCTAAATACTTATCTTAACTGTTTTATTAGGTTACTTATGAATATCGAACGACTCCCTTTTTATAATTATCGTCTCGCACAATATTTAATTTTTGGCTTTATTTTGGCACCTTTTGTTTATCATTTAATGCTTTTGATTTCTTTATTTTTTAATTTACAAGTAGAGTAAATAGAGCTACTGTGGTCGTTATAATTGGCAACAAGGGAAGTAATTAAAAATACTACATTTAGTGAAATGCTTGTTACAAAAATTTTTAAATTGTGAAGATAAATTTTTCGGGAAAAAAGAAAAATGTTGATTAAAAAATAAACTTTATAAAATTAGTTGAATATTTAAATAATACTTCTTTTTACGGATTTTATCGCGTATATTTAACTTTTTAAATACCCGACGTTTCGAGCACCTTACGGCACCCATGGCCACGGGGGTGGACTGAAATGTTCAACGTCCATATGTCATAGTTGAAAGAAGATTTGGAGGCGATACGTCAAGACATTTCCTCTATGTGAAGTCGAAGTTCAGTGCCTAAACCGAATTTTCCCAAAGACGAATTTATAGCGTTAAAGAACCTACGCAATAAACCAGAACTCACGATTCTCCGCACTGATAAAGGAAATGCCACGGTAGTCGTGGATACACCGGATTATAATTCTAAAATACAAGAACTATTGTCGAATGTAAGCACTTATAAGAGGTTAAAATGACCGAAAAAATAGTACACTTAAAACAACTAATGACCTCATAAAGAAATACTCCGAAAAATTAAATCTGTATATAAAATCGATATATCCTACGTGTGCCTCGAATCGGTATCGGATTGGCAGACTAGGACCACAGGCTTGGCCATCTCGCTCACCAGATCTCACCCCGCTATACTTCTGTCTGTGGGGGTATGTGAAAGAAAGGGTTTTTAATTGTGAGTGTAATAGTGCTGACGAAATGCGCCAAAGGGTTGTGGATATTTTCGACAAACTACGTGCGGACTGTATTGAAGACCATACGCTGACTTCCCGCCTGCATGAGGAGACGCAACGCCGAGCCCAAATCTGCCTCGAAAATAATGGGACACAATTTGAGCCGCATCTCATAAGGCCACGGAGGATTAACATCGGTAAGCTATTTAACCCTTCAATCCTCATAAAATTCCTAGACATCAGTCTAAGCAAGATAAGAATGGCTCTCAGTAGAGCTTGTGAAAACGGGTTCCAAACCGGTACCTAAAGTCCTACAGAAGCTTTTTAAACACGTCGTCCATGATGAAACTACTCCGCAGACGTGGGGCGGAAGTGTGGTGTTCTTGTTCTTCAATAAAGGCGACAACGCTCTTTTGAAGAACTACGGAACGATTTTCCTTCTGATTCGCGTCTACGTGCTGTTTTCGAGAGTCAATACGAATCTTCTATCACGCAAACTCGACAACTAGATGACTTCCAGCTACCCCAGTCAAGCCGGTTTCCGAAAAGAGAGAGTTTAACCTGCCACTATGCCTTGCGTATGTGGACTCTGAAAAAGCCTTTGATTCCGTCAAAATGCTGAAGTGTTGTACAGTAGGGCTACGATGGCTATCCAAGTACAGAAGCCTATCCAACCGCAGAGAGGTGTAAAACAGGGTGACGTTATATCCCCTAAATTCTTTACCGCTGCACTAGAAGAAGTTTTCAAGGTTTACCTGTTAAACTGGAGAGGATACGGTGTTAACATCAATGACGACAACATCACCTAGGCACTATATTCAATGACCTCAATAGTGTCTACCGACGGATAAGTCTTAAGATGAACATGGAAAAAACAAAGGTCATGTGTAATGTCCATGTCACACTTATGCCGGTAGTTGTTGATGAGTACGTTTACCTGGGAAAAATAGTCCAACTAGGTAAATCTAACATCGACTGAGAGGTCAATCGACGGATTAATTTCGTCTAGGCAGCGTTAGGAAAATTACTACGCATCTTCCCGTCAGTTATACCTCAAATCCTGAAAACGAGATTGTGCAACAAGTGCGTGTTGCCAGTGATAATTTATAGATCTGAGACGTGGTCCTTCACTGTTGGCCGTATGAGGACGCTCAAGGTCGTTTAGCGAGCTTTGGAGACGGCTATGCTCGGATTTTCTCTGCGTGAATACTTAAAAGTGAGGATACCCACGGTAGGATTCGGATGGCCGACATAGCCCAACGGATTAGTAAGCTGATGTGTAAATGGGCCTGCCATATAGCTTGAAGAACCGACAACCGATGGGGAAAAAAGATTCTCAAGTGGCAGCCTGGTATAGGTAGGCGAAGTGTAGGACGACGCCCTACTAGTTGGAGTGACGACCTGGTAAGATATGCAGGAAGTAAATGGATGCAGGTGGTTTAGGACCGTGCTTTGTGGTATTCCTTGGGGGAGTCCTATTTTCATCAGTGGACTTGTGGAAATCTGTGATGATGATGATGATGATAATTAATATCCATAGCTGTGCCAAATCACAGATTTTCGACACCTTTGGTCTATGAGTAAAACCGCGGACGGACGGACTACGGACTACCCTAAAAACTGGATTACCATGATAAGCAAGTAAGATGGACAAAATTCGTTACTCTCGCTTTGGTATGGATTACTGGTCACTGCTCGATGAAATGGGACTTCAGAACTTTTAAGTGAGCTTCCCGTCATAAGTCATCATAGTCTTGTCTTTATCCAACAAACGCACTGCGTTCAGTTTTTTTAATATAAATTGCGTGACAAACGAGATTATAATTCACCTGATGGTAAATGGCTACTGCAGTTCATGGACCCTGCAGCCAACATCAAACAAAAAAGCTACCGATGATCTCTAAAGACCGAGAAGGAATGCCATGGCATAGTCCATGTGAAGTGACGATCTGATGGAATATGCACAGTCGGTTGATGCAGGCAATCTTTGGAGGAGCCCTGTGTTCAAATGATGTTTAAGGACAGATGTCATGTTAATGCATTATCGTAACCAATAGTGGGACTTGTATGGATAATAGTTTTAATTTCTTTTACTGGTACGGTGATAGTTTGAAATATTAGAAACAACGTAAATAAGAATTTTCATTGGTTTATTTGTGTCTTTTGAGATTAAATTATGGAAACAACTGCTTTGGTCATTTTGTATTGATGATAGGGAAATTTACTGACTTCGGGAGAGTTAAGGGATGGAAACGATTTGCTAAAACAAGAATCGAAATAGACAATAGTCGTTATAATTGTATCGACATGTTTTGTTTTGGTTGTTCTATAACTAATTTGCTTTATCATTTACGCTGAATTCCGATATTTAAGAAACGTTTTGTTCTTTTTTACAATCCATTTTATTTCATAAGAAGTGTATGCAAAAGCAGTTTTTTTTTGAAAATTATATATATATAGCAATTTTAACTTATTATATTACCTACTCTAGAATGGGTTGTAAGGGAAAAAGCAGCTTTTTTCAACCAGGCATAAGAGTATTTTAATTAAGTTATTTTGTTAAGTTTTATTTTATTACTAGGGGCATTTATTCGCAATGACGTTTTCACAAAGAATGTAGGATCGTCTGGCTTAATTTCAAAGTAACAACTGACCTACATTTCGATATCGGGATAGTGGGTCGCACATACTTTTGTGCTTTTGTAGTAAAGTATTTGATTATTATTTTACCGGGACGTAGAAATATTATTGTATATAATTGAATGAGATGAAATCGAGATTACTGTAAAAACTGGTGTTAATTATATAAAATGTGTCAATGTTCATTTCGATACGAGAAAAATATTTATTATCAGACTGCAATATTTTCGGCTGGTACTATATCTGGCTGTTTCTATGCTGTCCGCAACTTCTCAAATAATTTGATTTTGAAATATGTTGAATTTGATAATTCACATATAGCGATCCGTCCCGGCTTCGCCTGTGTGGGATGTATTAATTGGCATTACTTAGAATTAATATTGAATTTGATAATTCACGACTAGCGATCCGTCCCGGCTTCGCCTGTGTGGGATCTATTAATGTGGTGCAATTTAGAATTCATATTGAATTTGATAATTCACAACTAGCGATCCGTCCCGGATTTGCCCGTGTGGGATCTATTAATGTAGCGTTATTTAGAATTAATGTTGAATTTGATAATTTACAACTAGCGATCCGTCCCGACTTTGCCTGTGTGGGATCTATTAATAATAATAATAATAATAATAATAAATCATTTATTTCGGACAACTTGTACATTCATCTTTTTTTATCTCGCTTTTTTTACGAATGATGGCATCGTAGCCATCAGTTTGGTATTCCGCAAACATTCCCGATGCACTGCAAAACCGCGGCAGGCGCAACATCATCCTGAAGACATTGTTATACTGGATTCGAAGAGTGTCTAGCGATTTCTTGGTATGTTTGACCCACAGATTTCCCGTGCATGTACACGGCACTTTGGCAGTATGCCTTAAATAGCGTCACTTTAACCCCTTCTGTACAGCGAGAAAATCTGCGAGTCAACATGTTACCTCTAACCGCCAGAGCCCTTCGCTCCCTTTCAATATCATCATCGTCTTTGAGGCTGCTAGTAATGGCATGCCCCAGATATTTAAACTTAGTCACACGTTTGATGTTCACGCCATTAACGGTGATATTTGTTGTATTATTGGGATATTTACCAGCAGCCTCAAAGATCATGTATTCCGTCTTTTTTACATTGTATGTAAGCCCGCGCCTAGCAGCATACGTCTCACAGACATTCAGCATCTCCCTCAGACCACCCACCGTGGGGCTAAGCAGCACCATATCGTCTACGTAGCTTATGCTGGTTATACTGACGCCATCAATCCGACACCCAACACGCATGCTACTCAGCCTCACGATGAGATCGTTTAGATATACGCTGAAGAGCCCAGGAGACGTCAACCCCCCTGTCTCAGCCCGTACTCCAACACATACGATTCCGAAAGAGAGTCTGCCCATCTTACAAGGTTAATCTGATTGGCATACCAATATTTCAATATATTTAGAACTCCAACCGGTACACCCCTATCACCAAGCTTCCTCCAAAGGAAATCATATGACACAAGGTCAAAAGCCTTAGAGAGGTCCAGGAAACAGGCATACACCGGGGTTCCGCGATCGGTGTAATAACGGACGGTATGCTTGACACTTACGATGGCGCTTTCCGTGGATAGTCCGAATCGAAACCCGAACTGGGCGTCGTGGACATTTAAATATCTTTGCAAGCAAGAGTCGAGCAGACCGTCCGGTACCTTAGCAATGGTTGTTGCTAGTGAGATGGGGCGGTAGTTCCCCATGTCCGAGACATCTCCTGTCCTGTTCTTCACAATTGGCACCACTACGGTTTTCATTAGGTCATGTGGCAAGTGTGAATGACTTATGCATAGTGTAAAAAACATAGACAGTACCCTCGGCAAGTGAACCCCCGCATACCTCAGGTGTTCAACACTAAGTCCATCGTGCCCTGGGGATTTTCCACCAGTCATCTTATTTAATATATGCCTAATTCGCTTTGCAGTGATATGTACTGGCGGTCCACCCCCTAAGCAACCGGGCATAGAATTACTAGACGCGGTCGAGGAGCCATGTGGCGAGCGCACCCTGAAATGATCTCTAAACGTGTTAGCTATAGCTAACAGGCAGCTAACCCTACTGATATATCAGTAGGGTCATTAATCCCGCCCACACTCACTGGGAGACCAGGCCTAACCTCTTGCCTTCCTGTAGCTTGCCAAAATTTATGAAAATTTCTAGCTGATCTATGCTTAGCCAAAATATCCATTTTTAATTGTTCCTGATTATTCTGGCACCATTTCAGGCGACTTTTAAAAATCTTACGCGTCTCGTACATTTCTTCGTAAAAAATGCCCGAGGTAGGTCGATTGTATAGAATCCAAACTTTGAACTTA
The DNA here is from genome assembly GCA_036936625.1 of Parnassius smintheus behrii. Classification (NCBI taxonomy): domain Eukaryota; kingdom Metazoa; phylum Arthropoda; class Insecta; order Lepidoptera; family Papilionidae; genus Parnassius; species Parnassius smintheus. Next base: position 29,044,258 of record JAUPFT010000021.1, read on the forward strand.
AGCCTGGCCTCCGCATGAGCTGCACGAACATGCTTGTTCCAGTCACATAGATGTTTTATCTGATCATATTTACAGCAGCGCTCCTCACAAGTCTCCTTAGCCGCGCTACACAATATTTGTACAATATTTTCATAGAATCTGTTCAACACAGCTCTATGCTGATTCAGATTACACGAACCATGACTGCACTCGGTAAACTCACTAGGGAAATCTATATTCCGAAGCCTTTTGTTACATAAGTTACGGTAATTATTTATTGAGTTTCACTTCTCTCACCCCATATAACTGAGCTACGTGGTATGCTTGACAACACTGCTTTGGGCCTTACTACATTTAAATTGCATTCAATAAGTAGCGGTAAATGGTCTGACACAAAAACATCCTCTATGTCACTCACATTAACAAGGGCTTGTGCAGCTGACATTGACTCAACGCAATGATCAAGCTACCGTCTGCATCCGTGGACCTCACTAACAAACGTGTAAGTATCGGACTGCAATCCTAGCTTTTTTACGTCGGCACAAACCCATGACTGATCAGAACAGAAATTGTTTAGTTCTTTAAAGAACATCTCATTAGGATGAGCATTAAAATCACCTAAGACAAATATACTCTCAACATCTCCGCTCGCGACAATTGCACTTATATCACCTAACACTTCAGTGAAAATTGGCAAGTTATCTAAATAGTCGTTTGAAATATACACCGTAAAAACAATAATAGAGCGATCTTGTAATGTAGCCCGGATTGCAGCCAGCCGGGTACTTTTACATTCTAAGACTGTAACCTTATTAAAAATACTCTTCCTCCATAGAATAGCTACTCCCCCATGAGGTCTCCCAACATATAAACCTGCAGTCGTGTCCACAGCAGACTTACCACTATATTCAAAATTTTTAGTTCCTAACATTGGTATATCATGGGGCAACAGCCACGTTTCCTGAAGAGCTACTAAATCACAAATATCACGGATGTCATCTAACGAACGTTTAGCCGATTTACAATTGAAACTAACGAATTTAAGATCACACTTAGGGCCTAAAGACATCACAAATTATTATTAGGTAATTTTAACTAAGTTTCTGACTTCGTTTTGTACATAAAACGTACAAAAGGCCTAAAAGTAATACCATTAGGCCAAAATTTATCATCAAGAAATAAATTTAATTTACTTTTAGAAACATATAACTTACAAGCGTTATACTTTTTCACTTTTTTCATATTTATCATTTTTAAAGATACAATTTCACTTGTTTTATCCCTTATATAACTAATAATGTCATCTTCACTTGTATCCTTACTGACGTTCGAAATCAAAAGAAGCACTTTTATATCAGCCGCTCTGAATTTACCATCAGGCTCAGTCACACCACAACCTCTTTGACCGATCAGTTTATAACGCTTGGCCGATTTATTTCTGACCACCTGCCACTCCGAGTTACTGTCCCTTACCACTGGTCCACAATTCGCATTTGAGTTTGACACATTAACTCGCGACACTCGCGCACTATGTTTTGATAGGCTCGTGTTTGGTTCACGCGACGGTCGAGTGATGATAGTAGGGGACGTGACGTCTTTGCACGCGCATGCATCCGAGGAAACCGGTTGCTCCGGAACCGCATTGGCTGTTAAGTAGGGCTCGACATGCCCCGATCGCCGCTCCGTCCCACTCACTCCAGCGCATTCGACGTACGTATTTACCATTCGCGCGGCAACTGCTCTCTTTCGTCCCTTCCGAATCCGCAGTGGGCAACTGCGGCGCTTCCCTATGTTCTGTTCTATCAGTTGCAATACAATCGATAGGGACGCAAACATCCATTGCACTTGTGTTGAATGACAAGTGTTCCGTTAATGACGTCAGGTCGTTAACCTTTTCAACAGCTGATTGCAGCGACGATTTATAATCCGGCTCATATTGAAGACCGATGGGACCACTATCTAGCACGAAACTGTTATGTAAACAGGCACCTCTTCTGTTCTTAACTTTAGAACCCGACGAGAAATTAATAAGAGATGCACGTCTCATATGGTTTACCTCTTGCTTGAGCATTTCGAATTTTTCCGATGTTACTACCTTCTCCTCCAAAGCACACATTTGATTTTTTAAGCATAAAATATCCCTTAGGAGTCGTGTCACATCTACGTGATCAAAGGTGACCGGCGGGAGCTTATGAAGTTCTTTGGCTACGGAAATCGGAAAAATTCCTGGATCAACACTTTTCATCAGAGCAATCATATCGCTAAGATCCTTTGACATTCTCTTCTTCCCATCCTTCCTTCGAAGAGACATCTTTTTTGCAGATGGTATCGACTCGTAGAGAAGAGTCTTGACCTCTACAATATCAGCCACTGAGAAAGAGGATGTACACAATTGATGTATACTCTCCTCATCCATAAAGTCGAGCACATTACGCAAAAATGCCAACACCTTTTTTATCACTATGTTGCAGTTTGCGCACTTCACAGTATTAGAAGTCATTTTTACTCTCGCGATCGAATGAGTCACCGAGTCGACAGCAAACAGTGCATCGCGTCCGTGCGCAGTCGCGTTGCACGCAAGACTGACACTGACTTAATGTGGCGTTATTTATAATTAATGTTGAATTTGATAATTCACAACTAGCGATCCGCCCTGGCTTCGCCTGTGTGGGATCTATTAATGTGGTGTTATTTAGAATAAATATTGAATTTGATAATTCACAACTAGCGATCCATCCCAGCTTCGCCTGTCTGGGATCTATTAATGTGGTGTTACTTAGAATAAATATTGAATATGATAATTCACAACTAGAGATCCGTCCCAGCTTCGCCTGTCTGGGGTCTATTAACCTTTTTTATCACTATGTTGCAGTTTGCGCACTTCACAGTATTAGAAGTCATTTTTACTCACGCGATCGAATGAGTCACCGAGTCGACAGCAAACAGTGCATCGCGTCCGTGTGCAGTCGCGTTGCACGCAAGACTGACACTGACTTAATGTGGCGTTATTTATAATTAATGTTGAATTTGATAATTCACAACTAGCGATCCGTCCTGGCTTCGCCTGTGTGGGATTTATTAATGTGGTGTTATTTAGAATAAATATTGAATTTGATAATTCACAACTAGCGATCCGTCCCAGCTTCGCCTGTCTGGGATCTATTAATGTGGCGTTATTTATAATTAATGTTGAATTTGATAATTCACAACTAGCGATCGATCCCGGCTTCGCAGGTGTGGGATCTATTAATGTGGTGTTATTTAGAATTAATATTGAATTTGATAATTCACAACTAGCGATCTGTCCCGGCTTCGCCTGTGTGGGATCTATTAATGTGGTGTTATTTAGAATTAATATTGAATTTGATAATTCACAACTAGCGATCGATCCCGGCTTCGCAGGTGTGGGATCTATTAATGTGGTGTTATTTAGATTTAATATTGAATTTGATAATTCACAACTAGCGATCCGTCCCGGCTTCGCCTGTGTGGGATCTATTAATGTGGTGTTATTTAGAATTAATATTGAATTTGATAATTCACAACTAGCGATCCGTCCCGGCTTCGCCGATGCGGGATCTATTAATGTGGCGTTATTAAGGATCAATATTGAATTTAATAATTCACAACTAGCGATCCGTCCCGGCTTCTCCTGTGTGGGATCTATTAATGTGGTGTTATTTAGAGTTGATATTGAATTTGATAATTCACAACTAGCGATCTGACCCGACTTTGCCTGTGTGGGATATATTAATGTGGTGTTATTTAGAGTTGATATTGAATTTGATAATTCACAACTAGCGATCCGACCCGACTTTGCCTGTGTGGGATATATTAATGTGGTGTTATTTAGAATCAATATTGAATTTGATAATTCACAAATAGCGATCCGTCCCTGCTTCGCCTGTGTGGGATCTATTAATGTGGCGTTATTTAGAATTAATTTTGAATTTGATTATTTACAACTAGCGATCCGTCCCGGCTTCGCCTGTGTAGGATCTATTAATGTGGCGTTATTTGGAATTAATGTTGAGTTTGATAATTCACAACTAGCGATCCGTCCCGGCTTCGCCTGTGTGGGATCTATTAATGTTTTTTTTTTTAATTTAGAATTAATATTCAACAAAAATCATGTGTTTCATCAACTAATCAATTTTTTGATTAAAAAAAAAATTCGGACTAAATATGGCCAAGATCACACTTATTGCTCTCTATATTTTTCCGAAATTTTATTACTATCGGTTCAGACATATTACACATTTTAAAAAACTTTTTTAAAGCCAATTTCATTAAATTGGTAACTCTTATCTTAATTAGTGGCATGCTACTTACACTTCTCAAAAAGGCAGTAATTTCAATATTACCTACAGACACTTCAAAAAGTGATTGATGATGTATGGTTTACGCGGGTAGCAATAGCGTTGATTATACTATGAATCATAAGTATTAACATAGAATAAATACCGCGGGATGAACAGTCAAAAACTTGCAGCCTAAATGAATTTTCAAGTATGTAACAAAAATAATCATATTACGCAACACATAAGAGGCAAAAACGAGTAACCTATATTTGAAATATGTATAAATTTTCTATGAACTGTATTATAAGTAGTTAAACCACTGCAGACGGGTTCTTTGTTTTGGACGAATACACTACTCTATTGTAGTAGTGGAAATATTGTACAAGTAGCATCATCAATAAAAGATCCTATTATATAAGCATACGACAAACAAATCCATCAAGAACTTTGAGGAATAAAACAGAATTAATTGTGAATAAATTAGTTATAGTTCCTAAAACCGTTTGCCTGTTGACTTAATTCTGAAGTAAACAATTATGATAGAAATAAAATCCATTTTGACGAAGGTCAATTGAGAAATTATATCAAAATATGAAAAACAAAATGCCCATGAACCGAAAACCCTTGTCAATATTAAGCCCTATTTCAGACTCCATTTTCTTTTTATATAAATTTCCTTTAATATCCCCATTTGACTTCGAAATTTTGTTACATTTAAGTTGTAAGAGGACAAATCTTAATATGTAAATCCTTTAAGTATACATTTTATCACACTTTTAGCTAAAAGAAAGTATATAAAAATAAAAAATGCTTCAATATATAATATAACTTCTGAACATGAATAAATGCAAATGATTCTACAAGTTTTCTGACATTATGTAGTTACGGTTAAAAGAGAAGTAGGCTTTAGCGACTGATTGTGGTACAAATACATTAAAAACGTGGCAGTCATTGCTGGTGTGAAAGAAGTTGTTAATTCTTCTTTTTTTCTTGGTAATTACTCTTTATCAAATCATCACCACAGTCCTCATAGTATATCTGAACTACCAAACAGGGCAAGCACATACAATAAAAAAAGACGTGTGGCACTCGGAGACTGCCGCGGTAAAGCTACTGCATAGCATTTTGTATCAACTTATGCAATTATAATTATTTATTTATTTTATTTATGCAGTATTTCTTTTTCTTTGATATTAATTCAAGTTACACTTTTTGAGCGTGGTGACCGATAAGAAAACAAATTTTTTTCTTTTATTAAATAAATAAATAATAAATGCACTTTGTTCATTCATATTCAAAACACTTTATACACAAATTTTACAAGTACAGCTATTCACTGTTGTACATAAATACATATACACCTATATACTTTCTCATAAACAGCTGCTTATGTATTGGTCCGATTTCGGAGCAGCTCGTCTCGATTCGTGCGAGCTTCGTAGAGTCGTACAATACATCTAGTTGCACGCACACAAACACCGTGTCGAAGACTGCCGAAAAGAAACGATTAGACATGTGTAGATCACTCATTTCTAGCGACCGAATCATTCTAGTACATTTCGTCACGCGTACCGGTACATTCGGATCGATCATTCAAATGGATCCTTTCTGGCTCCAGTACTCTGTGTCTGTAAGATCCATTAGGAACAAATGGGAAAAAATATTTATGACTTTGTAATGCTATCATTGCCATCTACTGCATGTTATAGGTAATAAAGCATTTTATCGAACAAAAATTTATGGATTTTCAAGGTGGTAAGTCCAAAAGATGCTAGATGGCATAAACACAAAACTTCAATTGATTTGATTTAATTGATAAATTTATTCAAGATTATTATTATATATTTTATTAATTTAATAAATTTCTTTATTTTTAAATTTCATTCATAACTATACTTAATTTTATTGATTCTTATAAATTTACTTTGCATTTAGGCCATCTTGAGCGTCTATTGAGCGTCTATTGAGCGTACCACCTTGAGTCTCATCCATTTTGGTTTGATTTCGATAAAATGAGAAATGACTTGATCGATAAGATGGCGTTATTTATTACAAAGCAAAGCATTGAAAGCAATTTTAGTAAAAAGAAGATATTGTTTTCATCTAATATTATAAAATTTAGGCTTCACATGTCTAAAAATAAGAATTGTAATGTTTATTTGCTACAAAGTACTTAATATGATGATAAGATAAACTTTTATCTTATAAGAAAATCATCATGTTAAATTAATAATTTGCCTTGAAATCTTTTGAAGTGTTATTTTTAGTAAACTCCACGAAACTTCGGTATTTTTAAAGTCCTTTTTTATACGCCTTTGCCACGAAATGATATTTTTAACTCATAGATGCAACAATCAAATGTACCTAATAAATAATTAAATGTAAAATATTTTTTTTATTTTACTTATATAATAATAAGAAAAACCCTAACATAATAAATACTCTACAATATTTTTTATTACCAGTGCGGGTGTAGCTACTTGATAAAAATAAAGTGCTTCCTTATGACACATAAAGAACTTTCCACGTTTGCACTTTGCAGCTTCTCTGAACTGAGCTACTTCAATATTGCACAATTATAAAAGAACGTTAAATTAATCCTATCCCCCATCTACGAGTATACTTCATCGTCAGGAATACAGAATCCAGATTCCAGAGATCTAACTTTGATTCCGATTTAATTTGTTTGACGTATCGTATTTCATTGTTCATTTCATCTTTAAACCTCTCGCGTCTCGCCAGAGATTAGTTAGTATTTAATAATAGTACCTATGTTCCGTTTCCTTGCTCTGTACGAATAGTGTAGTGTTACCTATTCTAGCCGAATCCAAGTCGAAAGTCTTAAAAAGTTGAAAGTCTTAAAAAGTCACCCAATTTTATAAGAAATATTTTAAGAAAATGCTTTAATTTAAACTTATGTTAGGTACCTTTAGTGTTATATTATTCATCAGAAGTAATAAGGATTGTAAGTGTAGAAGTAGACTACAAAGGTATTAAAATACTTAAGAAGTCAGTTGCAATATCAACATTTTATTATTTTCTAATAAAAGGGTTATAGAATAAATAATATCCTTTACAATCGCCTTCTTTCTGAAATAGCCTACTCGGAGACTAGTAGAAAATCACAATTTTTGTCGCTCCGATTACTTTAAAACTAACCTAAATAGCTAAAAATCACCTAACTTGGCAACATTTCCGAATGCATGCACTGATTATACTGCACTGGTATACCTTACATTAAAAACAATTCATTCAGATCTTTCGGGATTCGGTCGGTTTGCGGCTCATTCTCAATTCAAACAAATCACGGGTTAAAAGGTACCGTCAATTGTTTGTGATTGGTTGTACTGGTACATTCAAAAACAAATGAATGAACCATCAATACTTTTAAGTGTACCAGCTCAAACGAACGAATCATGCATGATTGACACATGTCTAGAAACGACGTTAGACAATGCACGGCCTTCAAGCGCCGCGCAAGTGATTCTCGTCCCACCTGTCCGCGCAGTAACTTTTTTTTACGACCGCGCGAGACTGTTGCAACAAAAACGATTACTACTAAAAAACTAATATAGGTACCTACCTAACATTCAAACAAAAATATTCTCAAAAAGCTCAACGAATTCAGAATTTAATTTTATAAAGAAAATTGGTCAAATAAAAAATAAAGGATGAAAATAAAGCATATGGGAATATAAAAATAAATAGTATTTATTTTTTATTTCGAGTTTTACAAGAAAAGTATAATGTTTACTGGAGACAATTATTTTATTATTATAATAGTACATGATATTCCCTTTAAAATGACACCAATATGAATAATATCTTATATCTATATCTACAAATAAATAAAATTGATGTGTCTGTTTGTAATGTTAAAATAACAGCTTTTTATTAAATGCATATGAAAGTACTAGTAACAAAAACACAATTTTTAAAATTTTTATCCGTCTGTCGGTCTGTCTGTCTGTCTGTCTTTTTGTTCCAACTAATCTCCGAAACAGCTGGATCTATTTTGACGGGACTTTCACTGGCAGATAGCTGATGATATAAGGAATAACTTGAACTACTTTTGTTTTAGAAAAAGAATTAGGGTTCCGCGCAAAAATATTAAAACCCATGAAATCCATATTCCACGCGGGCGAGATCGCGGGGAACAACTAGTACTCAATATAATATAAACACTGAGAAATTATCAAATTTATACTTATTTTTATTTATTTATTATTTTAATAAATAAATAAAAATAAGTATTAATAATTTCTAGACAAATCTCAACAGATATTTCGTTAATAAATTGCTATCAATACTGAAGCAATCTTTTATATTTAGCAACCATTTAACACAAAAAACTGATAAGAATACTTTTTAAACAACATATAATCAATAAGCGATAATCGCGTATAGTGAATTTCGAGGTAAATTATTATATGTAAACGTTTTTGAATCGTCGTAATGATACATATTTCCTAAAGAAAATATCTTCACAATTAATTTGATGTAAAATAACATTAGAAATAACGTATAAAATCGGAGAAATTATCAAATTTTTGATCGAGTTCCTAACCAGTACACAAACAAAAATGGCGAAATGTCATTTTCACATTTTTTAGAAATAACGTATAAAAACAGATAAATTATCAAATTTTTGATCGAGTTCCTAACCAGTACATAAACAAAAATGGCGAAATGTCATTTTCACATTTTTTTAGAAATAACGTATAAAAACAGAAAAATTATCAAATTTTTGATCGAGTTCCTAACCAGTACACAAACAAAAATGGCGAAATGTCATTTTCACATTTTTTTAGAAATAACGTATAAAAACAGAAAAACTATCAAATTTTTAATCGAGTTCCTAACCAGTACACAAACAAAAATAGCGAAATGTCATTTTCACATTTTTTTTCTATATAGTTATTTGTTACAGAGTACACAGATAAAATTCACTCTCATAGATGATAAATTTCACTTCGGTTCATTTTCGCACGCTTTCTCGAGAGCGACGCGTCGTGACTTGTTTACGCATTTACTACCCGCACACCGCAGGAAACATATACCTACGAAAAAAAACGTAACAAACTTCTGCCAGATAAGGCTTGATAAGATCTTTGGTGTTTTTGCACCATAACCTGACTCTGGTAAATTTTAAATATGACTAGATAGATAAAAACAGTAGGTATAATATGATTGTTGAAAACAAATACCCTTTAATTGTAATGAAAAATACTTGAGGTTAATGAATGTTGAATCAAAAACATTAATTTTTTATTTAATTTACGGACTCCTATCCAGATGTTTACTAGGAGAATAGAAAGTTTATTTCATTTTTGTACTATGGATAATTATTAATTAATTAGGGATTTCTAAGATTAATAACAAATTAACTAAGATTAAGGTTAAGAACTAAGATTAATGATAAGATAGGAACTGATTTAATATAAGGTTTACATTTACAATGTTCCGAAATAAATAAATAAATAATTGACCATGAGTGAGTAAAAATAATATCTTTTATTTTACAGTATCTAATGTTGTTATATAAGGTGCTTCTAAAATATATGCCACGGTTGTTTGTATGGAGACTTGGCCAATCAGCTGACCGATTTCCATACAAAGTGCAATTTTTTTTGAGAATGGACTATGGATTCCTTGAGGAAAGTGGTACAGTATCATGAGCAGAACCACCAGTTGCAGCCATGGCATATTGTAGTTTAGAAGCACCTTATATTTCAGTTAAAATAAGTGCAAGTAGGTATTATTTTTCATGTATCGAATTTCGGCCCATCTCTAATATATATATATATATATATATATATATATATATATATATATATATATATATATATATATATATATATATATATATGTATATGTATATATATATATCATCATCATCATTACAGCCCTTCACAAGTCCACTGCTGAACATAGGCCTCCCCCAAGCAATGCCACAAAGCACGGTGCGTAATATATAAGAAAGAGTGCGCATACAAAATAGCGAGCGGTAAGGATAACTATAAGAGAATATATATGATAACCAAATCTTCTTCAACAACCATATGGATGTTCCCTAATTTGTTAGGCTTCAAATAATGTTTTTCTAAAACCGATATTTCTCAATATTCACCACACGAATTTAATGCTCCTTTCTCACATTCCTCAGCAAGCAAATTATTCAGATGCATTTAAATCTAAAACCATTCTCGCAATATTTTCTGTGGCCAGTCTCTCTATTGATAGATACATTTTTCATTTCCTCCGGTGACTATATAGATGAAACTTTTAAGATTCTTCTAAATATTAAAACTGTTTGTTGCATTCAAATGAGTCAAAGCATGCTTCTTGTTCTCTAACAGTAACCAATTATATCATCAACTTCTTTGCCGTTGCGGGTGTTTTTCCATTACTGTGACGTAAAAAAGCCTTCAGTGTTCAGCAGTGGACTTTAAGAGCGCATATTCAAATATGTCCAAGTCGAAATCTACGCGATCGCTTTGGAACGGCGTAATATTGACGCACACTACAATGTTATCTCTGTGTGCGTGTCAGGGCGAGCGCGATGCTATAGTTGCCTAACGACGACTACGAATCACTTTGATCTTTGATTATATACCTGTCTTTGATACTATTGGAACTAAAATAATAAAAAAATAATTTCCATATAATGGCTTATATAGTGTATAGGAATCGGAGGCTAATATGTGAAAATTGTTTTATTCTTTTAGTAAATTGAAGTCGGCTTTACATTTTCACCCTATTGAGTATATTATAATATGTGTATATGTTCTAATTGAAAAATATGTATTGTATAAAATATATATCATATATATTTTATATAAATATATATATATATATATATATATATATATATATATATATATATATATATATATATATATATATATATATATATATATATATTTATATATATATAAAAGAGGCGTGGTAGCTCAGTGGTTAACGCTCGCTGTAAATATAACAGAACGCGAGTAACCCGGGTTCGATCCCCGCCGGCACCAATGAAATTGTTAATTGCAATTTTAAGTGCTGACTTACCACGCGCTTGGCGGTGAAGGAAAACATCGTGAGGAAACCTGCATATCTGAGGAATAAGAAAAAAAATATTTCGAAGACATGTGTAGTTCGACAACACGCATTTGGGCAGCGCGGCGGACACTTCCTTGCCCTAAACCCTCTCAGAAATGAGGGGAGGCCTGAGCTCAGCAGTGGGACGTATATAGGCTGTAACTTTACTTTACTTTTATATATATATATATATATATATATATATATATATATATATATATATATATATATATTATATATTGAGAATCTAAATTGAGAATTTAAACTATACGCGTGTGTGTGTTTGTGTGTATATAAAGAGGGCTACTTTTAATATCGCTCATTTTAACATCAAAAATTTAGGTTATCTTTATAGCAGTCAAAATTAGTACTGCATTTGTGATAATAATAAAATTTTTGTATATAGAGTACCTACTCATTTTCTTTCACTATTATTTCGTGACTTTTTCATTAATAATAAATGCACTTTGTTCATTCATATTCAAAACACTTTATACACAAACACCGTGTCGAAGACTGCCGAAAACCCGAATAGAAACGACGTTAGACAATGCACGGTCTTCAAGCCACACCTCCGTGCCCGTCGGAGTGAGGAGCGTGAGGTTTTTTCGTTACGGCGGAATAAATTTCTGGATTCGGTCCCCGCGCTCAAGGCCCGCGATAGAAGCTATGCAACAGCTTAAAAAGATTAGAAATCTCACTTATGTTGAATCAACTAGATGATTTTATCGTATATTTTGTGTTATTTAATAGCATTATTTAACGGGAGCTAAACCAGAGGTACAAAAGATCTGGTGGTAAGATCGCAAGAATGTCTGCCAAGTGGGTAGATTACAAAAAGTCCTAACTTTGTAGAGTTATAGGAACTTTCCGTTTTGGACTCCTTATCGAAGTCCGAATTATGAAACTTGCAGTTGCCACTATTTTAAAACTTATGTTCGTGCAAAATATTTATTAGTAATAATAATATAACTTATAATAAACTAACGGAATATGTAAATGGCAATAAAAGCACTAAGCTCAAACGCGAAATAGAAAAAATTACAGCAGCTTATAGAATACATTCAATGCGTGAACACGAAAACAAGGAACTACCCCATTTTCTAGACACCCTCAAACAAAAGCTTAGTTCACTTGCAAACCGACTACGTATATATAGAGAAACCACTCTAAGAAAACAACAAAATGCAGCATTTCATAATAATAAAAAACATTCTACAGAAACCTAACTAACACACATGATAATATTGGTAATAATAAATTAGTTGAAATACCTGAAACAGAACATCTGCATCAATTTTGGTCCAATATATGGTCAAACCCCAAAACACACAGAGAAAGCGACAGGATTAAACAAGATAGGGAACTATTAGTAGATTTACAAGAAATAATGTTCGATGAAATATACATGAATCTATTCACATCGGTAATTAACAAAACACACAGCTGGAAAGCGACTGGAAGCGACAAAATCCATAATTATTGGTATAAAAAGTTTAGTTACTTACATCCGCTCTTACTGTCACACATCAACACTTTTATAAAAACACCGGAATCATTACTAAGCTACATTACACTAGGAACAACTTACATGATACCTAAAGACCGAAGTGACTCAAAAAATCCAGCCAAATACAGGCCAATTACTTGCCTCCAAAACATTTATAAGATCATTACGTCTTGTCTTAGGCAATTAATTTACAAGCACGCTATCTCCCGTAATATATTAGCAGAACAACAGAACGGATGCAGAAAAGCTAGTGTAGGTTGTAAAGAACAGTTGTTAATTGACGCAATGGTCTCTAAACATCACCAAAAAAAGAAATATTTTCACCATGTTTATTGACTACAAAAAAGCATTTGACTCAGTATAGCTGGCTAATATACATTTTAGACGATTATAAAATTCATCAAAAAATTAGAGAATTCTTGAAAAATACAATTCTTCATTGGAGAACTACTCTCAAGCTACACAATGGTGACTCTGTTTAGAGACTGATACAATAACAATCCAAATCCAATTTTTCAAGGTTATGCCTTAAGCCCCCTCTGGTTCTGTCTGGCTTTAAATCCTTTATCTGACCTTCTCAATAGAAATGACAGGGGATATAAAATCACCAATGAAAATACACATCATACACTATCACATTTACTTTATATGGATGACATAAAATTGTATTAAAGTAGTTTAAAAGATTTACGTATTCTTGCCGACATAACGGAAAGCTTCTCAACTGATATTCAAATGAAATTTGGAATAAATAAATGTAGGATACAATCAATTCGTAGAGGCAAAGTAAAACAAAATTCATATACTCTCCAGACAGGTGAAACCATTGAACCTGTAGATGGGAACGCTGGCTATACATATCTAGAATTTACTGAAACACGACAGATTCACCAAAAACACGTTAAAAACATTAGAAAAAGAATTTAAATTATGCCTAAATAGAATACTTAACACACATCTAAATGCACGAAACACCATAAAAGCTATAAACACATTCGCCATCCCAATTTTAACTTACTCATTCGGTATAATTCATTGGTCTAAAAGTAGCTTAATAAAGCTGCAACGTCTCATCAATACAACTACGACAAAATACACAAAACACCACCTTAGATCTTGTAGCGAACGACTCACATTACCTAAATTACAAGGTGGAAGAGATGTGATTGATATAAAAAATCTTCATAACTCTCAAATTTCAGCTATTCGAAACTTCTTTCATCAACAAGCCAATATTAGTCCGCTTCATAACGGTGTTGTTCAAGCCGATTCTAAATTTACTCCTTTAAATCTCAAAGATCAAAGAAAACAGAAAAACGAAAGTATTATCTCTGCACAGGATAAAATTAACAGCTGGTTGCAGAAGACGTTACATGGAAGACACCGCCGCGACTTGATGAACACAAACGTAGACAAGATAACGTCTAACATGTGGTTCATGCGCGGAGAACTCTTACTTGAAACGGAAGGCTTTATGTTAGCTATTCAGGACCAAACTATACACACACTAAACTACAGGAAACATATAATTAAAGACCACACTCTACAATCAGACCTTTGCAGACGTTGTCATAATAGTTCAGAAACCATTCAGCATATCACTGGTGCCTGCAGCTTAATAACACAGACCGACTATAGACGTAGGCACGACCAAGTAGCTGCCATCATTCATCAGTATCTCGCATATAAACATAAACTTATAGACGAAAAAATAGCATATTATAAATACAAACCAGAAATCATACTTGACTCTCGTGAATTCAAACTCTACAGGGACAGAACTATATTAACTGATAAGACCGTGCATTATAATTGACCGGATATTACGCTACATGACAAAAGAAACGAATCTGTTTATCTTATAGATATTGCTATACCAAACACACAATTTGACCTCTACCTACAATGAAAATATTGCCAAATACACTGATTTATCCATTGAAATAAAATCCCAGTGGAAAGTAAAAACTGTAAAAACTATACTAATCATAATATCAGCAACTGGCGTCATTCCCCATTCACTCTTTTCTAGCTTAAAGGGACTAGATATCCATAAATTTGCCTTTATATCACTACAGAAAGCCGCAATATTGAATACTTGCAGAATAGTTCGTAAGTTCCTGTCTAAAGATTAAACACTTAACCGATTTCGTTTAGCTAACAGCCCGCGAAAAAGGTATAATACTTCGGTAACGAGAGAATACTGAACAATACAAATAATAATAATAGTCCTTTAAATATTATAACATTCCACTATAAATGTTATTATTATAATAATGTTACATATTTTATCATAAATTATAATTTTATTCAAACAAAAAAATACATTTTATGTAATTCACACTCATAAAAGAAGAAATGTTTTATAAAGAACATTAGAATTTTTGTATGAAATATTATTTATCCGATAATTTTATGGTATCACATAAATTTATTCGAACATTTTATGCCATCGAACATTTTTCGATATGAAAGGAGAAGGATCAGAGAAAATCTTTCCTTTCGTATCAAATTCTTATGATTGCTTTACTTTATACGAAGTATTTTTGGAACGCCTTAATTTTAAACCAGACTTATTTTAGATGACAATCCTATTATTCTCTGGCTTTGCTAGACTGATATCTTAATTTAGTCATTTATGAGATTAAATTGACAAACCAATGCTAGACTTAAGCCTTTCCCTTTGTGGAGAGTATTAGACTTATTACATTTGGTAGGTAGGACGCAGTTTCACTGTTTATAACATAACCTCAATCATAATCTTTATTGCAATCAAATGGTAACAATAGGTGTGATTTTTTTTAAAAAAATAGTCCGCATTTGAACCCAGTTTGTGCGTAGCAATTATAAAAAATATTAAATATTATATTTAAACTAGCCGTGACCACCACCACCACAGCGACACCACAGCGAGCGTTAACCAGTGGTTAACGCTCGCTGTAAATATAACAGAACGCGAGTAACACGGGTTCGATCCCCGCCGGCACCAATGAAATTGTTAATTGCAATTTTAAGTGCTGATTTACCACGTGCTTGGCGATGAAGGAAAACATCGTGAGGAAACCTGCATGTCTGAGGAATAAGAAAAAAAATATTTTGAAGACATGTGAAGTTCATCAACCCGCATTTGGGCAGCGCGGCGGACACTTCCTTGCCCTAAACCCTCTCAGAAATGAGGGGAGGCCTGAGCCATATAGGCTGTAACTTTACTTTACTTTACTTTTATTTAAACTACAATATAAGATTTCATTAATAAATTAAATTAGTAGATTATGTTATTTTAAAATTCTGTAAATTTAATTAAATTAATAATAACAATATAAAGTAAAACTAATAATAATTATTATAAATACAAATCAAATTAAGTAAAAGATAATAATAGAAAAAAATTAAATTAAAATAGATAGGCATAGGCCGAAATTGTCCACACAAAAATTTGTATCAAAATATTCATTTAAATTATAGAAATATTTTTCAATTAAATGTAATTTTAATTTGAATAAAAATAATGTAATGTCGTTTTTATGCGGAATAAGAATGGAAATGTCATCAGAAAATATAATAAAGGTTTCAGTCAATACCGTAGGTAGTTCTTTTATATAAATAATAAATAGCAAACATCCCAAAACGCTGCCCTGGGGGATGGAGCAAGTAGTGTGGATTGCTTCAGATCTAACGTTGCATATTTCGCTAGCGTCATGGTTATAATGCACTATCTCTACATATTGTTTACGGTTCTAGGTAAGATTTAAACCATTTGTTTTCCGTATCTCGTATACCGATGTCATACAACTTCTGTAACAGAATTGGGTATTGTACTCTATCATAGGCTTTGGACATGTCTAGTAATATACCTAGGGCATATTTCTTTTCATTTAAAATATCAATTACTTTTTGTATATATTTGTATACTGCCAGTGTAGTTAACCGTTTCTTTTAAGGGATATGCAAGAATCTTACTGCCATGCATCACTGACCATGAAACCCACTGGCGTAAAATTGCTCAACGAATTATAAACGATGAAGCAATAAGCTCATTCCGAATATTTGACGAAAATTATATTTTCCAGACCGAATCCCGATTACGGCAGCTTGTCTCAATGGAGACTAGACATGCGCGTAGGACAGAGTTAAAGTGCAGGAGTGTGTACTTGATATGTCCAATACAAAAAATCCATCTTGTTGTGTTGGACCTACCGTGCATCTCATTATCTAACTATGGAAAGGAGATGGGGGAGGGGGGTATCAAATCATGTAATACAATTTTTATAAAACTGAGTAGACATAAAAATTTATAGTCCACCTGATGGTTAGTGGATACTGCAGCCCATGGACACTTGCAATTTGTCATTATTTTGACCCTCTATACTCTTCTGACCAGAACACAGCAGTGCCCAAACTGCAGCGTAAGGTAAGAAGAAGAAAGGGGCTGCTATCTAAACAAACTACTAGTTAGAAAATGAGTCTTACCACCTGGAAAATCCATCGAGTATTTAATGCGCTCTCTCTTCAAAATGTATCATGTAGAACACATTGTAATTGGCTTTTTTCTTTCTAAGAGCAACTAATTACATGAAACGGAAGTACTCAAAGCCGATCCAACTTGTGCTAATTTTGTGTCAGAAGCTGCCCTCTCATGAAGTACCATCGTAAGTCATAAAGTACTTCTTGAAAGCACAAGCTTTCAAGAAGTACTTTATTAAGGCTTTAGATTTAATCTTCGTAAAAATATAACATTCCCGTTTTCAGACCTTTTATACTGGAAACGCGGCATCTTAGTCCTCAAGGGCTACAATGCATCTGCATTTCGATTCTTAATCGAGGTTGAATTGAGGCATGGTACATGTGGGGAAAAGAAAAGATACGTCTTCACCGTGTGTCGGTCGTTTATTTAGTCCCAAATACAATCATTTCTTATAAAATCTAACTTATGCTAAACGCGCTTGCGCAGCAGAGTCACACGGGACTCGCGCATGAAATATAAAACTTCTAGGTAATGCACTACATCTCCCCCGAAAAGTAAGGGGTACCTCACTACCCTCCTCAGGGAAAAAAAAAGATTAGTGTACATATGACTTAAGACTAATAACATAATGAATGTATAGGTACTTGTCTGAAAGGCAAACATTTTTTTTTATTACAAAGATAAACATTACAATTGAAATGGCTTTGTGTTATTTTTATGTAAAATAATTTCTTTGTTATTTTTCAGAAATTTTACATTAGGTGGTAATTCTTCCAAAACTTTATAAGGTCCTTCATACAAACAATCTCATTTGTTACCTGTTTGGTTTTTTATTACGATCAAATCTCCTGGCTTATATTGTACTTTATTACATTTTTGATCATACTTAATTTTTCTTAAATTTTTACTTATTAACAAATTTTCCTTAGCATCCAACTGTGCTTTTTGTAAAAGGTACTTTAACTCCTTAGGGTAATCATCGAAATTATACAGTGGGTCAACGTGTGTTGATAAATTACTAGGAATATTACAAATTTTGCCGAAAACTAGTTCGTATGGGGTATATTTTGTTTTTGAATGAACGCTTGTATTGTAACAAAAACACCAAAAAGGAACCCATTCGCTCCAATCTGACTTGTTATTATTGCACCGAATTCTGAGGTAAGCGCCTAAATGTTTATGTGTATTTTCAATGCCTCCTTAGGTTTCATGATGATAAGGCGTTGAATGGATTTTTTCTATATGTAGCAATTTGAAAACTTCGGACATAAGTGATGAGGTAAATTCGGTCCCCATGTCACTTAAAATTTTTCTTGGAATTCCATAACGCAAAATAAAATTATTAACGAAAGACCTAGCAACACTTTCACTATCCTTTCTAGGTAAAGGATAAGCCTCTACAAATTTGCTTAAATCACACTGGATTGTTAAAATATACTTATTATTATAGTTATCTATATCTAAAGGGCCCATAATATCTAAATTAACCTGTTCAAATGCTGAGTTAGCAGTTGAAGTGATTGTCAGAGGATCTCTAATATTTCTGTTAGTATGCTTTTGAACTTGACAACTTTTACATTTGCTGACATAGTTCATGACGTCGTTGCTCATACCTGGCCAGAAATAATATTTTTTAATATTATTTAACATACGATTCATGCCTGCATGACCACTTGATGGTAACAGGTGAAAGTCATTAAGTACCGTGGTAATTTCTTCTTTATTATTTATTCGCTTAATGTCTTTAATAATCAAAAATCGTGGTGACGCTATTTTATACATTTTTATGCTGCGCAGCAAACTCTTAATATTTTTCTCATTACTCTTGTTTTTAATTATGAGTAATTATTTTATATTTAATTTTATGCACATTTTTTCTAGATCTCTCACTAACTCTTCTAGAGACGATAACGATCGAGAATATAGAAATATGGTCGATAACGACGGGTTATACGTGCAAAGTTTAGCGTCGGACAAAATATTATATGCATTATTCAAATGTTTTTCGTTACTATTTCCTGGAAAACGCAACTCAATTATGTCATTGGGTCGTTTTAACAACTCTACAGTAGTAGGTTGATCAGGCCTACTAACTGGAGGCTGTTTGTCTATCTGTCCGGTGTCCGTTTGGGGCTCTAACTTTTTCCTTTGAGCTCTAGTTAAAACGGATACTACTTTTTCCTGCATTTCTTTCAAATCGCGTGACGTCACCGGGAGTCGACTTAACGCATCTGCAGCTGCGTTATTTCGCCCTGGGACGTATTCTACTTCGAAGTCGTATTCTTCAAGGTATAGTCGGAATTTTGTTAAACGACTAGACGGGTCTTTTAAACCGAATAAGTAAACAAGGGGTCTATGGTCCGAAAAGATTTTAAATTTTCTGCTGTACAAGTAAGGCCTAAAGTGACGGACTGCCCACACGATAGCTAATAATTCTAATTCTATTATTGGATATCTAGTTTCTGCCGGGTTCAAACTCCTACTAGCGTAAGCGACAACCTTTCCATTACTATTTGAGAGTACGGCGCCTAAGCCTAACTTAGATGCGTCTGTCTGCAACTGAAATGTGTTATTTTCCGAAAAGTCGGGATAGTCCAACACTGGAGGGTTCGTTAAAGCAGATTTTAATGTAATAAACGAACTTTCGCAATCTTTAGTCCACTCAAATCTAATACCTTTTTTAGTTAATGCATTCAATGGGAACACAATATCAGTAAAACGTGGAAGAAACCGACGATAATAGTTGGCGAACGCGACGAGTCGTTTTACTTCGTCAGCAGAAGTCGGGCGTGGGTAATTACGTATGGTGTCAATTTTACTGGGATCTAGGAATATTCCGTCTTGAGTAATTTTATGACCTAAATAGACTATTTCTTTTCTTAAAAATTCGCACTTAATTGGGTTTAGTTTGAGATTAACTTTTCTTAATCGATTCAATACGCTAATGAGATTTTTGTTATGAATATCGATACTAGAACCGATTACGACGCAATCATCTAGGTATAAAAAACATTTTTCGTAATTTAGGCCTGCCATGGCTATAGTCATCAGCCGAGAAAAGACACTAGCACTTGTCTTGAGACCCATTGGGCACCGCTTCATTTGATACTGTTTTCCTGCCGTAAAAGTAGTGTACTTTCGTGACTCATTATCTAAAGAAATCTGATACATTTTATTTAATGTAAAACAAGTATATTTACGGGAACTTGGATTTAAGGACAATTGATAATAAGATTGGGATAGGTCTAATTTTGAAAAATAAATACTGCCTGACAATGAATCAAGTATCTCCGTTATATTGGGAAGCGGAAATTTGTCATCTTGAATTCGATCGTTTAATTTCCTGTAATCTATGACCAATCTCCATTTTCTTTCGTTATTTTTACCGACCTTTTTGGGTACTAAAAGTACTGGGCTAGACCATTCCGAAACGGTTTCCTCAATGATGTCGTTTTTTAACATTTCCTGAACTTGTTTTTCTATCTCACCTTTTAACGCCTGAGGAACCCTATAAGGCTTAGAATAAACTGGGGTCACGTTATCTTTTAAAACTATGCTATGTTCCATTAAGTTCGTAACTGATAACGAATCACCTGGTAAATGGAAAACATCTGCGTATTTGGCACAGATTTGTTCAATACTGAGCCTTTCTTCCTTATTTAAATAACTCAAATCAAGTAAATCGAATAAAGTTTTTATTCGCTCAACAGTTTTTTCTTCGCTTTCGAGGTGGCATACCTCGAAGTTACTAATGGAATGGACATTGACCTTTGAAAAATCTATCTCAATATCCTCATTTCTCGTATTCAACACTCTAATAGGAATACTTTTATTTAATGGTTTAGCTAACATTCCTGCGATTAAAATCCCTTCCTCAATTTCTTGAGCTAAAATAACGCTATCTTCGCTTAAAGTGCAAGGAATATGTTTGATAACTTCGCAACGGGCGGGTATGACGTGTCTATACCTATCACTCCATCTACCCATATTAAGACAAACTACGGAGCCCTGATTCGATAACTGTAAGGTTCGTGTTTCATAGTTGATTATCGCATTATAACGCTTAAAAAATTATCGCCCAATATACCGTTAGCAAAACAAGAGAGATTCTTAAAAACGTAAAATTTCTCTCTAAAAGTTATGCCATTACAAACTAAATCTAAGTAAATATAACCGTCTGAAATTAATTTACCACTAACGCCCTTAATTGTTATTTTATCATAATGTAACTCATTCAAATACTCCTGGTTATCGAGGAGCCACTCATATTTCATAACACAAATGCTCGCGCCCGTATCTACTAAAAGACTTACCTTGCTATTATTACTTACATTTAAATCTACTACATTGTTTATGCTATAATTACAAACGGAATGATCACTAATTGTAAGGGCGAAAAAACTCACTATTCGGTGCAGATTGAGTGCGTTCCACGCTCTCAATGTGCTCCGATTGTATCTGAGAAACGCGGGCGTTTACATTTGGGCGAGATGGGTTGTACCAACCTCGGCCTCGCGAAGTACCCCGTTGGTACCTACCACGATTGAGCCCTCGAGAGTTACCCCTGTAAAATGTCCTGGAATTCGATCCGCTTTGCGCTCTCTGATGGTTATAATTAGTATTTGAGCGAGCGTTATTAGAGCCTCTTTTATTTCTATTAAACTGATTGTCACGACTGCGGTAAATGTTCAACACATGCTCGTTACGAGCTGATGATGTGCTCTCGTCCAGCGCGGTTTGAATCGCTTCTGGAAGAGACTGGAATTGTCGGGAGGCTATGATAATGCTCAAACGCGAATCTGATAATCCGTCTGCGAAACGTTAAATCGCAATTTTCTCGTTCAAAGGACGAAGTGTTTCGTATTTTTTGTCATCACCGTCAGCCTGTGCTATAGTCAAGTTGACGAACAACTATTCTAACTCAGAGCCGAACTTATCAATAGACCTACGGCCTTGGCTTGCGCTATTAAGCTGCGATTGCAATGCTACCGCGGATTTCTTCTGAATTAAGTGAGTGCGCATATCTAAAACCAAACTACTCACGGACTCGTAGCTAGATTTTAACCTCAGCTTGGCGCTAGGGGTCAGTCTAGTTTTCAAAACGAAATCAATTAATTTATTTTTTGCCATTTTCATTAAGCATATCACTATACATTACAATACTATCTATCAGTTGAGTAGTAATATTTTCGTGGCCTGTCATTATTGGCAATAGGGCTATTGCCGTTTTTAAATCAAAGGCGCCCATGCTGGCTGAGTTATTAGAACTTTCTGTTTCACGAGACATTAAATTTAAAATATTACTGTACAAGATATGTATGTCGTCTATGCATCTATTAATAACCTGAAAATCATCGCTACTTATCTCAGAATTCTCTATTTTTAGTTCGATTTTAGACGAAATATACTCCAAACGACTGTACAGATTTTTCGCTTCACTAACTTTTTCTTTTGCTGTATCGGAACTCTCTCTACGTTTTGGTCCGATTTTCACTAGATAATCTCTAATTTCTTTTAAACTACTGTACACATTATTTAGTTCAGCCAGTGACATTTTAAAAATCGACAAATATAATTTGTAACAGTAAAGGGAAAGGAAAGTATTATTACACACTATGTAAAAACACTTAAAAATTATAATTTCACTTACTTGTTAAAATATCACGTACATACTAATTACAAGGGCGGGGCGATGGTGTTTGTGGATGTAACCATTTTTAGGGCGGTGCGAGCAAGCGGGAACAGCACTGCAAACAGGATGTGTGGCTGCATGGCGTCATCTTCTTGAAGCGGGCCGGGTATTACCCTGGACACCTCTTGATGTTGGGCTGGGTATTACCCTGGACTGCACTCTTGAGATCTTCTAGTTAGTTGTAGGGCGGGCGACGTTTTCAAGCGAGATTGCGTTGAGTTCTCGCCTCAGAGTTTTCACGGCACTCTTCCTGCATTTTTTCATCAGGTAATAGATAACTGCTGCAGCCAGTATAACCACGGATACAATCATGAGGGTTTGTATGATGTGGTTTGTGTGAGCGTCTTCTAGGCTTGTATTTGCAGATGCTGCACCATTTGCGTTTTGTGCTATGACTACTTCTTTCGACTGCGATTTTCCCATTTCTCTTTGGATTTCTGGCGTTTCTTCTTGGGTTTTTTTTGTTTTCTTCAAAATAGGGCGCTTCTTTTTTCTTTCTTCAGAATTTGTGCTTCTTTCTTCTATATGGTTTTCTTCATTCTTCTGTAAGGTTTTCTTCTTTCTTCTATAAGGTTTTCTTCTTTCTTCCGAATTTGACTCTTTTTTTTTGCACTGGTTTTTCACTTAGTGGGTAATTTCTTTGTTAGGATCCTGGCATGGTCGCCATGAGGCATGGTACATGTGGGGAAAAGAAAAGATACGTCTTCACCGTGTGTCGGTCGTTTATTTAGTCCCAAATACAATCATTTCTTATAAAATCTAACTTATGCTAAACGCGCTTGCGCAGCAGAGTCACACGGGACTCGCGCACGAAATATAAAACTTCTAGGTAATGCACTACAGAATGTAGATGTCTATGGGCCACAGCATCCACTTACGATCAGGTGGACTGTGTGCTCGTTTGTTACCATTATCCTATTAAAAAGTTAGATCCGTATCCACTAATGGGATACAGTATAAAGGCCTTACATTTTATTGCTTATAGTTTACACCGATTACATTATGAGAGCTGTGCAAAAGTATGTGTCAAATACGCTCTGAACGACATTTGAGAAAGATACAGATCAATAAAATATAATACTGTTATTATTGTGTCCCTCTGGTAGTGAACGTCATGTGGTTTTCCTTATCAAATATCTCCACTCCACATTTATATTATAAGCAAGCTACAAATTAATTGCAATCATGATTATGTTCTCCCCTCTTATATTGACATCAGCAATAACTTTAGCGTAACTACGCTAGATACTGTCACAAATTGACATCCGACGATGTAATTTTGGTGGAAATGCCTCATACTATTCTGTCTCCCACTGTGTTATGGCCAACATAACTATTCCTGGCCTTTATGGCCAGTTATGTTGGGTATACACCGAAAGTCATCCCGGTGGATTACATTTGGTTCGAATTTCATTGCATATCGGCAGACCATGCTTCCTTTCTCGAGTGAGGAGAACTCATTCTCTTCGTATTCCCAGAAAAACTTATAATTCGTTCAGATGGAGCGTTTTTCTTCGTAAGCAACGAAGAAAAATTATTTGTTCAGGGTTGGGTTTAGAATCGTTTGGCAGAAGTATGGGGAAGTAAGGTGTTATGTTTAGTAGAAATTTAGTCCCCGATTATAACAATACCAATCGCAAGTTTTGGGAAGTAAGGTGTTATATTTAGTAGAAATTTAGTCCCCGATTATAACAATACCAATCGCATAATAAAGCAATGCACAGTTTTCGAGAAAATAAAAGAGCTTTTTTTATAAATTATAAATAGGTAAAACATGGAAAAACGAACGCAATATTACTGGAAAAGCTGGGTGCATAATATTGTGTAGGTGCAACAAGGACATAAAACATATCAAATGCTAATGTCACATTATTACATTTCAATGTATTTTTATTCTTCTGTGGTCTATACTCTCTGTCAAGTGTCAAGTCGCACGACGTACTAATTTTTATGCCGTTTGTTGCTCTTCTTGCGTGAATGTGTGCTCTCCAGTGTATTATTGTAGATTTTGACGACGACTGTTTTCTGTCTTTTGGATTCCGATTGATTGCCTATACGACAACTTACCAGATTTTCTACACCGGAAACTTAAAGTCGTAATATATTATATTTAAAAACAATAAATGTGTGATTCTTATATAAGGTTATATTTTCAAAGATTAGCCAAATCACTAAAGATTAAAAATAAAAAAATGATATTACATTTTTGCACTTTCTGAAAATATAAGTAAATAAAGCGTTCTTTTATTTGTAATTATCCCAAATAGAATCTGATGAAAACGTTGTTGCCCATAGAAACGTTTTTGTATACCGATCGACCCATACAAATGTATGGGTCGATTGGTAGGCAAAACTGTGTTAAAATAATGCATTACCACGCATTTTGAATTTAAAATATAATTAGGACAGACTTTTTGATATTTTTTAATTAATTTTATTTCACCGTTGGGCTATATTTATTATAAATATTTCGAAGACATGTGAAGTTCGCCAACACGCATTGGGGCAGCGCGGCGGACATTTCCTTGCCCTAAAACCCTCTCAGAAATGAGGGGAGGCCTGTGCCCAGTAGTGGGACGTATATAGGCTGTAACTTTACTCTTTACTTTTACTATATTATTTATTCTGAACCTTCTGTGCATATTTGGCTGGAAAATAGCCGTATATGCTGTTGTTTTATTTTTGAATTATTTAAAACTACCCAGAAATACTTGAGCACCCAGAAATCTTTACAGTTACGATAGGGGACACCCTCGCTCTCTCCTATTCTGCCGGAGATGATAAATGTTACCATATTAAGGTAAGCTCTATGGAATTTTCTTTTTAATTTTTCCTTTACCTTTTTATGGTAATGGTGTCAATCGCGCAATACTGCCGAACTATTCCAAATTTTTACCTTCGTTCAGCCGCACCTTTACGCCGAGTGATGAAAAGGCGAAGTACTAGAGACATTTCAAGGTACCGACAATTGCCAGTACAATTAAATCTCGCGTATGCCTTATATAGTATATGTAATATAATAAATTTTATACACTATATACGTGGTACTTACTACTATATTTTTTCTAAAAACTTTCTTAGTATTTTGTCACATTCTGGTGATTTTGGAAGATATTGATCAGCTTAATCGGTATTCATGTACTGCGATCGTCAAAAAGCGTAGTGATTATTGTAAATCTGGAGTTATTTACAATAACCAATACGCTTTTCAAGTATTAGGAGATTTTTGTGAATTCGCGAACAAAATGAAAAAATTATTTTATTATTAAAAAAATTACGATGCGTTTACCTACTAAATTATCTTTGTTTGAAAATGATTAAGCGTATTTTTGCCGAACTTTCGCTTACAAAACTTTAATACTAAAGAGTTACAAAAATGTAATTGATCAATAAAAGGGCAAAGTAAACATAAGAAAACGACCAATAGATTAAGCTTGAATACTTAATACAAACATTAATAAGGGAAATGTAATTAATTAATAAAAAGTCCAATTCCAGGACTAAGTTGTGATAAAAATTGCTGGCATAAATAAAATAAAAATACCCTATTCTTGATGTACGTTCAAGTTTGTAAATAGTTAAATATATTATGTTTAGTGCCATACAATCGTTTTTTCAAGAAAATAAAGTAGATCATCATACAGTCTGATGGTTCAACACTCTGTTAATTAGATCGTCGTTGTTGTCTTCTGCAGGCATATAGCAATGCAGGTCTCGGGCCTCGGGGTGTACCCCTTTACCCGGATGTTCCTCACGGCACACTACAGTGTGCCGGTCCTGGGCGCCTAGGTGTTATAGGCGTTGTTTGAGCGACTTTGGTCGCGGTCGGTTAATTTGTAACAAAGGATGGTTATCTGTAATTTGTGTTTAAACACAAATGACTATGTCCGAGTTGGCCTTTCTGCGGCATTGTGGGATTTACTCAACTCCCTAATCTATATAGGGAGGAGTTCTCTTGGATAAGGTCGCCCGTCCGGCGGCCTTGCATGCAACGGCGCGAAGCCGTTGAGGTGTTCGTGTGGCCCGTTGTCGGCGCGGTCAAACATACCGCGCGCCAGCCGGACCACGAATTCATGCAGGCTCTCCATCTTAAGGTTGGCCGCTATGACGTCATTACGGACGTAGCGACCCGCACCGACTATAGTTCGTAATGACAAACTCTGCTGGGCCTGAAGTCGCCGCTTCTGACGATCGCTCAGGAGTGCATACCAGGCCGGAGCAGCGTATGTTAGCAGGGGTCTTATGTAAGTTTTATAGATAGTTAACTTCGACTTTGTCGGTAACTTGGATGTCAGGACAGGGCGGAGCATTGCCCGCGCACATCGAGCTTTGCGTATAGCAGAGTCGACGTGCGCTGTCATATGCAACATCCTGTCAATCCGACAGCCAAGGTAGGTCACGGCCTTCTCATATGCGATCTCCTGGCCTCTGAGGGTTAGCGGTGGTGGTAAATTTCTATAGCGGCGAGTGAGTAGAGCGGTCGTCTTGCTAACATTGACGGCCATCCTCCACTCATCCAGCCATGGTGGCAGCAGGTCCAGCAGACGTTGCATCCTGGCAGCTGCAATGTGGGCTCTTCTGGACGACGTGAAGTATGCGCTGTCATCCGCAAAAAGCGCTAGTTCGACGTCGTCCTCCCATTCGTGCAAGTGTCCTGCCAGGGTAGGAATGTCATTTGT
Organism: Parnassius smintheus behrii; assembly: GCA_036936625.1. NCBI lineage: Eukaryota > Metazoa > Arthropoda > Insecta > Lepidoptera > Papilionidae > Parnassius > Parnassius smintheus. The sequence continues at coordinate 29,071,973 of JAUPFT010000021.1, forward strand.
GTACGCCGCGTACAGGGCTGGAGATAGACAGCTGCCCTGTGGCACACCAGCTGTTATGGTCTTTATTGCGGACACGGCGTCCTCTACGCAGACGTAGAACTTCCTGCCTTCCAGGAAAGACGCCACTAGCCGCAATATAGCAGGAGGGATACTTGTTTGTACATCTAGCTTGTAGAGTAATCCTGTGTGCCACACCCGGTCGAACGCCTTCTCAATATCGAGAAAGACGCCCAACGATATGCGGCCTCGGTTGTGTTCGGCCGCAAGCAGGTGCAGCACTCTGGTCAGCTGTGTTGCTGTTGAGTGACCCCTCCTGAATCCATGTTGCTCCGCCCGAAGTTGGATGCACGGGCGGAGACGTCTTAACAGTAATCTTTCGCACAGTTTAGCTATATGCGGTAGTAGCGTGATCGGCCTGTAATTGGCTGCTCTACGCCTGTCCTTCCCGGGTTTCGGCAAGACGATAACTTTGCCTTTCTTCCAGTCCTCCGGGAAGTGGGATGTCCGCAATATTCCGTTGTAGAGCCGACCTATCTCTACATGGACTCTATTGGGCAGCTGTCGTAGTGCAGCGTTAGTAATCCCGTCGTGCCCCGGCGCCTTCCTCGGTTGCAGGCGGGTTACTGTCCTCCGCAGTTCAGCGGGGGAGATAAACCACTCTCCTGCAAGCGGTGGCGCGGGCGACGACAGGAGCTCCTGCACGCGGCTCTCTTTCCTTGTATGGGATTCCAGGAACTCCGCACTTGCTGGGTTCGGCATAAACTGCTCCTCGAAGTGCTCAGCTAGGATATCCGCTCTGCCCTTGGCATCGTAACATTGAATGCCCGCGTTGTTAGTCAGCGGGCAAACAGGTGGTCGTGTTTTCGTTAGCTGTCGGTTCAATGTATAGAGCGACGCATGCTGTTCGTCCGCCTTCCATATGCGCCGCTCCCAGGCCTCTCCTCTGTGGGCCTGTATTGCAACCGACAGTTCGTCTGACAAGGTGTTGAGTCTCCGTTTTACTCTAGGGCAGCGAGTACGCGCCCAGAGCTTTCTCAGCGCTCTTTTATGGTTGAGCTGCACGTGTAGTCTTAGCGGCAGCTCTTCTTTTCTCCCCGTGAGAGGGACGATCGTAGAGGCCGCGTTGAGGGCCTCCTGGATACACGTGGTTAGTCTGGTTGCAGCGGCCTCTACGTCGTCCGCTGAGTTAATTGGTGTATGGACTGGAGGTCTCTCCTGCAGGTGTTGGTGGTAGAGCCTCCAATCAATCTTAGTCTTGACAGCTCTGGGCGGTGAGGTCACTGCCTTAGTGCCAAGGGTTATCAGAATCGGGAGGTGCTGCGTGTTCAGGTCATACAGCACTTCTACCACTACTGGGTAGTTGACGTTCTTAGTGAGCACGATGTCTAATACATCCGGACGCCTCCTAGGGTCGCTAGGGATATGCGTCGGTTCCTCGGGACCTAGAACGTCGTAATCATGGTGTTCTGCATCTTCATAAAGTTCACGACCTGGCGGGGTGATCACTCTGGACCCCCACGCCGGGTGTTTGGCGTTCAGGTCCCCGGCGATGATGGTGGGTGTTGTACCTTCCATTACCGTTCGGATATCTGAGGAGTGAAATGGAGTCCCTGGCGGGCGGTATGCTGCAAAGACTTCCAGACGATGCGTTCAATCGGCATAAAAATGCCGCCTCCATTTTTATGCCGATTGAACGCATCGTCTGGAAGTCTGGCTGGTCCCGCTCCTGGTGGACGATGTCTCTCCTCACTAGGATCGCTGTCCCTCTGTAAGCGACCCCTTGAGGATCGACCTCGTCTCTCCTGTATATATGATAGTTAGGCAGCTTAAGATGCGTTGAAGGTCTTAATTTAGTTTCACCCAGCAAAATCACCTGGATGTCCTGTTGCTGGGTGAGAGTGCGGAGTTCATGGATCCTTTGACGAATCCCGTCCGGGTTCCAGTATAGCAGGCGCAGGTTATTATCCTCCATAATGCCTTGCCAGTAAGGTTGCCAGCGCCTTCATGACGGCGGTAACGGGATCTGTCCCGGCCCTAATGTCAGCCAGGACTTGTGTTCCGACTTCGATGGCTATGCCTACTAATCTATGAATAGCATCGGCCGTCTCGAAGTCGGAAGTTGGTGTTCTGCGTTCTGCACTACGCTTTTGAGAAGGCACTGGTCTCGGGGCATTGGTTTCGGTCTTCCTTTGCACAGAGCGCGCTCTATGTGTGGAGCGGGCTCTGCTTTCCGGTAGGGCCCTTTCTGGCGCTCTACTTGCCGTAGCTGGTGCTGATGTTTTTGCAGCAACCTGCGCCTACGAGGCTATCGGTCCTGTGGTAGTAGGGGTAGAGGTCACAGCCTGAGGAGGAGGCTGCTCCGTTCTCTTACTCCTGTTCCTCCGCCTCTTCCTCCTGGAGGGTTGCCTCTCGGTGGCGTCGTTGGCAGGAGGTCGGAGAGTCGCCCCGGTGGTTGCCCTTTGGTCTGTGGGACCAACCGTTTCTGATGGTACTACAGGAGGGGGTGGGGGGGCTGATTGCCTACCCTTCCCTCTGGTGATGGTAGCCCACCCGTCCTCCTGTATGGTGACGGCCTTTGGGCGACTTTGGGGGATCCTCTTTGGGTTCTCCGGCAGTAGCCCAGGTAAGACGATCCCCTGCTTCCTGGCTATCCTCCTCAGGACCGGGCAGCGGCGATCGTTGGCCGTATGGTTCTTGGCGCAGTTTGCGCACTTAGGCTCCTCCTCTCTACCCCTTGGGCAAAGGCTGGCAATATGTTCACCGGCACAGCGAACGCATTTCACTGGCCTAAAACAGTTAGCGGAGGCATGTCCGAAAGCCTGGCAACGGTGGCATTGTGCCGGTCCGGTCTTCCTCTGCCAGGCTTCGATGACGACTCCTCTCATGTAGAGGAGCTCGTCGAGTTGGTAAAGTTGCTGTAGCCGTTCTAGGCTCAGATGCTCCAGCTGTGCATAGTAGAGGCAGCCCGGTCTGCCCCTACGTGGTGGTATAGCTTTCACATAATTGATGGGGAAGCCCTTTGCCCGAATAGCCTCCTCAATCATTTTTGTGTCGGTGCCCACAGGCAGGCCACGGATGCCCACTTTAGTGGGCTTCTCCTCTGTCGGTGTGTAACAATACCACGACATGGTTTTATCCTTCTCGGAGAGTTCTACCATGTACCTCTGTATGGTACGGAACTCATCCGGGCTCTGTGGAGTGAACCTAACTCCTTTCCCGAACGGACGGGCATTAGGTGGATGGCCCAACTTTTCATTAAGGACCTTAAAATGCCTGGTCCAGTCCGGGAGGCATTCTGCGACAATCGGCGGATATCTCTTCTCCTTTTCTTTCTCAGTTTTTTGAGGTTGTTCCGCCGATTGTGGTCGTGGTACTGCTGGGGCCGCAGCCATGTGGGCGTAGCTCGTTGATGGCCGCTGTCCATCATCCTGAGCTAACCCGGACGGGTTGGTAATTTGAACCGGGGATGACCTTCCGGCTGATGCAGCTAGGGTTGCATATGTTGTCGAGCCCCAGCTGTAGGACTCCTCACCTCCTTGCTCAAACTGGGCCGAGTCGTGACTTCTTCGGTCCGGTGAGATGGATGGCGGCTGTTGCGGTGGTGATGGTGACTTAGGAGGTGAGGTGTGGACCTTCCTCCTGGTCTCTGCTTGGGGCTCCTCATCATCCGAAGACGCTGATGATGGCTCAGATGAATGTCCAACACGTTGCCTCTTCTCGTAGAGAGAGGCTTCGGTCTCAGGAGGTGTGTGCCTTCGTGGCGTCTTCATGGGCCGCTGAGGTTGAGAGGGCGGCAGTTCCCGCCCAGTCGTACACTCAGGTACGATGGGGGAGAGTGCAACCCTAGCTACGGCCTCCTTACCCGGCGACGAAGGTTTCCGGGTCGGTATTTGGGAGTAGGATGAGACGACTCTCATCCTCTCCGGGTTAAAAATATCGCGATAGGCGATGGGTCTATCTAATACACCTGGTCGGTCCGGTGGTTTCCGTGATCTCGGAGGAGGTTCCCCCTTATCGTTCCCTGACATGTTAACCTAAGAGTCAGCGTCAGCGGTAATCTAAGTAAGGCCCTATCTATTTTCCAAACGATCGGCAGCAGGTGTTGATGCGCGACGCGGATGGTGGTGATGTTGTTATGGAGACTTTCCACACTGTGGGCACTGCCTACCCCTTTTATAGCAAAAGGGTTGGGGGAAGTGCAAAGGTGGCACTTTAATGCGCGACTAGGCACAGAATGCACGAAACGCATAAAGTGCCAAGAATCACCTAGGGGCCGGTGACCTCGACGCCTCACGGAATCACGGGACTCAACGATCGGCGGAGTTTGTCGTACCGGCGGTTATTTGCAGCCACTGTATACTGCAAGTAACGCACACCTAGGAGATCCTTAGGAGCAATTAGATGGCTAGGCCATTAGTTAAACGCCGGCTTTCGGCTTAACGTTTGAGCGGACCGTCATTTTTCACTAATGCTTGTGTTCAGTGTGATTGTGATGACGATGATGAAAATTATGACGATATATTATAATTTAGTTTGTGGCTGAATGTTATAGCCGTAGTACGGTGTTATCTACTCATAAGTCAGTGTACGGATGAGTGACCTAACCCCTCCGTCTGGGTTGGCAACACCCTCTTACCAATTTTGACCGCCAAGTACTGCTGTGATCCGGTCTGAAGGGAAGAGAAAGCCAGCATAACTACAGGCTGTGCGGCATTTTATCATGGTCATCAAAAGAAAGAAGGCTAAAGATGAAAATGCATATTTAGCCTTCTTTGTTTGAAGTTCTTATTGCCTTATATTGTCACGTGAACTCGAGAGGTGCGTGGATGTACGGTGAGATCGCGATGTGGAGGAAAGCATTTCTCATCCATCAATGGCACCTCCCATCCGTAATATTATTAGTGATTGTATCTCTAGGTATATGTAGAGTCGTTATGTGGCGGGCCGGTTTCAGTAATTATCAGTTGCCAGCCTTCTTGTAAAACGATTTGTTATTTTATTGTTCCATTTAAGGGTTGATGAAACCATCGGGTTTCGAATAATACATATCGTCTTAAAACAGTTTCTGATTAAGAACGCATCGAGATTTAAAAGATGTTGAATTTTATTTATATAAGAGGAGTATTATAAAATAATTTCAACGAGGAAACCTTGTAATTTCACTGCAAATTTTCCTCGTTGAAATTATATGTCTTCAAATGAACTATTTCATAATATTTTTGACTCATAATTCGGTACTCCGTCGGCGTGGTGACAACAGCAACTATTCTCCCTATGAGGCTATCTGTTCTATTGGAAAGGCTTTTGTTTAACAGCAGCCTTTTTTTGATAGGATAAATAGCCTTATTAAATAATAAATGTATCATATTACAAAACTTTTCAAGCCTATTTCGTTCAGCGCTAGAAACAGACCGTTACAAGTTTGCATCAATTGGTATACATTTTTCGAAAGTTGCTTATTCACACCAATTGTCGAGTCAGTGAGAGATTTTGCAAAAATGACTGAGCCATGCTATTCAAATAGGGCCTAAAAGAGAAAATAGATGTTATTGATCTAGTATATAGTATAATCCAGCTTGCGTGAAAAAAAAATTGATTTTTACTTTTTAACTTAGCAAGCTGTAATAATGTGTAAGTTGTGGTTAACTGTAAGGTGAATACAGGACGTACCCTTGAGAATTTTATGTTTAAAGTGATTGTAAAGTGATTTTTTATATCAGTGCTGTTTTATTTAACATAAAGTAATTAATAATACTTTAAACATAGAGAAATAAATTGTATTTTAAAAATCTTTTCTTTCCACCCTTTGTTAAGCAAAGGCTTTTTTAATTCCCCAATAACTGGATTACCATACTAAGTGAGTGAGTTGGACGAAAATTCGGTATTTTAGCACTTGTTATATTGTTGTTTTACTCGATGAAATGAGAGTTCAAAATGTTGAATGGGTTTTTCACCATAAATCAACATAGTCTAGATAACATATTCTCCTTTTTATGCAGGCAATCACCTCGCGTGAATTTTTTTATAAGAATTGCATGACAAACGAACTTATAGTGTACTTAATGGTGAGTGGCTACTACAAATCGTGTAGTAACGGTATAATAATATCTACTACCGCATATCGCCTCGTGGGTATTACAAAAGACTACAAAGAGAAACTAAAACAGGAAATAGTCAACAGCATCTTAGTTATAAAAACCAATTCAATAAAAGCCTTTACTTTTATGGGCTGTAATGGATGCTACAGATGACCACTGAGGATCAAGAAGGAATGCCTCGTAGCTTGTAATTATACTGGATTTCTCTACCCTTTAGACCCAAATATTATTTGGCGACAGTTAATTTGAAAAAGTAATTTTTATATTTTACCCTCCTTTATTTTCATCCAATAGTTTTGTTGATGGTTTTAGATAATAAATAGACTCAAACGGAACTTTGCGGAAATCCATTAAATTAAAGGTGTCCAAAATAAACTTCCTAAGATCCACGTAATAATAGAATGATGTGACATACCTAGTTTGAAGAGCACCTCCCGTTTTCCCTCATTTACGTAAAGAAAATTCTGCGGTGCTGGTAACTTAGCGGTCAGCCACTGCAGAACCTACTTCACTTGAAGACCTCCTGTAGAATCGAAATATTTGTATAATACGACGATGGTGATATTTCTTTCCTCTTGTATTGGTGTTGGTAGTACTGGAGTTGGGATTAATGGTAACGTGGATAGTGCAAGAAATTAAGGGAGGGCTGGAAGTGTTCTTCAAACTAGGTAAGATACACCATTTTATTTTATTACGCGGATCTTATCAAATTAATTTTTAGCACCTATTACACTTTTAATCTACGTAAGGCACCAGTAAAATTTCTAATAAAATTCTCAGAATTAACTTTCTAATACCTAAACTCTTCGAACTAATATTTTCCACCATATTTGTTCCAAGTATTTGTGAAAAGTGCTATCAATTAACTATCGTAATTTTACAGAACACTAACTTTCGCTTACCTTGTAAAAAAATCGATGCTTGAGATAAATAGCGTTGAACCGTAAAATGGGAACCCGTCTCAGAAACCCAATAATTGAAGTAGTTGTGTATGGATTCTTATTCGTACAAAATACTTATATGAAATAGTGATGCTGTATATTTATCTTTTATGATTTGAAATTTACGAGCGTACCATGTAGCGGCGGTGTATGAATATCCACTACCCCATTTCATCCCCTGGTTGTCGAAAGAGGCGACAGAGGGAAACAAATGAGAAGACGGGCAGGAGCGTATTAAACGGCGTCTTAAAATAAAAATAAATTAAAAAGGCAATCTATGAAGTAAGACCTTGTTCAGCAGTGGACTTTAATAGGCTGTAATGGTAGCGATAAATTACTATTAATTTATAATTGCTACGATGATGATATGATTGATAATTGCTACAATAATGGCTGCAACTTTTTTGTGACCTTTTGTTTATAAACTGCCGATTTCGGGGTCTTTTGCAGCTTTCGGTGGTAACACTAAGAGATAGCGCAACGACTCCCGCGCTCCAAAACAAACCGTCTTACCATACGCACGTGACACACGTTCTTTTAAGAAACCTTCGATTTGTTATACAGTCTACTTCCTCATTAAACTTTATTAAAATTTTAAGGTCCTTTTTATTAATTTTAATCATTTTTTATTAATATTAAAAAAACCGCACTGTAAAGTATAATACCGTATTGCTTTAAACTTAAATAAAAGCTACTTTTTCGTGATTATGAACACCACAAATAGTATTAGCTTCAAAATACTACATCAAAACATTACTAGTAGGTGAATTCCTAAAACAAGATCTATTAGCGTTCATAAGATTTATTTGATAAGGCGGAAAATGCCCCCGATTTTGTATGACTTACGAAACACCGTTGCACTGATCATAAGAAATACATAAACATTAATAATTATAAATTAGGTAGTTCATTCTGTAGAGATGAGTCACGAAGCGGTACATGTATTTTAGTGAATCAAAATACTGTATATAAAAAGTAATAAAATGAATATCTTAGCAACGCACAAGATATTTAAAGTTTGTGGTATTAAAATTCATCTTTATGATTTGTCTCTATAGAATTCCCTCTACAGATGCAATTTTTTTAAATAAGTTAGACGGAATGTAAGATGAAATATTTAAAAACAGTAATCCTAATACCAAGCTTGTAATTACTTGTGATTTGAATATCAATACTCTTAAGCTAGGAAAAGCTAACATTGCCATGCTATATCTACTATATCTGCATGATGTATGTCATAATTTCCTTTTGAACGACTAAACTCATTGATGTCATATTATTTATATAGTATGTTTGTTTTATAGATAGGATAGATAGGATATTGTCCCGATTGGTATCGTTGTAGTCCAGTTGTTTACAAATTCTATATTTTATGGAATTAAATATTTAAAATACCGATTATGTGCTGGTTCAGTGTTAAAAAAAATCGTAAAATCTGAAACTGATAGGTGGCGTGTTGTCAAAGATTAATACATTTTATACCGGAAAAGGCAGAACCGCGTCTATCAGTTTTAATTTTTATTTTTATAGAAGACGGGTGACAAACGAGTCTCCAGCTATCTGCACTAGCCATACAAAATTCACCAGCACTAAGCTGCTTTTTTACTCTGGTATTCTGTGAGAGCGTGGTGCTATCCCGGTTAAGCCGACCCATTGATACTACAACCGTGTTATAGCCCTACCATGTAAAAGTTCAGATAGTTACATTTCAATATTGTTGTGGGTATATATATTTTATTATTGAAATTGTTTCAGCTTAGTCCATCTACAAGGTTCTTATTATACATTTTGCTTCTGTGCATACATACATACATGTATTCAGTATTCTTTTTTTTTCGTCACGTCACCTCCACACTAAGATTTTCTCCTATATTGTGGGGGCAATTTACGTGTAACCCTGTGTTTATTTTAATTATTGTTACGAGCTTAGGGTTCGTGATAGTAAAAACTGCCGATTTAATTTTGAAAATTGACACTTTAACTACCGACACCAATTAAAACTTAAAACACGTTAATAATTGATCACAGTTAACACTTAAGTTCACTCTATTTCACTACGAAGTCTTTGATTGTGTCGACCATTCAAAGCTGACCGGGTTTGCGGTCAATAAAAGTCTTATATAGGACCCATTTCTACTGAAAACATCTAAAATGTTCGAGTAGGATGTAGAAAAATCTAGCAAGGAATTTGCTAGAAAGCCCAGCTCTGTTACTCAACACTAGATGGCACTAGTGAATTTTCTATAAATGTCTCGACGCTCTTATTTTTGATGCTCGATACTAGATTGCGCTAGTGCCATACACCAGGCATCAACTATGGCGCGCATCTTTATCTAATACGTGGTTGTGTATAAAGACACGTTTATAGTATTATGAAGTTCATAGGTATCTCTTTCATTGCAAAATAAAGTCATAAAACTAACTTTTAATAAGAAACAAAAGCCGACATCAACAATAAAAATAACTAAATAACTTAACAGGCTTCAATTTTTCTATACACTATGTTGTCTTTGCTTAAATTTTTTTACCCCCACAGTGGAATAATGAATGTCGAACAAATATTAACAATAAAACTTTATCCCCAAATTTCAGTGGAGTTTAATATATTCTACAAATTTGTATGGAACCACCACCCCAAAAATATAACCTCTTCACTAATAAAATAGTCATTTAAATCGAACAAGTTGCGAATATACTGCAGTACACACTTGCAAAACCAAAGAAATATGTAGTAAAATTTTAAAACTCCTTATTTTCTGAGTCTGCTAATTAATTGTAATAACTGCGAATGGTGTTAATTAATTTTCCGCAATAAAAATACGTGTAAAATAAGAATTATATTCTATTAACATTTGTTTTTTACTGAAAACGTTACCTTTACACTAGGAATTTCTCCTGTACCGTGGGGCAGTTTTCAAACATAAATTTCACAAGGACAAACATCTAGACCCGAAACAATTACATGTAGGCCATACAAATATTTGTTCCGTGCGGGATTCGAACCCACGGCCCTTAGTGCTGTATCTCATTGCTAAGCCACTGCGCAACGGAGTCGTCATGATTACCAATTATTTATAATGTTTATAGACACAATGATTTTATTTTTAAATATTAAGCTATTAAATTAAATTAACATTAACCTCATATAGTATTATAGCCTAATATTTTTATTTTCACTGCTCATTTATATAAATAAATTCAATAATTTGTGAACGGACTTAATGAGCATGACAACGAAGATGGATGAAGTGCTTGGGGCACATTTATGAAGTTGTAAGAAAGCTTTACTTCAATAGCAACAACTACTAAAATCGATATATAAGATTTTATACAGAATATATTTCCCAGTATTTTTAAAATACTCTGTTTTATTTTAATTTTAAAAGTCACTGTTTTGTTTTCTTATTTGTTATTGATTTCCTATCAAAAGTCTACTACTGCACGTGAGCCTCCTCCTTGGATCGTAGATTTTTATATTGGTGGTTGGCCACGCTGGCCAAGCGGAATGGAACCACAATTTTGTTGTTCGCAAGGAGACGGCAGTGCCACACTACATGTAATTTCAAGATTAGAAGATTTTAATGTTGAAAAATTGTATAATATCGTTTTGTGGTGCAGCCGTAATAAAATTGACCACCCTATGTCATCCCATAAATGACGTACTCGTAATAGGTGATGGTGGGAAACTTAAACAGAAAATGGGCAATAGCATGTTCCTGATAACTAAGAAAATACTGCGGTTGACAATCCGCTTCCTATTGTAGCAACTTCTGCAAATATTCTCCTATAAGAAAATCTAGGAGGCAAACAAGCACGCAGCTTGTCCAATGTTCAGTAACTACCTCTGACCATGAATACCACCAGAGGAATGCCGAATCCTTATTTTTATTTTTAATCATGTTAAAAATGATTTAGTGTAGAAGCGGATGTTTAACTTTCCTTAATCTGCAAGAAAACAGAGTTATACACTGCACATTCAGCGTAGCATAATGCTACAAAATTAAATAATTCGTCATCTACGACTTATGGACCTTCAAGAAAAGAGCCTACTCCTTTTTAAAAGGTCGGCAACGCATCTGCAGTATGCAATCAACCTGGTGTGGCAGTGTTTATGGGCGGCGGTAATCTTTTACCATCAGGTGAGCCGTATGCTCATTTGCCGCCTCTCCTATAAAAAAATCTTTTACAGCCTATCAAAAGTTCACAGCTGAAGATAAACTTTCTCCTTCGGAATTCTATTCGGTATCGTTAACATGTTTTGGCAGTCAGATTGAAAACCGAATTTTTTATGGGCTGTTAAGAGGAAAAGCTGCTAATAATCAGCATGCTGGGGAATCAACCAGGATTTTATTTCTCTCTGTCGCCTATTAAACTATCTACAGGAAAAAATACGATGTAGTTGATGCTTAAAATAGATTATGGATAAGATTCAATATAAGAACTGTTTAGCGTGATTTGCTCAATTTCACTAAAGAATACTCTTCTTTGATAATTCTAACGGATTAAACAAAAACAAGATAACAGATTAAATATCTCAGACGGCAATAAAGCAGCACGTCGCTACGTCGAACTTCATGCTGCTCAAAAATTTCACAATACATTCTTTTTTCATTTTCTAATAAAAATCTACGATAAGGAGACGACCGTTTTATTGATTACCGTTATGTTTCCATTGTATTTGAATCTTTTTCATCATCATAGATACGGTGAAAATTCGAGTAATTAAGGAATATGAGTACCGTCGTGGCAGCGACGCATACAAACGGTACGCAACATCAACGACGTTTACGGAGCGAATACAATAAACGAACGCTCCACCTGTTATTGTTTCCGCTTTCGTTCTGGAAATTTTAACCTCAAAAATGAACCCTGTAGTCGTTGAAAAACTGTGGTCAACAATGACGAATTAAATGCTATTGTGCATGCTAATGATACTCAATCTATGGCTGAATTAGCAGCCGCTTTCGACGTAAGTATAAAAACATTATTGGTAAATTTGCTTCAAATTGGTGGGGTAAAAAATCTTGAAAAATTAGTGGCCCACGAACTCAGTGATCGCTAGCGCAAAGTACACATCGAGACGTGCCTTGCACTACTCAACAGGCACACAAATGAAGTAATTTTGAATCGCATTGTTTGTGCCAAGTAATGTCATAAAGTACGGTCCAGTGCCACTTGCATCCATCATTTCCTAAAGTTCGTCATTACATAAAGTAAGGGGCCGCCCTATTTTAATTTGAGTCTTAACATATATTCCACTTAGATGCTTCTTTTGCCACACCCGACTTTTACTACCAAGTATTAAGGTAGGGATTAACACAGCATTGTGAATTACCATAGGTGCCTTTTTTGATACATACTGACTCTTCATAATAGAGTGTAGAGCCCCATTCGCTCTATTTTTTGGATTCGCTCGTCGTTCCTTATCATGTCTACCGTCCCTGTAAAAATACACATCCCAAATACATGAACTCATCAACTTGCTCAATCAACTCAACAAAGAGAAGAAAGTAAAACGTTATGTGAAGTACGAAAAGAAGGGGCTTTTCGTATTTTACATAACGTTTTACTTTCTTTTCTTTAAAAACCATCACTTTCATCTCACTTGCCACTTTTATTCCCCTTTTTTTTAATGGCCAGCTCATTAATATAACTATCATTGACAACTCGGCTACGGACGACACAAATATGACTTGATAATCGGCGTACAAAGGGCATTTGATGGTTAACTCGCCCATGCTTAACCCACATTCATAAGCATTCAAAGTTTTCAAACAACTGTCCATACATAGGTTGAACAGCCGCGGGGAAGCAACACAGCCCGGTCTGACAACTTTTTGAAAGTCAAACCAGTCCGATTAGCCCCTTTTATCCCAACACTAGCACTAGAGTCCCAATAAAGAGACCTTAATGCCTGTATCGATCTGATGCTCAACGGAAATGAGTTGAGCGTTTGCCATAATACAGTACTGTCCACTCTGTCATAAGCCAAGTCCATGAACGCAAAAAAAACTTTCTGATTTTGGTCAAAAACTCCTCCGCAATCATTCGCATGGGAAAGACTTGATCTTTACATCCCGTTCCCTTTCTAAATCCCGCTTGCACATCCCAAATGTTTCCATCGGTTTACCACAATACTAAGCAAGTTGATAACACGGTAGTTATTACAGACCTGCTGTAACCCTTTTTATGTATTTTTTATATATTGGGAATATAACTGCATTACACCAGTCATCCGGTATCCGTTTCATTCCCAACATAAATTTAACAAGATTTAGAGCAGGCCTGCCACCACTCCGTCTCCAGCCCTTAGCATCTAGAGTAGTACTCTACCATATCTAACTGCCTTACTTCTATCATATTTTCATGCTTTCATGGTTTTTCATTGCTTTCGTTATTTCATCTACACTTTTATCCCAGCTCTTTCTACTTCTTTAGGAATTTTTAGTTAATTTCATTCAAACGATTCTTCACTCAAAAACACGCTTTCTAAGTGTTCCTTCCATCTCTTTAAACTTCAAACTTCAAACTTCATTGCTCATAATACATCCGTTCTCGTCTCGTACAGAAGTACGAGTACTCGTACGAGTTTCCAGAACATTTTAATATTTACCTGGACGTTATCAGATATCCTTCTATCGTTCTTACCCGTTCTTTCTTGATTTTCCTTTCAAATACTTCTTTTACTCTGTTATTTACAAGTCTAAATTCTGCTATACTCTCTTCCTATCTTCAACTTCAATACGCACCTCGTCATCCCACCACAAAGTATTATTTTTCCTTTCATTTGTTCTCTTACTTAAACCACATAGTTCGGTGGCTGCCAAAGCCACTGAACTGTGTGGTAAAGAAATCTACCAAACCTTTCTTAACATTATCCCACACAGATTTTAAATCAAAATAATTCATTCACAATTCATTCTAGTCCCTTGGTCTAGATTTATATTGTAACTTCTCTATTCTAATACGCTGTAACGCAATTGTAGAGACAGATGTCCGATGCACCCAACGCTTTATTAGACCATTAATTCTACATTAGAACAAGTAATGATCCGAATGATGATGAACCCCCGGTAAACCCCGGTATATCTACTAATGCGCTCCTCATTCTTCCATCCACAATGATGAAATCACGCTTCTATCATCACCCTTTTCCCATGTACACATGTTAATTTTCTATTTCTTGAAAGAAAATGTTCGTCATGAAAAGATTCTTTTCCACACATACGGTGAGGAGGCTTTTACCATTCTTCTTTATACTTTCATCACCAAACGTTACCAATATCCTTTCATAGCCAAGCCTCATCATCCCAAAGTTTCTGTTAAAATTTCCTAGTAAAACAATATTTTCATTTCTCTTACACTTCATTAACACCATCCTTATAATCTCTAAAATTGTAAAATAAGACTGACAAAAAGCACACAGATGGTAAGTGGATGCAGTGATCCGTAGAATCAAAATGCAGATATGTTGCCGGCCCTGAGGACTAAGATGGAATGCCTCTTTTTCAATAAAAAGGATCTCTGGTTCTCTACACTCACCATATAAAACACAGCAGCATTAAGCTGCTATTTTACGCTGGTATTCTGTGAGAGCGTGGTCCTACCCCGGTCGAGCCAAACCATTCGTGCTGCAACCGGAATATAGCTGCAGCATGGCTCTACTACGTAAAAAATCTTATCATTCATTGCTCCATATACATTCACATAGCCAGACGGGATTCCGCAATCCACTTTTCGCCGCTCCGGGAGACAGAACGCGACAGGTGGTGAACCTCGTCACCGGTTTTATTCCCGAAGATTCTTTTCAGCCTTACTTTTTAAAGAGACGGCCTGAACTTGGGGGGATTTATTTTATCTTATGCCTCATGGTGCGAACTAGGGGCAGTGTTAGATTTTACGCCGCTATCATACTACGAGGAGCCGAGTCTATTCTTTCCGCTTTGCATCATATTTTTGATAACAGCAACTGTACAATAAAAAAATTGCGGTTGCCAACCCGCTCGCCAAGCGTGGTTAACTACGGCAGTGTGGTAGTGGCAACCCCATGAAGAATTACACAAATAGATGGCCCCGAGTCCCCAGTGGCCCCGCTATTCCTGGCTACGGTGGCGACGAAGATGAGATAGACAAGTTGCGCTGGAATATTATAGGATTATCCGAGGTCCGAAGAGAGGGAGAGGACACGGTGATTCTCGAATCCGGCAAATTGTTCTATCACCGAGAGAGCGATTCTCTGTCTCAAAGAGGCTTACTTACTTACTTACTTACTTATCGTCACGCACAATCCCTAACGGGGTAGCCAGAGAGAACAGATCGCCAAGTGTCACGATCCTTACATACCTCTTTCGCTTCTTTCAGGTTCATTAACTTCTTCATACATGCACGTCTAGGTATCCGAGTACTCTTGACCCTCCCCTCTTCAAGCAATTTGCTCACATGGTCTTCGAAAGTTAGTCTCGGTCTGCCTCGACACCTTTTAATATTTACTTTCGCTCTATATATTTTCTTCACCATTCGGTCTTCACTTATTCGTTCGACGTGCCCAAACCATTGGAGTACGCCCCTATCAATTTTTGTGATAAGGTCATCTTTCAATCCTGCCATACTGCGAATCTCTTCGTTTCGCTTTCGGTCGGCTATGGTAACGCCACACATTTTACGAAGAGATCGCATCTCCACTGCTTTCAACTTGCTTTTATGCTTCTTCTGGCATACCCAGGTTTCGCTGCCATATAACAAAGTCGGTACCAACACTGCGTTATGTATTGCAAGGCGTGCACTCTTCACCACGCCTTGCCTTTTTACTAATGCATTCAGGGCACCATCGACTTTGTTTCCGGCAGCGACACGCCTATCCACATCTAAATCACATCTTCCATCCCGGCTGAAAGCACTCCCCAAGTATACAATTTCATTTACCTGTTCTAGACATTCCTGATTTACCCATATTTCACATTTCGTTCTCTCTTCGTCCTTTTCAAATACCAGAACCTTTGTTTTATTAGCATTCAAACGGAGACCTTTAATTTCACATTCCTCTTTCATACACGTGACTAAAGCCTGCAGTTCTGCTTCTGATGGTGCAATAAGCACTGCATCATCAGCATACAGCAGACAATTAACTTTTATGTCACCCAATTTCACACCCAAACAGCTAT
The DNA here is from genome assembly GCA_036936625.1 of Parnassius smintheus behrii. Lineage (NCBI taxonomy): Eukaryota > Metazoa > Arthropoda > Insecta > Lepidoptera > Papilionidae > Parnassius > Parnassius smintheus. Next base: position 29,088,173 of record JAUPFT010000021.1, read on the forward strand.
CTTTCAGCTTCTGTAAACAGCTGTCGAGATACAGTATGAACAGCCAGGAAGACATGACACAACCCTGTTTTACGCCCGCTTGGACGCTAAACATGGGTGACAGGTCATGCCCTACCCGCACACAGGCTTTACAGTCATAGTAAAGTGACTGCACAGCCCTTAACAATCGACCATCCACACCATATCCCGGCAACAGTTCCCACATTTTCTTCCTTATAACCTTATCAAATGCTTTCTCCAGATCCACAAAAGCACAGAAAATCCTCTGGTTAACACTCAGAAGCTTCTCCGCGATTATGCGGAGAGAAAACATTTGATCCATGCATCCTCTTCCAGGTCTAAATCCGCATTGTGCCTCCCATAAGAATCTTTCCGATTTCTCTTGCATCCTGCGTGTCAAAACCTTCGAATAAACTTTACTTGCTAAACTGGTCAAGCTGATCGCCCGATAGCACCCACAGTCAAAATGTGAACCTTTACCTTTATATAAAGGCACAATGACCGCGGATCGCCAATCATCCGGGACATCTCCCGTCCGCCAGCACAAATTGCACAGCAGATGAAAGCTGTCCCAGACGCGAGGCCCACCGTACTTTACCATTTCAGCAGTAACTCTGTCTAGTCCCGCAGCCTTACCACATTTCAAACTTCGAATCGCACGTTCAATCTCTTTCATGCTGATGACCTCAGTGTCATCGAGGTCCGTGTCTGGCGTGCCAGTCACGGCGTCACCCCCGGATCCTTCACTAAGATCATGACACGCATACAATTCTCTATAAAATTCACTCCATCGCTGCATGACGTCCGATTTTTCTGAGAGGACGTCATTGGTTCTCGAAAGCACTTTGTTCATTCTTAAAGCTGTCGCACCACTCCGGGACCTTCCAACCTCTTTCCAGAAGAGTTTGGAGTTTTCCCTAAAGTTGTGCGACAACCTCTCGTCCGCTTCTATTCTACACCTTTCACGTACTTCCTCAATCAATGTTTTCGCATGAACTTTCTGCAGCTTATATCTTTCTTTCATCTTCTCTCTCATATGCTCATCGTTACTAGAGGCCAAGTAGTCTAACCATGCTTTTTTCTTCTTTTTATAGCTTCTTTCACTTCATCATTCCACCATGCAACTCTTCTTTTACTACTACCTCTTTTTGTCGTACCACATACTTCTTCCGCTGCACTTACCATTCCATCCCTAAGGTTCTGCCATGTTCTCTCCACACATTCTTTCTTGCCATCGATGGTGTCAAGCTTTTCGGCTACCCTCGTGTGATATTTGTCCCTAGTATCCGCTTCCTGAAGCTTCCAGCTTCGGATGCGACAGACCGACTGTGGTTCTGTTACTGCCGTCCGGTGGCGCCAACCCGCGAACAAACCCCTAAATCTAGTAATTACTAGATAATGATCCGTTCCCAGGTCAGCACCCCTGAACACTCGTGTATCCATCACCTGTTTTCGCAGTCGGTCATCCACCAGGAACAAATCAATCATACTTCCCTCATTCTTTCTTTCTCTAGTGTACATATGGATCTTCCTGTGATTAAACATAGTGTTTGTCACAAGAAGGCCCTTTTCCTTGCATACAGCCAGTATAAGCTTGCCAGCATCATTAACCCTTTTATCGCCAAACTTTCCAAGCACCGACTCGTATCCTGGTCGAGCGATACCTACCCATCCATTCAAATCACCACATACAACAGTTCTTTCGTTTCCCTTAACCAAATCTAGAACTTCTCTTACATTCTCCCAAAACTCCTCCAGCTCAGCCCTGGACGACGAAGCTACCGGCGCATAAACAGCCAAAAGGAATAACTTCGTCAGTCCCATTTTGAAGCGAACCCAGAGAAGTCTTGAGTTCACAACCTTGTATTCAGTCATAAGATCGACCAACCGGGACGACAACAGCACTCCCACTCCTTGGCAGGCGTTCTCGCTTTCCGGGACTCCGGACCATATAGCTAACGTCCCGCCAGGGAGCTCTTCAATACCACTGCCTTTCCGTTTGGTCTCCGACATACACAGGACATCTAATTCTCTTTCTTTCATTATTTCGATCAACTCATTCGTCTTATCTCTCATGCCTCCTCTAACATTCCACGTGCCAACTCTGCACTCCGTCCTCCACCTTCCGCCGTGTCGGGCTGTGCGTGACAGGTGGCAGTCCCCATCACCGCTTTGCGCGCTGCATTCCACACCAACGGGGACGAGCTGGTGTGCGTCGCCTTGGGGGGACGCCCTAACCCTCGTTCGCATGGGTGTGCAGCTGTGTAGAATTGCAGCCCTGAAAAGGGCTGGCAGGGGTCGCGACGAGCACGCTTCTACAATGACCCCCCTCTCATGTGGATCATAAATCCAACGTCTCAAAGAGGCGTTGGATTTATCATCTACAAGTCTCTCAACAACAACGTTTTAAAGATTGGGAGTGTATCGACGAGGGTTGCGTACCTTATATCAGAATCACCAAACGGTATTCGCTGAATGTCATACAGGTTTATGCGTCAACGTCGGAACATCCAGATGAGGAGGTGGAGGAAATGTATGAGGATATTTCTAGAGCCATGCATTCCTCAAAAACTCACTATACGGTGTTAATGGGAGACTTTAACGCAAAACTGGGCACAGGAAAGAACGGTGAGCTGAAGGTAGGAAAATTTGGGATAGGGCAACGGAACCCAAGGGGCCAGCAGCTGGCCGACTTCATGGAGAAAGGTGGACTTTTTATGATGAACTCTTTCTAACAGAAGCAGCCCCACAGAAATTGGACCTGGTCGAGCCCCGACGGTTCGACAAAAAATGAGATTGACTTCATTATGATGACTAGACGCCAGCTGTTCAGTGATGTCTCAGTGATCACAAGGGTGAAAACTGGCAGCGATCACCGAATGATTAGCGGCACACTGAACCTAAACGTTAAGTTGGAGAGGTCTCGTCTAATGAAGTCAACGCTCCGTCCCTCTCGTGCTCTAATCCAAAATCCCTAACCCTTTCAGCCCGAGTTACGTAACCGCCTTCAGTGTCTAGAAGATAGCAATGCAGTGGACGATATGAATAACAAGCTCATGAAAACTGTCCATGTGGTCGGAGCTAAGTTCTGCAAGACCTGCCGCAGAAGAACACAAAAACTCTCCGATCACACTCTTAATCTCACGGCTGTTAGACGGGAGATGAGGCTGCAATCGTCAACAGATTTGAGAACATCCAGGCAACTGAACAGACAGATCTCCAAATAAATGCGGCGAGACTTATGCGACTTTAATACTGCTCGTACTAAAGAAGCGATGGAGCGGAAATAGGGCTCCAAAGTCTTTGTCAGATATTTGTCTACCGAAAGAGCCAACTATCAAAGCTGATGACTGAGTGTGGCAGCATCGTTCCCAGGACACCAGAGATTTTGAGTGAGATTGTGAGGTTCTATAGGCAGCTGTTCACATCATCGTTAGAGTCACACGCAAGTGTGAGTAACGATCCAAGAGCAAGCCTTATCCGACACTATTCCGACGATATCTCGGACATCAGTCCAAGCGAGATTAGAATGGCTCTCCAGCACCTTAAATACTGCAGGGCCCCAGGCGAGGATAGAATTACAGCGGAGCTTCTGAATTCTGGTGCTTACAGTCTTTCAGAAGCTCTTCAATTCCATCCTCCATGGTGGCACTACTCCGAAGGCGTGGAGCAGAAGTGCGGTGGTCTTGTTTTTTAAGAAAGGCGCCAACGCTCTCTTGAAGAACTACAGACCGATTTTCATTCTGAGCCGCGTCTACGTGCTGTTTTCGAGAGTCATTACGAATCGTCTCGCATGCAGACTCGACGACTTCCAGCCTCCCAAACAAGCCGGTTTCTGAAAAGGCTTCAGTACCATAGACCACATATATACCCTGCGGCAGATTGTACAGAAGACCGTAGAGTAAAATCTGCCACTTTGCCTGGCATATGTGGACTATGAGAAAGCCTTTGATTCACTTTGTGCTACAGTCCCTTCAGCAGTGCCAAGTTGACTGTCTATATATCGAAGTGCTGAAGTGTTTGTACTGTAGGGCTACGATGGCTATCCGCGTACAGAACCAGAGTTCGAAACCTATCCAACTGCAGAGAGGTTGAAGACAAGGTGATGTTATATCCCCGAAACTCTTCACCGCTGTATTGGAAGACGTTTTCAAGCTACTGGACTGGAAAGGATACGTTATTAACATCAATGGCGAGTACATCACTCACCTTCGATGTTCCGACGATATAGTCCTTATGGCAGAATCGCTGGAGGGCCTAAGCTCTATGCTTAATGACCTCAATGATGTCTCCCAACGGATAGGTTTATTAATGATTAAGATGAACATGGACAAAACAAAGATCATGTTTACTCTCCATGTCACAGCTATGCTGGTGGTTGTTGAGAGCACTTTGCTCGAAGTTGTTGCCGAGTACGTTTACCTGGGACAAATAGGCCGACTAGGTAAGTCCAACTTCGACCGAGAGGTCAATCGACGAAATAATCGATTAAGACGAGAAGATTAATCGACCAGCCGAGTTTCATCGATTAAACTCGGCTGGTCAGCATTCGGGAAATTACGACATATCTTCTCGTCAGGTATACCTTAAACTCTGAAAACTAGATTGTACAACCAGTGTGTGTTGCCAGTGATGACCTGCGGATCTGAGACGTGGTCCTTCACTGCTGGCTGTATGAGGACGCTCAAAGTCGCTCAGCGAGCTATGGAGAGGGCTATGTTTGGAGTTTCTCTGCGTGATGAAATCAGAAATGAGCATATCCGCAGTAAAACTAGAGTGACCGATATAGCCCAACGGATTAGTAAGCTGAAGTGGCAATGGGCCGGCCATATAGCTCGAAGAACCGATAACCGATGGGGAAGAGAGGTTCTCGAGTGGCATCCTCGCACCGGTAGGCGTAGTGTAGGGCGATCCCCTACTAGATGTAGTGACGACCTGGTAAGACATGCAGGAAGTCGATGGAATGGAATGGAAGTGGCTCAGGACCGTGATTTGTGACCTTACTTATGGAGGCTTATGTTCAACAGTGGACTTGTGAAAGGCTGTAATGATGATGATGATGATGACGATTCTGACATGTTTCTCTCGCCACCTCCACACCCATATACCTTCGCATACATGCTCGTCGGTAAATGTACTCTTAATTTCGTACTCGTAATTCGTATTTTTTAATATATCGCTAATTTGGTCGATAAACTTTCCCCTAGGACGTCCTTTTCCGACTCTTCCGTTCACGATTGCAACATAAATTTGATGTGTCACTCTTTACTCATTCATTCTTTATACATGAATAAACCATCGAAACATTCCATTCTTAACCTGGTCACATCATTTTGCAAACTACACTCTTCTTTTATGACACAATTTCTCCTTAACGACCGAATTTTTACTCTGTTTATTATACTCTCGTGCGTCGTCTGCCACAGCCAACTTATATCACCAAACCTTAAGATAGGGACTAACACAGCATTTTAAATTGCCATACGTGCTTTTTTGACACATTCTGAGTTTCCGCGATAGAGTGGATAGCCCTATTTACTTTATTTCCTGCGTTCACTCGTCGTTATATTATATCCTTAAAAATAAATAAAAATAAAAATCTTGATATTTTACATCCAGGTTCCGCAATAAAATATTATTTTACGCCCAGCGAAGCGAGCGCGTATCTGCTAGTAATATTATATGTGGCACAAAAGGCACATAAAGCATTTTTAAAATTTTTGACTTCACATGTTGTGCAATGAACGCTCTCACGCCTTCGTTATGTTTAGAAATTGGCCTTTAGAATGGTTTATGATATAAAGGAGGGTTTGTTACCGAGTAATGTTTTTTTATTTAAATACACTAAAAATTGGCGGTGACGACTTCAACCTACTTATTTTTCACTTAATTTCAAAGAAATTCTAGTCGTAACCTTGAACTTGTGATATATATTGTAAAATGAATAACCTATTATGTAGAAACTAAGTGGAATCTAAAGTGGTTTTAAGAATTATCCTATCCTATACCTTTAAACGAGCAATTCTTGTATATATATATATATATATATATATATATATATATAATCGGAATCTCGGAAACGGCTCCAAAGATTTTCATAAAATTTTGTGTGCAGGGAGTTTCGGGGGCAATAAATCGATCTAGCTAGGATTTATTTTTAGAAAATTTCTTTTTGTCTGTGTTTTTAGGCAATGAAAAACTGCTACAATATCGTTAGAATGAGGTAAATTTTGACAGTTTATTAATGTTTACTAATAGCTTAATTGGTATATTGGGCGGTCACAAAATCGTAATACCAGCTTTCGAGCCCAGACCGACCGACAGACTTCTTTTTAGTATTTTTTAAAAACATGAAAATTTTAATTAAACTAATTGCACTCATGATTTTTTATTCAAATAACCAGTTCAGTTTTTTCTATTATGTCGCTAAGATCAAAAAATATTATTCGTATTTCATCAGTATGTAATTTGTATCTAAATATAATTTCCAAAACACACGAATTAAAAAAAACCGAGCGAAAAATACCGAGCAAAGCTCGGTCAACCGGGTACTAATGTTAATCTATAATATAAAGTTGGAAACCATTTATTTCCTAGTTCATAAGTCGGTTTTACTTTCTATTAAAAGCTTAATTCACTTTTTAAATGACTTCAAAAAGAAGGCGGTACTCAATTCGACTGTATGTTTTTTTTTCTGTCTGTTATCTCAACACTCGGTATTCGTTATCTGCTAATTATTATATAAGAGTCCAGGAAACACAGAGGATAATACAGACGACCACCCAAATATACATTTGCCATAAAATAATATTTTATGTCTGGCATTTAAGAGATGACCAGACTGACCTACGAGTATATTCGTATATTTCTGACTTCAAAAAAACAATTTTGGATTTTTTTTCATTTTAAATTGAAATGACAAATAAACTTACAGTCCCCTCGATGGTAAATCGTTACTGCAGCCCACGGACACCTGCAACTGCCATAATAGAAATAAGGCTATAGGTGCGTTGTCATCTCTAAGAACAAAGTTGAAATGTCTCATAGCCTGTAAATATTCTTCATGGATCTTTTTACCGTTCAGATCGGAACACGTTCAGAACAGCCTGCTGCTTAGAGGCAGAAATTAGTATAAAGTTGGTACTTACCCCGACGAACTACAAGACATAAAAGGAGTCCTACCAGGTGGTAAGTTTTTTTTTTCTAAAAACTGAAATTTATGGATGAAACAAAGTAATTCCTGCTTAATAGCAATTTTCCGCGGCTGCCTTGAAGAGGAATCACGCAACGAGTTCCTACGGTAGCGCGCGCACGTCATAAGTCCTCCGTAGCGGCAGTGCCGTATAGACATCACTTCGGTTGCTACGTCTTATTGTGGAAAAACACACATCTCCTTTTAATTTAAATCGTGTTAATGTAACTAATTTTCGATGATACGTGTGTAAATAAATAGTTTATATATTTAGTAGAGTTTTCATGTTGTAGTATTAGGTGATTATTATAAATAAAAGTTCCCGTCAAAAAGTTGAAGCCGTAGAATTTACGTAAGTAATATGTATAAAGTGTATTGCTTCTTGTTAATTTTTTTAAATTGTAACTTTTTTTTTAAATAATCATTCTTTGAGTTTTTAAACAAGCTTTTGGTCAAATTCGATACAATTTTTTTTAATTAGCTTAATACTGTTTTTTTTTACCTAGTATTTATATGCATAAACATTTTATGCGCGACCTGCTGATGAATTACTTAACCATACTCTATGTATGTGTCAAATTATGAAGTTGAAGATTAAATAACAAAACATCGACTTAAAATATTTACATGCATTTTTAGTAAAATTAAAATTGCACGAAATAATTGCGATATTTTATTAAATTTAATGAAGTTAATTCTATACGAGTAAAGCCGAATGTGATCTCTTTTTTAAGAAAAACAAAATCTTCTTTGTAGTTTGAGTGTACGGAAATAATTAAATCTAAGACTACTAAAATTTTTTATTTAGGGTAAAAGTTACTAGCTTTTTTGTAATTGAAGCTAGAAGTGTATATTTAAAAGTATGATGTCATTTAAATAATAATAATAATAATAATATTCCACAACTATCACACAACGCCATCTAGTCCCAAGCTAAGCAGAGCTTGTGTTATGGGTACTAGACAACTGATAAACATACTTATATATTTCTAAATACATAAATATTATAGATAAATTACACCCAGACACAGAACAAACGATCGTGCTCATCACACAAACATTTGTCCTGGGTGGGAATCGAACCCACGACCTCCGGCATAGCAGTCAGGGTCACTAACCACTAGACCAACAGGCCAGTTAAATAAATTATAATTTTGGTTTGCGGATTTAAAAAGTCTTTTTAAAATCTAACCACTAATCTTTTATTTTCCAGCCACAGTTACAAAAGAAAACATAATATTGATTATAATTATGATATAAATTTCTTCCTCATGATGAAATATCTTACATCACAGAATACTTGAAATTTTTGAGATTGTAATTTCTACGCACTCATGTTCAAAATGGGGAAAATAATATTAAAATATTAGTTAATATATTTTATAAATCTATTATTTATATAATTAAGTAACTAAGTTACGTCTGTATATTTTAGTATACTTAAATATTTTATGTGCTCGGATAGGCTACTATAGCGTGACTCATTCTCATATCCAGATACAAATTTACTTTATGCGGGTAGTCGTTTAATAAAGAACCTCCATTACTAGACATGTTAGTCATATGCTAAAGAATTACTTTCATTTGTGGAAAACTGTTAAAATATAAATAATTTGATTGAACATTAAGTGCTTACCACCAACGATATAATATTTTAACTTAATTAAGTTTATTAAAAAATGTAAATAAAATAAGGATGATATTTTTATGAAGCTGTATTTATAGAAATTGAACCCACTATTGATGCAAAATCTATCCAAAAACAATAGCCTCAAATTTTACACTGATGATATGCAGCATTATAAGTGCCAGCTTATTCGTTCTGCAACCATCTCGCTTCCCCAACGTGTTGAGTACAGAGAAACCTGTCAAGTAAAGCGTGCAAACCTCGGTATCTTCGGATGGGGCCCATGTCCAGCGCTGGACTAAAGAATACTCTTTTTGCGACTGAAATAATTAACAGTTTACTGTGTCAAATTAATACTAAAACTCAAATAAGGAAAGATAAAATAAATTTAGAAACGTATTCGGGATCTATTTAAATTTTCTGCCGTTCATGTAATTTCATGTAAATTTAACGTAATCTAAAGCCTACTGAATAAAAAACCCGAAACCACGCTAAAACATTTTTCCTTAAATCCTACACTCTCGATTGGTTTATATGGAGGGCCAATGTTCAAGTATATGTATAAAAACTTAAAATAGAAATAACATGATTTACCAAACAAAAACTTGAACAGACTTTAAATAATATATACTTCTGTCGTAATCAGTCTACCACGATAGTTTATTAAGGTAGTGTACATACTAGACGGAGAAATATCATCATATCACAGCTCTGCAAGTAGTAAGTTAACTTTTCATTGACGGATACCCGATGAATATTTCAAATCCTTGATTCTACACAATCCCTGATTCATCGTAGACTGTATTAAAAATTAAATTATAAAAATTTCTAAAGAATCACCACATATATTTTTAGAATTTAGAATTTTAGTAACACGTATCAGTTAAAAAATTTGCGGCGAAATTTAGTATAACGCATTTATTATTTTAAAGTTAATGGAATAACGTAATGTTTTTTTCCGTGTGGGTATAAGGACTTACAAACTTAAAGTTCTTAAATTTACTGGTGATAAGTTACTAACAATTAGTTTACATTGTAAGCGAAAAACAGCTTGACTTATGTTTAGGAAAGTGTTAAGCTACAACACTTAAACAACTGTGAATATCACTGCTTAGTTTTCTTTACAAAGTAAATGTGACTTTTTAACATTACTGGTGGAATAAGAATATTATTATAACGTGAGGTCGGCAATAGCATTTTGTTTATTGGATTGTAAAATATCCAACAAAAATTTGTGCTCATACGTAATCGAGTAAATCTTTGTTCAAAAGTTGAGTACATGGATTACTTTTGCACCACAGATACTAATCATAATTAAAATTATCTTTACTAATTCCTTTGAGTCCTCTTTAGCCTACCAGGTTTAACTTCTTTTTTGCCTAGGACTTTGTTTGAGGGACCAACCTCTTACCTGTTTCTGCGGCCAAGGAGCAACGAGTTAACTAGTGTGTTTCAATCTGTAGAATAGTTAAGATAATTTATTTTATACTAGTTGTCTGCCATGGCTTCGTACGGGTATTATTTCAATTATACAACAGCGCCACCTACGGGTCCCACTATGACTATAACCTTCACGGAAGTGCAAGCAATATGTTAAAAAAGTTTGACCGCAATCTGACGAACCTGACGAAAATACGAACAAACTAAAATAAATTTTTATATATTAGATTGCCTAATTTGATGTGACATACCTAACCGTGAGTAGTTTTTGCTGGAAATCTAAATTTATTTTTTGTAAATAATTCCAAATTATATTGATTTAATTCCAACAAAATAATATAATTGAAAAAGCAAATGAAGAATCTTCTTTGTTTGAATTTGCTTGCAGGGCTCTATTGACTAGAGTAGCCACATATCATTAGTTAAACCGTCAGCACATTTCTCACTTCAATTCTATATTAAAAATCTATTGAATCTTAATCTACGATATTTAGGCTGAGCATTTCCGAATCAATATAATACAAAAGTTTTTGTTTGTAGTGCGACATTCGTTATGAAGCAATTTGCACAACGTATAACGTGGGTATTAGAAAAAAGTCGCTAATAGTGTTGTACAATTAATTATTAAAATTATTTAAGATATTTGAAAACATTATATGAATTAACTTTTTTCTGGTACATTACATCATTACATTAAGTAATAATTGACTGAATATGGTAGATATAAAAACTAGAACTTGATTTGTATTTCAATTTCATGATTGTAAATTACATAATAATATTGTTAAATAATTAAAATGTATATAATATTATAAATTTAACTTAATGTAACAAAATAATTAACTCATTATGTTAATTATTTTGTTACATAAAGTTTTAATATGATTTTATTGCCATAAAAAAACCGAAACTGTTAACTGAAATTATCACACAGTCCTACTCCCTGCGGTATAGTGCCAAGAACGCTGGCTGCGTTTATATAATTATTTATTCAATTGCAAATTGCATGATTGTAATTTTTGGTTTTGTTGTGTAATCATTTTATACCTAGCGAACCTAATTTTTTTAAGTTCCATTATTGATTTCAGTATATGTATTTACAAATAATACATAGTTATGTAGTGTAATGTAATGTATGTAATTATATATATATATATATATATATATATATATATATATATATATATATATATATATATATATACACAAAATGAATAAACTAAATTATATTATTATAAAATTTTATATATTTAAGTACACACACAACATGTAACAAAAGCCGTGTGGTTCCCGTTAACTGCGTTGTCGGAATCAATATTCAAGCGTATAGAAATATTTTTTTAGAAAACTCCACCATATTTTTTAATTTAATAAAAAATAAACAAAAAATATATGCCAATCTACGTGGTTTTATTTCCTCTAACTCACACGAGTATCGGTAAAGCGGGGTCTTTGACAATCCTCTTACTCCTCGGCCAATGCAGAGATAATAAAACCATATACAATTAATAAATATAATTAAAATTATTTTTTAATGTTTCTTTTTGTGAAAAAAATATTTTTATACGCTTGAATACAGATTTTGATAACGCACTTAACGGGAACCAAGGCCTTTTTATTACATGTTATTATATATACATACATAATACTATATATATATATATATATATATATATATATATATATATATATATATATATATATATATATATATATATATATATAAGTATATTTGTTTTTTTAAACGAGTTTTCTAAAAAAATATTTCTATACGCTTGAGTAATGATTCTGAACTAAACTATTGTAAAACTTTTTAAAAGAACACTCGAAGTAGAAGTGTGTAGTATTCAAGGGACTTAGTGAATGTAGTTTTCTATTCGGCGATGCTACACTTTAGCAGTTTTATTTACAGCGTAAGCGTCCATTCGTTACTAGGAATAATCAATATTTAGGTAGTGCTTTGTGTAGTTCCGTAGGGAGGTGGCCTATGTTCAGCAGAGGACTTGTGAAGAGCTGTAATGCTGTATAAATTTATATAGAACTAGAGTCCTCTTTTACTGAAAATGGTATGGGTGGTATACGTATTTGCGTTTTTATTCTTAATCGAGGATAGAGATGTAGATGACAATGTGTCACAGCATACACTTACCATTAAGGGGAATGAGTACTCGTTTTTCACCCTTATCCTATATAAAAATAAATGAGTTACCATACTTGGTATGCTGGTTAATTTTGAATTGCTATCAGGAACATGCATTCACTTACCATAAGCTGGACAGTGTTCTCGTTTTTCGCTATTATTTTATAAAAATATATTTCCCTTTTCATTATTAAAAAGGGAAAATGTTACAATCTCTATAAAGTTTAAACAAAGACCATTAAATTCCAGTGTGCGTATAGTTATGACGTTAGTAAACACCAAACAATAGAAGGATTGGGGAAGTTATGAGAATATGTTAAGCGTGACGGTAGATATTAAGCTCCTGCAATGTAGGGTCGTATTGTTGCAATTCATACTCATTGCACACGAGTCAGACTATAAACTGGAACTTTTATCTTGTATATCATGTAGGCTTTATTGTTACTTATTAGTTCATGTTATTTATCTTAAACCTTTCCTGCAGTTTTGATTGCTTGCTACTTTATTGCAAAAACTTCGCTTTTTTCATTTTATTTTATTATTTCATACAACTTTTTTCATTTTTCATGTAAAAATTAGAAACAGGGAGCACCTATGTCTGGGACAAAATAATAACATACTGCTATAAATGTCTCTGTTCGTCTATCACTCGGAAACAGACAGCTTCTAAGACTTTATTTCACGAATATGACCGACACTTAACATACTTATATGCAGATACCTGAATGAGAACACAAAGTTTCAATTTTCAATTTTCGACTTATAAGTGAAAGAATTTGTGAGATTCCTATAAAAATCCCCTCCTATAAACAGTTAATAAATTAGATATACTTACCCCATACATTTTAAACCTTTTTATTGTTGTTAATGCTATTATTATATAGCGAAAATAACATTTTCAGGGTCAAATCGATAGTGCCGATATTCGGCTACAAGAAATTAAGACAACGAAAATAAAAACATCAATATTTTTTATCCTGTTGTTGTTTCACTTGTTGTAAACAAACTCGTTGAAAATTTCTATGAAATAAGCAGAGACGAGGCCGAAAATGAGTTGTTTTAAACACTTTATATGAATGTATCACTGTTTATGAATATATCAAGGTTATGAAGATCAAGACTTCTATTTATTACAGTCTTAAAAGATTTTCTATTTGTAATCATTAAATAATGTTGCAACACATTCTGCCTTTGACAAAAAGGCAACTTATAAAAACAATATCTTTTTAAAGTTTGTGTTTGATTCTTAGTACAATTCATAAGTTATTTATATTATATTGTCCCCAGGCTAACAAAGGAGCATATAGCTGTGATCCTCTAACTAATAAAATAAAATTTATACTTAAGAATTCAAGAAACCGTAAGTTCTTTCTGTATAGATCGGACTAAGAATTAATATTCAAAAGCTGTAGGTAACCAATGTTGATTGTGACAATAGAACATCAAAATTCAGTTCCCCCCGTGACCACAAAAAGCCCAAATTATCGAAAATTCAGAACAGGTACAAATTAGTCAAAATTAAACGTGATAAAATCCGTAATGTGGTATTCGTGTACATATAATAAATCACTATTGATACAATACTACAATGTACGCAAAATAAGAGAAGCACGCCCTCATTCTAACCTATCCGTGCGTGACATAAAGCTAATATGATAAGATCGGAGGTAAACTAGGACAGGGATTGAAAAGGTAATAAAATTGCAGGTAAGGTAACTAGTGCTTAACGGTCCGAATATTTCAACCCGAATTGAAATCTAAGCATACATGATATACCACTACTTTACCCGTATATGAGCGAAATAAGTTCTTAATTGTTTGAATTCATATAGTGACAGAAATAAGATGATATTATCGGCGTGAAGGCGCCATGCAACTATAAATTTCTCAGATAAAATAGCAATACGTAGATAAAATAGAATAGCTAGATAACAACACTAAGAAGGCTTTTTCGTTTTGTACCTGAATACTCGTAATATGGAACAAGTATTTTGAAACCGTTATCCTAAATTCGCTATGGTTAACATAGCCAGATCCGAAGCCTTTTTGAGTAGTGGAATTATTATTCCAAATTATTTAAATTCTAAATATAGAACTTTAGCGTAATTTGAACCAGTTACCTCTTCCCTCTTCGGGCTGGAATGAAGTGTCAGGGGAACAGGGACTTGCCCTCACTCCACTCATTTACACCAGATCACAACACAAACAGCGGGGTTAGCCAGGATGACGTTCTACGATCGATACAAAAGAGACAGCAGTGTAAATAAACATTTTTAAGCCACCGTGTGGCTAAGTATGACCATTTCCTTCGCAAAGACTTGCTTATGTAACCTTAAATTAATATTTTTAATACATTAACAATACCTGCAAGTTATATATTATAAACACAAACCAGACGGCTGAGAAGTTCTCTAGGCAAAAGAGGTGTGTATCTGAAATACTTAATATTCAAAGAACGCTCTATTATCCGCTTTTTTTAATTTCTCTGGTTAAAGGAATTTGAATTTATTTTTCATGAATTTCTTATCATTATATAATGAAGTATTTTCTCCTTGCCGCTCTGCTCGTGTAGACTTCGCTTTTTCAACATCATTAGTGTTTCACGTCGAAATTCTGGTTCATATCGTTGTCGTTCAGTATGTTCAGTATGTCACAAATAATCTTCTCGGAGACTTGATAATAGTATTTTCACTCCTCATTGTTTATACTTTTAATATAAAGTTCGTTATTAACTAGACCACAGCACCACCTAGCGGATCCAGATTTTTTGATTTATTTTTGTCCATTAAACCAGCCATATAAGTATTTTTGTTTCATTAATATAGAAATATTGTAGAGTTTGACAATTTAATGATTTCTTGCATTTACGTGAATTCTATACATTAAATTAAATTAACTTTACGGATCTTATCGCATTTCGTTCTAATTTTTTAATCCCGATGTTTCGTGTACATCCTAATTTAAATAGAATCACATATATACAATACAGTATATATATATATATATATATATATATATATATATATATATATATATATATATATATATATATATATATATATAATAGATTGAAGGTATCCTTCACCCCGTGACCATGAGTGATGTAAAGCAGTTAAAGCAGCAGAATATAAGAAAGTTGAAATTAACCGAAATGAGATTCGTAAATTAGTTTTATTCGATTTGTTCTGCTTGGATAAAACGGCACCTATCAGATAATAGCATAACTATTAAGCATCGTCGCGACGAAACAAATATATTAATGACCTCAATCTAGTCGAATCATATTAAAGTTCCACAATCACTAACAGACCAACTAAAGATAATATCGATGAAGATTTATTTTTTGTTTGCTTCGTTATTCAAAAACCTTAAAAGACTGGATTTTTGACTAATATATATTTTTTAAATTTAGGTATAATAAATAATGTATCCCTTATATTTTAGAATACAAAATAGTACTTATTTTAAACATATTATCATGGAATTTTTCGTCTATTTTCTTCTGATTGATCTGAAAGCTACGCACAAGAAGGGAATGAACGAGTTTCTTAACTTAATTAACCGAAAGCCGACGGACAGTTTTACGATATGGTTCTCCCATCTTGTTTGATGGTATGTTGGATTCTTTTTTGTATTGAATGTCTCTTTTGGGAGAGAAAATAGAGTCCTCTTATTTGCTTGCTCATTGTAAAGATTTTTTATTTTGCTGCTTAAAGACTGAATGTGTGCTTTAAATTTTACACTGTTGAAATTTTAAGTGGCTATTAATCATACTTGACGGTGAAGGAAAATATTGTGGGAGAACCTGCATGTCTGAGGAATAACTAATGCAATGACATAAAGTACTAAAGTAGAATACGCGTTAACGCACTAAAGAAGCAGAGTGGACTAATTAAACTCTCAGAAATGAGAAGAAACCTGTGCTGTATGCAACTGTAACTTTACATTATTTTTATATCACTTTACATTATATAACTAACGCTATTTTTATTACTAGAAAAAGAAGGGGATATATTAAGTTTTTGAAATGTAGTTAAATATATAATATTAAAAAAATAATAGAAGTAATTAAAAATGTTCTAAATTGGGTAGTAATTAGTACAAGCAGATTGTTAGCCGGAGTGGATACTCGATACTCTGACGTTATATTCTGGTGTACTGACAATTATTTTATGAGAGGTAATTGGTACTCTATGACCCTTTATTTTATTGGTAATTTAAAATTTACTATATATTGTCTAAGGCGAAAGTAGGGTAGCCCCTCCTCCCCCACTAGATTGAGTGACGACCTGGTAAGACATGCAGGAAGTCGATGGATGCAGATAACGGACCATGCCTAGCGGCATTCCTTGCAAGATACCTATTTTTGGCAGCGCAATTGTGAATTGGGCTGTAAAGATGATAATATGTGGTTATTGTACTTTTCTGCGTAGTTGCATTTCAAGAATATCCACTATTCAATATCGTACCATGGATTTCGTAGAAGGCGACAGTGTCAAACTAAAATGGGGCATGGGCATCTTCTTGTTAACAACTTTAAATTATAATAAAAACTGCGATAGTATTTGGATAGGTCTATGATTCGCAGTAGATTTTTATAAGCTATAAAGGATGGATGGAAGGAATTAAAAATTAGAAGGGTAACGTATCCTTCTGTTGTACCACCACTTACAATTAGATTAGTAGTCCAGCACTGGCTTACAATAGTTAAAAAGTTCGAAAGTAGTTGTCGTGCTCAAAATAGGCCTATTGTAAATAAAAAATAAAAACTACAGAAAAATGTTTGATAAGTCTGACAGACTACTAGTTTATTTAACGGATATTCGCAATAACTGAATTAAGTATTAATAATGATTTTATTGCGTTCCTCCAAGAAAAGGAATTTAGGGAGGTTTTTAGTAAGTAAGCGATGAAAGTGAATCCCTTTATTTTACAATTTATTCACTTAATTTCTTAAAAAAGTAATAAAAGTAAACTGTTAGATTTCTCTCTCAAAATCATATCGACTTTAATAAAAGTGTCAAGATACTGAAATCGAAAAGAAAGAGAAAAGAAGGTTTTAAAAATGACACGATCATTAAATCGGATTCCATTATGGCAAAAAGTAAGTAAGGTAAATTGTCGTAAATTACACGTAACGGAAATGATGCAAAAAATAAAAAAAATAATAAGCCTTAGCCGTTTGTTGTTACAGTCAATGAAACAGAATATGCAGGCAGCATGTTCCTGATAACGACTAAAATACTGCGGGTGCCAACCCCCCGATACCGAGTGTACTTTTTCAAGGCATCTTTTTAATTTTTTTTTGAATATTATGGGTGAGAAACGAGCGAAGTTAACATGATTGTAAGTGGATGCGGAGGCTCCTATACATCTTCCATGTCCTAATCGCATCTAAGATAGATGCGTTGGCGTTTCTGAGGTCCAGGATAAAATGGAGTGGAATTATGGCTAATAACCCCCCCCCATGATTTAACTTTTACTTAAATTGAAATGTGGGCTTAAATAGCTGATATGAATAAAATTCATGAATAAATGAACTGTCACAGACTTCCTCTCATTTCTGAGGGGTTCCTAGGCGCAGGAAATATCCGCCACCCAACCCCAATGCGTGAAGGCGGAAGAATTAGAATCGGACTATAGATATGAGGAGTACCCAAGATAATAAAGACATAATCACAACTGGACTACCCATAACTAAACTCCACAACATTTTCAAAATGGGAAGTCAAAAATAGTCTTAAAAATTCAAGATATTACGTAATCAGTAATGGTAGTTAAGGAGCTGGCCATCATATTTTAACTTCCAGTGTCAAACTATCCTTGAGTAAATAGAATACATCGTGGAAACCAATATGTCTTGGAGATTGTAAATATTTCGGGTATAATATATGAAATTCGCCAATTTGAAAAAATACAATGGAAATCATTCCTAACCATCTCAAAGATTACGTGGATTTATCTATAAAATAAGTGTAAAAAGGGGATGCTGTGGCTCATATTCACCTTCACCAATCCTCGATAAAGATTCAAATTATGGATGCGTTGCCACCCCTGAGGACCAAGAAGATAGAGCACCTCGTTACCAGTAATTAATACAAAAATTTAAGAAAATTTAAAAACCACGTATCGATCGTGATGAGCTGGATTATTCTAGGAATAATTATCGGCTCCGTGGTGCAGTGACTTGGCAATTAGTTGCAGCGCTAAGGATCACGGGTTCGAATCCAGTACGGATCAAGTGTACAATGATTGTCACTGTGAAATTTATGTACGTAAACTGCCCCCACAAGAGAGTACCAAGTATCAAGCTAACGTTTTTTAAACAAAAACATTATCCTGGTGATCTTGATGAGGATACCAGGTTGTTTAATTATTGCATTGTCATCGGTTCATGTTACGAGGGCAAATTTTCAAGTCAATCGGCCGTCTACAAATTGGTGAAAATTCCATTAAAAGATTCCGTTACATAGATAGATACACTCGAAACTAATAAAAGCATGTTAAAAAGGGCCTCTACTTCTCTAGTTTCACGAGCAAAGCTTTATACTGCTAAATAATGCTGATACTCTGTGAAAGCGTGGTGTTTCCCCCGTCGAGCCGACCCATTTAATCTAAGACCAAAGGTAATATAGCTGACTTTTAATGCCTATGAAGGCTGTAACTTTAACTTATTTACTATTGTTGTTATGCTTAAATATATAGCTAATATTTTATAGTTGTCTAAAGGCTAGAGTTAACGCTAACTTATAAATATATAGTGAGCGTTATCTCTAGCCATTAGATATCGTTATTTCGCATCGAACATATTTCACGAATAATAACACGATGAAATATAATACAAACGAATATCTGTACAATACATATTACTTTATAATACATTTATTAAAAGCCAATAGTGATTATATTTATCGTGTGCAAGTCGATGAAAAAAAGTAATGTGCTTTTTATAAATTTTATTCTTTAAATAAAACTATATTTATGAACTTTATAGCGTTTAATTAAATATTTTAATTTATTTCTAATTCCTGGCGTTTTGGGTGATTAACAGCACCCTTGGTTACCGGGGGATTGAGATATTTGACGTCCCAATGTCATAGTTGGCCCGGCTACATTTAATTTTTGAATATTAATTTTGGTCCGATCTACGCAAAACGAGCTTGCAGTATCTTGAAGTCTTGCAGTGGTTTGCTCGGGTGTGGGTTTAATTTTGTTAATTATAGAATACTAAGCAGATGGCAGTACCCATCTATCTTCTCTTTTGAAATTAGGATGTTTTTATTTAATTTCAATATCCTCGCGTATCATCCTAGGTAATAATAGGTGTCCTTTGGCGAGGATTTGGGGAATATCAAATCTGATGTAATGGTGAGAAATATCTTAAACATATTCACAGACTGCATACTTCCCGGAGCGTTGGTGATTCATATCATCTATATGTTATTTCACGTGGGTTTTATAAATGTTTTTGTTTGACCTATGTAAGAGAGACCACATTCACAATCTAGCTTGTACACTCCTCCATCTTTAAGAGGAATATTACATTTGATGGATGGTAAAAATTGACTAATCTTTTTCGACGGCTTGTGGTATGTTTTAAGCGCGCCACACACGCTAGGTAATGCTTGTCAGTTTTGCCTGTGCAAGCAAACCCGCCGGCTCCACCGAGTTTCATGGGCGCACACACGTCACCACAAACCTGCACAAGCTCTCAGGCACCATCATGGCACCGGCAGCGGTGGTTGACGTCGACTCAGTAGGGCTCATAGGATTATTATTTGTAATTTTGAAGAAAAAAAAGGTAAAAAAACGGAGCCGTACAGAGTGGTGCAAAAAGTGGTTACAGAAAAGGAGAAAATACAGCCATGTCAAATTACTGAAGGAATTAATATATTATCCGAAAGATTATCGTAATTGTTTACGTATGGACCAAAAAAACTTATCTTACGCTGTTATCGAAAGTAACTCCATAAATTAAATTATTTTTTTAATATTTTTTCTGCGCATTAATTTTTTGACAACACCTCTCTTGTCGCATTTTCCTCTATTTCTCTTAATTCGGTTACAAGTTTTTCACATACTGTCGCTCTTCTATTTCGGTCATGATACTCTTTATCCTTCAATCGACATATTATTCAAATCCGATTCTCCGATTTATATTATTCAAATAAATTCCTCTAAAATTGCATTTCGTTTGCGAGATGACATTATTGCGCAGTGACGGACGAAGCCATATCCCCTCGACACTTGCCGGATAACTGAAGCCCGCCTGCCACACTTGTTCAGTTATGCTTGCGCAAGTGACCTGCGCAAGCATAACCGATCGGTTTAAATATCAATTTTTATATTTTTAATTTTGCTTGCACAGGCAAGAGATTATGTCATACACACGTTCAGTTATGCTTGCAGAGTTGACTGTGCAAGCATAACCATCGGTTATAAACTAGCGTGTGTGGCCGGCTTTAATGGAAGCTCTCTTCAAAACGTAGCCAACCTTCTGTGACTCCTCCGACGTACGGTAGTACATCAGGCACACGCTCGACTGTGGCCGGCTTCACTCGGTCACTGTAAAGTAGGCGTGGGACCCGAAGCTTGCTGTCTTGCAGTACTTGCTTGACGTGTTGAAGCTCGGCGGCCAGATACTGTCTGTCACAGATGCCTCGTGCTCTCGGAAACATTGATTTACACATAGTAGGTAAATGTGAAGGATGATGATGAGATTCACCATTTAAATACCAGTTGAAACGTCGGGAATTAAAAATAAGTTAAAATTGTTAATTAAACGCCATAAACTCCGCAAATATAATTTTGTTCAATATGTAGTGTTCGCGTAAATTTAATAATTAATTTTATACACACACATATTAGTAATAGTATATTACTGGACATGAGCATCTCCCGTTGTAAGGAGTATTTACCTTGATATACGGTGTAACTGTAACGGCTAACAACGTCAAAGGTGCGCGACGTCTGCTAATGCGATCGTCATTCACCTATCAAGCATGAAGTTTAACAAACGCTTGTTTATTCTTCGCCAATATTTTAGTGAAATTTCTCATATAAAATGTCTTTACAGAATTTCCATATGAATACTCAGTTTAGCGTCGTTCTTCTCTGCTTTCATTCATAACGTACATACATCCTAAAAGATTGAAATAATACTAGTTTTTTACGGAATTTATCGCGTATATTTAACTTTTTAAATACCCGACGTTTCGAGAGCTTTACAGCACCCATGGTCACGGGAAGGACTGAGATTTTCAACGTCCAGATGTCGTAGTTAGCCGCGATTACACAGTATGAACTTATGGTATAATGAAGTCTTGCAGTTGTATGCTTGGATTGGGATTTAATTTTATTTATTATAGGGTTCCAAGCAGATGGCAGCATCCAGCTATCTTCTCTATTAAAATTAGGATGTTTTTTGATTTCAATAGCCTCGCGAATCATCCTCGGAAGGAATCGGTGTTCTTTAGCGAGGATTTGTGGTCTATCAAATCTGATGTAGTGACGGGGGCGATCCTGTACGTGTTCACAGACTGCAAACTTTCCAGAGCGTCGATGTCAAAGTCTGCAGTCTTAGATGACCCGAAACAGGCACAAAAAGGCACATTTTGGAATTGTTAATGATAATAATACAAAGTTGTGCGAGTGCGAGTGTTCCACAGGGCTGCGTGCTATCGCCAACGCTGTTTCTTCTGCATATCAATGATATGTTGCATACTCGTAACATTCATTGCTATGCAGATGACAGCACTGGTGATGCTCTTTACACCGGCCGAGCCAATATTTCTCGGGAAAACGTCTCCGAGTGCCGGGACAAACTTGTGTCTGAAGTCGAGTCTTTGCTGAACAGAGTCTCGGATTGGGGACGACTAAATCTAGTCCAGTTTAACCCCCAGAAGACACAAGTTTGCGCGTTAACCGCTAAAAAGAACCCCTTTGTCGTATCCCCTCAGTTTCAAGGCACTCCCCTTGTTGCCTCAGCCAGTATCGGAATCCTCGGCGTCGACATATCGAGTGACGTGCAGTTTCGTGGTCACTTGGAAGGGAAGGCCAAATTGGCCTCTAAAAAGCTTGGCGTGCTCAGCAGAGCGGGACAGTATTTCATGCCGGCACACCGCCTGCAACTTTACAAGGCGCAGGTTCGGCCGCACATGGAATACTGTTCCCATCTCTGGGCTGGGGCTCCCCAGTACCAGCTCCTTCCACTTGACCGCATCCAGCGCAGAGCGGCTCGAATCGTCGACGACCGAGTGCTTTCCGATCGGCTCGATTCACTGGCGCTGCGAAGAGATGTTGCATTTCTTTGCGTATTTTATCGCATCTATCACGGGGAGTGCTCTGAGGAATTGTTCGGATTAATCCCAGCCGCCAAATTTCGTGAACGCACTACACGGCAAACGTCTCGATACCATCCACACCATCTGGATGCTTGGCGGTCCACCACTGTACGTTTCACAAGGAGTTTCCTTCCAGGTACAACCTCTCTGTGGAATAGTTTACCACCGGCGATTTTTCCGGACCGATACGACCTGGGGACCTTCAAGAAAAGAGCTTACTCCTTTCTAAAGGGCCGGCAACGCACCCGCAATTCTCCTGGTGTTGCGGTTGATCATGGGCGGCGGTAGTCACTTAACATCAGGTGAGCCGCATGCTCGTTTGCCCCCTCTTCTATAAAAAAAAAAAAAAAAAGTTAGAGGGAGATACAGATACATTTACCACGGCTGTTTTGTGTCTGAAGTTTATAAGTAAATTGCAACCTTCTAAAGGTTGCGGTGTAGTGGTGGTTAAGAATATTCACTACCCCATATCTTCCCGCGGTTGCCAACCCGCTCGCCAAGCATGGCAACTATGGCAATATACCCCCCCATGAACAATTACACAAATAGACGGTTCCCAGTCCCCGGCGGCCCCGCTATTCCTGGCTACGGTGGCGACCATGGTAACGGCGGGGTAGAGGGTGCTAAGAATCTCCGGTGGAGATTCGGTTGCCACCTACGACGACTCGACCTGGCAACATTTAACGCACGCACCCTGAGGACTGACGAGAAGATCCTGGAGCTGGAAGAAGAGATAGACAAGTTGCACTGGAGTATTATAGGATTATCCCAGGTCCGAAGAGAGGGGGAGGACACGGTGATTCTCAAATCCGGCAACTTGTTCTATCACCGGGAGGGAGACCATCTGTTCCAAGGAGGTGTCGGATTTATCGTTCACAAGTCTCTCGTCAACAACGTTGTAAAGATTGGGAGTGTGTCGACGTGGGTCGCGTACCTGATACTCAGAATCACCAAACGGTATTCGCTGAAGGTCATACAGGTTTACGCACCAACCCCGGCACATCCCGATGAGGAGGTGGAGGAAATGTATGAGGATATTTCCAAAGCCATGCATTCCTCCAAAACCCACTACACGGTCTTGATGGGAGACTTCAACGCAAAACTTGTCACAAGAGAAAACGGTGAGCTGAAGTTAGGGAAATTTGGAGTAGGGCAACGGAACCGAAGGGGTCAGCAGCTGGCCGACTTTATGGAGAAAGAGGAACTCTTTATGATGAACTCTTTCTTCCAGAAGCGGACCTGGTCGAGCCCCGACGGTTCGACAAAAAATGAGATTGATTTCATTATGACGACCAGACGCCACCTGTTCAGTGATGTCTCAGTAATCGCAAGGGTGAAAACTGGCAGCGATCACCTAATGGTTAGAGGCACACTGAACCTAAACGTTAAGTTGGAGAGGTCTCGTCTAATGAAGTCAACGCTTCGTCCCCCTCGTGCTCTAATCCAGAATCCCGAAATTTTCAGATCGAGTTATGTAACCGCTTTCAGTGCCTACAAGATTGCAATGTAGTGGACAATATGAATGACAAGCTCGTGGAAACTGTCCATGCGGTCGGAGCTAAGTTCTGCAAGACCCGCCGCAGAAGAACACAAAAACTCTCCAATCACACTCTTAATCTCATGGCTGTTAGACGGGAGATGAGGCTGCAATTGTCAACAGTTTTGAAAGCATACAGGCAACTGAACAGGCAAATCTCCAAATGCATGCGGCGAGACTTACGCAACTTTAATACTGCTCGTATCAAAAAAGCGATCGAGCGGAACCAGGGCTCCAAAGTCTTTGCCAGAGATTTGTCTGCCAGGAGAAGCCAACTTTCAAAGCTGAAAACTGAGTGTGGCAGCATCGTTTCTGGGACACTTGAGATTTTGAGTGAGATTGAGAGGTTCTATGGGCAGCTGTACACATCATCGTTGGAGCCACACGCAAGTGTGAGTAACGATCCAAGAGCAAGTCTTATCCAACACTATTCCGATGATATCCCGGACGTCAGTCTAAGCGAGAGTAGAATGGCTCTCCAGCACCTTAAAAATGGCAGGGCCCCAGGCGAGGATGGAAATACAGCGGAGCTTCTGAAACCGGTAGGAACACCGGTACTTGAGGTCCTTCAGAGGCTCTTCAATTCCGTCCTCCATGGTGGCACTACTCCAGAGGCGTGTAGCAGAAGTGCGGTGGTCTTGTTCTTTAAGAAAGGCGACAACGCTCTCTTGAAGAACTACAGACCGATTTCCCTTCTGAGCCGCGTCTACGTGCTGTTTTCGAGAGTCATTACGAATCGTCTTGCACGCAGACTCGACGACTTCCAGCCTTCCGGACAAAACAAAGATCATGTTTAATGTCCATGTCACACCTATGCCGGTAGTCGTTGGGAGCACTATGCTCGAAGTTGTTGACGAGTACGTTTACCTGGGACAAATAGTCCGTCTAGGTAAGTCCAACTTCGGCCGAGAGGTCAATTGACGGATTCAACTCGGCTGGGCAGCGTTCGGGAAATTACAACATATCTTCTCGTCAGGTGTACCTCAATCTTTGCTTTACGTGGTAGAGCCATGCTGCAGTTATATTAGTAGTATAGTTGTAGCACGAATGGGTCGACTCGACCGGGGAAGGACCACGCTCTCACAGAATACCAGCGTGAAATAGTAGCTTAATGCTGCTGTATTTCGTATGGTGAGTGTAGAGAACCGGAGACTCTTTTTACTGGAAATGAGGCATTCCATCTCAGTCCTCACGGGTGACAACGCATCTGCATTTTGATTTGTAATGGAAGATAGATGTAGATGTCTATGGGCCGCAGCAACCACTTACCATCAGGTGGACTGTGTGCTCGTTTGTCAGCCTATTCTATAAAAAAAAAAATCTCTAAAAACTAGATTGTACAACCAGTGCGTGTTGTCAGTGATGACTTACGGATCTGAGACGTGGTCCTTCACTGCTTGCAGTATGAGGACGCTCAAGGTCGCTCAGCGAGCTTATGGAGAGGGCTATGCTCGGAGTTTCTCTGCGTGATAGACTCAGAAATGAGGATATCTGCAGTAAAACCAGAGTGACCGACATAGCCCAACGGATTAGTAAGCTGAAGTGGCAATGTGTCGGCCATATAGCTCGAAGAACCGATAACCGATAGGGAAGAAAGGTTCTCGAGTGGCAGCCTCGTACACACAGGCGAAGTGTAGGGCGACACCCCACTAGATGGAGTGACGACCTTGTAAGATATGCAGGAAGTCGATGGATGCAGGTGGCTCAGGACCGTGCTTTGTGGCATTACTTGGGGGAGGCCTATGTTCAGCAGTGGACTTGTGAAGGGCTGTAATGATGATGGTGATGATGAGAGGTTTTGGACAGACGCGTACTTTTTTAATAGCGACCTTTAGAGGGTTTTGGACAGACGAGAGGATAAGCTTGTGCTGATGAGTTGTGGTAGGTCAAGTCGACGATATTGTTCACAAACGAGTTTAGTGTGGGGTATCTCGTACTGGCTCTGCATCTGCATGTTAGTGTTGTAATCGTTGTGCAAATTAATAGTTGTATCTTTGGATTCTAAACTACAACCTTGCGCCATAGTTACAATGCAAGTCGTCGTTATAGTGCATGACCTAACGTCGGTATCACATATTTTGCGCAAAGTGAAAACACCACAGCAAATGGCCAGCCAGCTGTTCGGCGAGTGCAACGTGATCCACGCGTCATCACACGTAGTTTTTCTAGGGTAACAAGGAGGTTTTACACTGTGACTTGGTAAAACGCCTCGCGAGGTGCGTTTATGTTGTGCAAGTTGAATACTGACAAATTCTTATAGCAGATATAGCGGCACTCCTTTAGTTTAATGCACATTTTGATGTCATGTACAGTTATCGAGATGTAGTTATCTTTCTGAAAATTCATAGCGACGTATTGTGATTGTACTAGCACTGTAGTAGCTTCTGTTTTAGTTTTCATAGGCAGTTGAATAGCTCTGTAGAGTGAAAATTCGTCATCTGATACGAGCGGCACGTGAATTTCGAACAAAAAGTAGTTAGAGGTCACTCGAGCCTTTACGTAGAGTAGTTTGTAGATATCTTTGATATCCTCCCTTGGGTTATTCACAGATAAGTTCAGCGATTTCGGTAGTCTTCTAGAAATAATGTTTAGATGCTCTATCTGTACGACTGGAGAGAGTAAGTGACCGTCCATATGACCTTTGTAGACGTCGGTAAGAGAGTCTTGCATAGTGCGCATATTATTTAGGAGTAAGTATGTGGCGAATGAACCCGAATTAAAGAAAGCAGTGGCCATCATTATCTCTATTACTGATTCAACCTTGATTAAGTTGGCATCGGTCTGATACATAAAACCGTCGATCATGCTGATTTGTTTGTTGATATTGTCTTCAATTTTCCTCAGAACCAAACTTTCCAGCTCCACACTGAGAAGTTTGATTTTCACTAGTTTAAGAAGGTAGTTCTCAATGTTTTGTATAGATTCAATATGCTTCTGATATTTCTCCGCAAATGCATCCATTTGCGGAGAAGTCTAGGATACCAAACACACATACAGACAACACACAAACACACTGTTGGCAATGTTGCCGATACCGTTGATTAGCTGTAGTTTGTAGATAAGCTTCAATTCGTTGTATATTACTCAAATAGTTAGTTAAGTTGTACAGAAGTAAGGTCTATTCGTCGTGTAAAATTTGCATTTCACCAAGTGTGTCGTAATAGATGGCCAGTTGTATTCCATGCTTGTAATCCGAGCGCTGGATGACACACCGCCATAATATGTTTAAGTTATCAACGTAAACATTGCTATGGAGATTGTAAACAATGTCGAAAAAGTTTTCATGCCCGTGTTGTTTCTTTTTTCTCGTTTAGTTTTAAGTTCTTGCTCGTTTTCCTTTGTGGATTTATTACATACCAGTGGAAGCAGTGACAATTTAATTATGGGGCGCTTGATAACACCAGTTTGAGTTTTTTCAGTAGTAACGCGCACCAAGCTGTCGGAACCTGGGTGGACTTCCTGTATGCGGCCCAGTGCCCATTTTCCCGACAGCAAGTTGGTTTCCCGAACAAAAACAACATCTGCCCTTTCAATGTTCTTACTGGGCCTGTTCCACTTGCAACAGCTTTGAAGTTAATTTAGGTAATCGTTAGACCCGCTTTTCCAAAATTGTGGCAGCATGTTTTCAGTGAGTTGCCAGCAACGGCGCAAGTTCTGACGTCACTGTAATCGGAGAGCAGGAGTGACAAAGTTGGTCCGCTGGTGAGGAAGTGGCCCGGTGTTACATGGTTGTAGAATTCCTCGGGATCCTCGCTAATAGAACATAAGTTCCAGCAGTGTTAAAAAATTATAAATATGTGGTACAGCGTTACTAAATAAAAATGTGTGGTGTAACCATATAATCATCATAATTGAATATCGACTAGGGAGTCGTCATCATCATCATATTATTAACATAAGGATTAAAAAATCTTACTATATGAGAATGTTTATTGGCTAAAGATAATTAACTTTCTCGACTTTAATATAATGAATTTTCTCAAAGTGACGCCTGACTACATTAATTAGTTAGTTAATGTAACACGTTTCATTGCGTGCTGTTTATTAACAAACTTTAGAAAATTATACGTCATGAATGTAATTTATAAATCCTCTTTAAAAATTACGGTCTAATTTTCATAAAAATATTTAGTAAAATATGCGAATATCAATAATTCAATATCACTTCCGTTTATTTCATTAATACAAATGGTATTTATCTTACATTGACTAATTTTTAAAAAAGATAATTCCGAAATAAATATTACCGAATAACACTTCTGCAAAGAAAATGATTAAAGTTTACTCATCTTTTAATCGCTATGGAATGGACGTATTTATGTACATTTTTTATAAATGGAACTTCAAAGATATTGTAATTAGTTAGTTTTTTTAACTTTATTATTTATAAATGCAAATAAGAATGTTCGCTCGGCATAATTGGGGCGGAGCATAGCGTAGCCCACTTATCTTCGAATGCGTTGTAATTTTTAATTGGTCTTTCAAAACTAATTGTCCGATATTGATGACATTTAGCACAGATAATAATCGATGTAATGTAAACATTATATATTCACTATCATAAATTCATGTTTATATCTCTAGCTGTGTTTCGACATAAAACGGAGATTTACACAATGAGATATACACACAAACTTTATGTGTATGTGACACACGCGTCACCAAATCTAAATCGTATAACTCTTAGGTAGATGGATGGGTAAATCTTTATTGCACTTAAACAAATTCATTACAATAACGGAAAACTTATGAACTACAAACGGTAGTCATATCGTTTTAAGTAACTTCTACCTGACAAACCGAATATGAAAGTAAATTGTAATTTTATATTTGGACGGATAGGTGCAACGTGCAATGTAAAATAAACTAAAAAAAAGCAATAAAATATCATTAAAACTAATATTTATAAAAATACTTTAATATTATATACAATATTTAGTGTAATTATATGCCATGCCATGCCATGCTTATGCAAAGATGTCTTTCAAAATAGGTCTCTCAGGATACACCACCTACAGCAGAGTCGCGGAGGCTATTTGACTGAAGTTATTTCCATACATAATGTCATCGAATGTCCTTCAAAAAAATATCACTTACAGAGGTTGGTTTTACTTCAATTTAAAATTCGAGTGCTTTTAATGAATTATCCTTGTAGCACAATGCTATTGTGTTTCGTATTGTGACAATACAAACCCGGAGACCTTTTTCACTGGAAACGAGGCATTCTACCTTAGTCCTTAGGGCGACAAAGCATCTGCAATTTTTCTTGATTGAAAATAGATGTAGATGTAGATGTCTGTGGATCACAGCATCAGATGGATTGTGTGCTCTTTTTTACCCCTATTCTTAAAAAAATATATATCCCTTTTCAATTATTACTGTAGTACTTTACCTTACTTTCTATTATTACTTAGTACTTGTAGATATTAAGCTCCTGCTATGTTAGGTCGTGCTGTTGCAATTGAAGCTCGTTGCACACAAGTCGGGCTACAAACTGGAACTTTTATCTTGTATATCATATAGGCTATAAATACAGTCTTAATTCATGTACTTTATGATAGACTTTTTCTGCGCTTTTGCTCACGTACTCTTTGCTTTATTAAAATCTTCACTTTTCCAACATTCCTAATCTTCTATTTCAAAAGTAGCAAATCGAAGCACTTATTTAATCAACTCATTGTCTGTCGATGTCTGATTGATACTGCTGAACAAGGGCTTCCCCCATGGAATGATTCAAAGTACGGTCCGGGGCCACCTGCATCTGTCGACTTCCTGCATGTCTCACCAGGTCTTCACTCCATCTAGTGGAAGGCCGCCCTGCCTACCCGCCCTTGCCTACCTGTTCGGGGCTGCCACTCGAGAACCTTCTTTGTTGTGTTTCTTGTTGGTTCTTCGAACTATATATGGCCATTGCCTCTTCAACTCTCCGTAGCTCGCTGAGCGACCTCGAGCTTTTTAAAATGGCCAACAGTGAAAGACCACGTCTCAGATCTATGTCATCACTGACAACGCGCTCTGGTTGTACAATCTTGATTAGAAGTTTTTAAATATGTAACTACCCAAATACGTAAGTAAAATGTGACGGTGCGTTATTTTTACCAATAAATAATAATTTTCTTTATAAAGTCATCTAAAAGTACGATAAAATTACATAAAGTTAAAATACATTCATTTCGAACACTAAGTATAGTAAAGGTAAAATAAAGGTATAATAGTAAAGTAAAGGCTAATTATTGTCTTTAAAAATCTTAAATTTATTGAAACTCTGCTTAAAATATTTTAAATATATTAAATAATAGGAATACAAGCCAATTATATTACAAAAAAACAGAGAAATAACGTTTGTAATATAATTGGAAACTTGGCTGAAAAATTTCTAAGTTATTGAGTGTGTTCTTGTAATGATTTAGCGTGTTCTTGTATTGCTGGAGGGTGTTATTGTAATGATTGCTTTTTTATTCTTTTCGCAACGACGAAAACATTTTTGTTTTCGAAGTAATTGTAGACTTATTTGAGATTCCTGAGTTCCTAATTGTCCGGGAAAAATAATTTAAAAATTTCCCCTCTTGAGTACCCAGCTAGCCTCTCCTCGTTTCCCCGTCTTCAGGTATTCTAACTAACAATCGTGTTTTACAAAGGAAGGCAAAAATCAAAACCATCTTAATCATTATTTAAATAGATTCATCGACATTAGTTTTGATAAAAAATTAGTTTTGTTATCACGGTATTCTAGTACAGTATTACAATATATCTGTTAACATTATTGTGCGCTTAGTAATCAAGAACAATGAATATAATAGGTATTTTAAAATTATTTCTTATCCAGGTAATTGCTTTTTATGCAATTATAAGAAAATTATTTAGATTTCATATTAGACACAAATATACCTTGCATTTTGTGCATATTAATTTTGTGGTAAAAGAGCATCTTCCTTGCCTGCATTTCCTACCCGTTCAGATCATCAAAAATAAGGAAATGTGTAATGCTAGTGTGTCTCTCTTGTAAGGCCTTTTGGCAGATGATGAAAGCTCTTCATTCTTCACATTATAGTGTGAAGTAACCGCGAAGCAGTCCATAAGAGCATTGGTTAAACTCAACTCAACTCAGAACCACAGTAAATGCTTAGCCTTGACTTTTTTCGTGTCACAGTCCATTTTTTATTGCCTCCAAGCTTTAACAAATGCAAGGTGCTAAGAAACGAATCGGTCTTTTTTTTGTTGTCCATATACAACAACACAACACACATGGACAAAAAAGTGGCCATTGCGGCCATATATAGTTCAAAGAAACAGCAAGTTATGGGAAAGAAGGTTCTCGAGTGGCAGCCTCGTACCGGTAGGCAAAGTTTAGGACGGGCCTCCACTAGATGGAGTGAAGACCTGGTAAGACATGCAGGAAGTCGACTGATGCAGGTGGCCTCGGACCACCACGTAAGAATAAGAATGTTGGAAATGCGAAGATGTTAATAAAGCTAAGAGTACACGTGCAAAAGCGCAGAAATATTCTAAATTATATGAACTAAAACTATATTATATAGCCTACATGATATTAAAAATAAAAGTTCCAGTTTGTAGCCCGGTTTGTGTGCAACGAGCTTGAATTGCAACAATACGACCTAACATTGCAGGGACTTAATATCTACCGTCACGGAAAACTTATTTTCATTACTCCACTAATAATTATTATGTTTTGTGTTTGTTGACGTTATAACAATACGCTCATTATCACTTTTAGTGGTCTTTGTTTAAACTTTATAGAGATAGTATGATTATTTCCCTTGTAATAATAGAAAAGGAATATATATTTTTTAAAGAATAAGGGTAAAAAGAGCACACAATCTATCAGATGCCGTGATCCACAGACATCTACATTTATTTTCAATCAAGATTTAAATTTCAGATGCTTTATCACCCTAAGGACTAAGGTTTCCAGTGAAAAAGGTTTGTATTATCACAATACGTAACACAATAGCATTATGCTACTAGGATAATTCATTAGAGCGCTCAAATTGTGAATTGGAGTAAAACAACCTCTGTAAGTGATATTGCCACAATTTTTTTTGAAGGACATTCGATGACATTATGTATGGAAAAAACTTCAGCCAAATAGCCGCTGTGACTCTGCTGTATGTGGTGTATCCTAGTAGACCTATTTTGAAGAACATATTAGCACAAGCATGGCTCATTTTCACGAAGAACCCGATTTATATATTTATGACCAGAGACGTAGCCCCACAAATAGTAGTCGAACGATGTTAAATCACACTATCTCGGTGGCCAGTTGATGTCGCTACCACGCGATATGATGAAGTCTCGAAATTATTAGACAATAAATTACATGTTTCCCGTGCAATATGGCTAGTGGCACCATCCTATTGAAACCACATGTTTGTGAGGTTAACACACAAACAATTTGTTGTCATTGTGCTGCCTGCGGTTTTCTCGCACACTGTCCCGAACTGCAACAATATTGTCCAAGAATCTTATGTTTGTTTCACGTACAAGCACTACTTCGTCAATCACCGACCCGGTTGTCTCAAATTTATTCAATAAACGACGGATTGTGGACTGTGCAGGATGGCCATGAATATCATTAATTTTAACGGAACGAACGGAACGTTAGGCGGATAGAGCACTGATTTTGGTAATAAAGTTTTACAATTTCAACGTTGCGTTGTTGAAGGGTGTAGCATTCTATGGTGAAATTTCAAGACTAAATAAGTTTTCTTTAGAAATTTGACTGCTATCAATTCACTAAGATGGCCACTATACGCTGTCAAAATTCGATAGTTCCTTTTGAGAAACCTTTTTTTTTCATGCTTTGGCTCATTTATTATGTCGGAAATACAGCGGATGTTAAACTCGCTTTCTTTCTTACACAATTAATTCTTATCGGTAACATAATAGCGTAATATACTTCACATTTAGTGTAGCGCAATTACATTCCAAAAACACAATAATATCTCCCTGTTATACTCTCAGGTTAATGTATTGCGATCGATGCAATTACATGAGATATCATGAAATAGATTAAATACATAAACCGACAGTAACACTAATTATTACTATGTAACTACGGCTTCACCGCAGTATACTTCTCATTCATTTCTTCTAGCAAAATGAATATTGAACGGAATCACACCCTAATAGTCTAAATGAGCGTAGCTTGCTTATATATACTCTAAGATAAAATAAACAGAATAACTTGATAATTGAATGACTTAGATGGTACCTTTTGGCACTTTAGGTGCATTTTTTTACTGCGAGAACGAGTGAGGGTTTCGTGGTCTACCCTCACTATTTTTCTTCTCATATCTCTCAAGACTGATTTAAACTTCGACAAGTACAGTAGCCAGTTTAGTTACAGGACAGTTGACAGTAAATGGTTAAGTGGGCAGTAGCGTTCAAACAATGTCTTCGTGGCGAGTTTAGTTAAGGACTTGTTCATAGAGTTCGTTGGAGTATGACGTTTCAAGACTACAGAATTTTTCCAGTTTTCGTTTAAGATGGTCCTAGGATTACGTCAAGAATTAAATGATCCAGTCAGAGAAGTATTAATGGTTGTTGTTAAAGAAGTTTTCAAGAATTTTCATGAGTGCAGCACCTCGAGCAGTTTTCATTTTACAATTTGAGCTTCTACTGTTATATAAACATTCGCGTAAATTCGTACAGAAGTATTTAGATACTTCTGTACGAATTTATACGTGATATCTTCCGCCCATTTTGTTATTAAAACTCAATATAAAACGTATACATATTTAATAAACAGTATCTTACAAGCTTTGTGGCGAGTTTCATTATAAAAGTACAATTGTACGTTTTAGCGTGCAAATGCTGACATGACATGTGCTCCAGAGTTGGCACCGGTTTTAACGCGTCTTTTCCGGTACTCCTACTCCCTAGGCGTAGTCCCAAAATCATGGAAGACGGCTTTCGTCCACCCGATCCCTAAAAAAGGCGACCGCTCAGACCCGTCCAACTACCGGCCAATCGCCATCACCTCCTTGTTCTCCAAAACAATGGAGTCCATTGTAAACTGCCAGCTCATGAGGTACCTTGAGGATCACCAGCTAATTAGTGACCGCCAATACGGTTTTCGCCGTGGTCGGTCAGCTGGTGATCTTCTGGTCTACCTCACTCACAGATGGGCGGAGGCAGTAGAGTTCAAAGGCCGTTAGTTTGGACATTGCCAAGGCCTTCGATCGGGTTTGGCACAAAGCGCTTCTTTCGAAGCTCCCTTCCTATGGGCTTCCCGAGAAATTGTGCGATTGGATCACCAGCTTTCTTGCAGATCGGAGCATCAAGGTCGTTGTAGACGGTGAAAGCTCCGATTGCAAGCCTATTAATGCTCGTGTTCCACAGGGCTGCGTGCTATCGCCAACGCTGTTTCTTCTGCATATCAATGATATGTTGCATACCCGTAACATTCATTGCTATGCAGATGACAGCACTGGTGATGCTCTTTACACCGGCCGAGCCAATATTTCTCGGGAAAACGTCTCCGAGTGCCGGGACAAACTTGTGTCTGAAGTCGAGTCTTTGCTGAACAGAGTCTCGGATTGGGGACGACTAAATCTAGTCCAGCTTAACCCCCAGAAGACACAAGTTTGCGCGTTAACCGCTAAAAAGAACCCCTTTGTCGTATCCCCTCAGTTTCAAGGCACTCCCCTTGTTGCCTCAGCCAGTATCGGAATCCTCGGCGTCGATATATCGAGTGACGTGCAGTTTCATGGTCACTTGGAAGAGAAGGCCAAATTGGCCTCTAAAAAGCTTGGCGTGCTCAGCAGAGCGGGACAGTATTTCATGCCAGCACACCGCCTGCAACTTTACAAGGCGCAGGTTCGGCCGCACATGGAATACTGTTCCCATCTCTGGGCTGGGGCTCCCCAGTACCAGCTCCTTCCACATGACCGCATCCAGCGCAGAGCGGCTCAAATCGTCGACGACCGAGTGCTTTCCGATCGGCTCGATTCACTGGCGCTGTGAAGAGATGTTGCATCTCTTTGCGTATTTTATCGCATCTATCACGGGGAGTGCTCTGAGGAATTGTTCGGATTAATCCCAGCCGCCAAATTTCGTAAACGCACTACACGGCAAACGTCCCGATACCATCCACACCATCTGGATGCTTGGCGGTCCACCACTGTACGTTTCACAAGGAGTTTTCTTCCACGTACAACCTCTCTGTGGAATAGTTTTCCACCGGCGATTTTTCCGGACCGATACGACCTAGGGACCTTCAAGAAAAGAGCTTACTCCTTTCTAAAGGGCCGGCAACGCACCCGCAATTCTCCTGGTGTTGCGGTTGATCATGGGCGGCGGTAGTCACTTATCATCAGGTGTGCCGCATGCTCGTTTGCCCCCTTTTCCATAAAAAAAATGTTATGTTGCGTCTTGTCAACTTATGCACTGAACTAAACTCGCTCGTTTAAACGAACGGCGAGTTTAGTTGCGGGTGGCGGGAGACGCGCGGGAGGGTAGCACTTCGCACTTCTTCTTCTCAGTCGATACGCTCTTGACAGAGCCGTCGTGGTCATCACTTGGGTGTTGTGGCACGCTTTACAATACGCCTCCACTCCTCCCTAACAGCTGCCTTTCTTGTGCACTCATGCAACGGGACATCCACCGCAGCCCTCACCTGGTCTGTCCATCTCATAGGCGATCTGCCACGCACTCTAGTGCCTTCTACTCTTCCCTGAACCACTAGACGTTCAATTGAGATATCATTACGTCTAGACACGTGACCAAAGAAAGTGAGTATGCGAGCTTGCACAATAGATGACAGACGTTGCTTGATGCGGAGTTCTTCGAGAATGGACTTATTGGTCCGGAATTCGGTCCAGGACACTCTCAGCATTCTTCTCCAGCACCACATCTCGAGAGCGTCTATTCTCTTCTTCTCACTTTCTCGCAGGATCCATGTTTCCGAAGCGTAGAGGAATATGGGGAACACAAGCGCTCTAACTAACCGGGTCTTAGTGGCTTTTGTTATGTTACGGTTCCTCCATATCTTCCGCAACTTATCCATGGCTGTCCTAGATATCGCCATACGTCGTTTTATTTCATCTATGCAGCCCCCGTTGCTCGAAATTAACGCTCCTAAATAGATGTATGATTGGACTCCTTGACAGTTCGCGATTTGTGTCACTTCCGGCGAGTTATTGTTGATGCGATCGACAATCATAACTTTAGTTTTGCTGCGATTGATCCGAAGGCCGAATTCAAGACTGACCTTTTCCATCCTTTGTAGGAGTTCTTCCATATGGCCGATACTAGTCGCAAATAGGGTAGTGTCATCCGCGTATCGTAAGTTCGAGATTTTCAGCCCTCCAATTGAGATCCCATCAGTCCAGTTCTCGAGAGTTCGCACTTAACTCGCCGAAAAATTGCTCGGCCGGCTATCCCGTTTAACTTAATCGTTAACTTGCTACTTAATTCGCTCATTGCCGTTCAAACGAGGTTCAAACTTAACTCGCCAAGTTCGCAAGTTAACTCGCTACTGTACTTATCGAAGTGTAAACCGGTCTTTAATATCTGACACTGACATATGTATATATTATAAATAGCTTGACTTTTGTCATGTTCGTACATTTTCATCTAATTTTGAGCTATGCTTTAAATTTCAAGTCTCTATCTCATCGGGAAGTTGGTTTAACATCAATAACTAAATTCGACGCGAACAGACATTCACGAAAAAGGGTTAAAAATTAAACAAAGGATAGCAAACTTGTTCAATTTTCTGATCAGGTTTTTCATTTATAATTTAATAAAATATACAAAAGGACAAAGCCGGTATACTTAAAATAATACGTAATAGATCACATCGACGTAATATATACAAATGTGTACGATACTATAGTTTAACAGCAACGTAACGATGACTTGTTAAAAATAATTTTTCCCTGAAAACATATTTCAAACGCAATGCGGTTATAATTAACACTGCTGTACCATCAATCATTCTTCTAAAGACTGTATTACATAAACGCGTAAATTATGAGAGCCCACTTTATGAAAACACTAGTAAAAATACTGTTTATGTTTCATTTGCCAGCGCAGAAAGGTTAAGTGTTTTATTGATTTTGAAAACTTATTGTGTAGTGACGGTGAAAGAGAATCCGTATTATACCGTGGGCGTAGTCGTAAAAATTGAGATAGGGAAAATAAAACAGGACATGGGTAGAATATAATACCGATTCAACTGCCAGCCCACGTGCCGTGTGTGGCAACTATAGTTACATAATAACCCTTATGACGCATTTCACGAGGGAGGTCTTAGAGGCTGTAAGGAATAAATTAAATAATTTCCAGCATGGTGTTGAAATTCTAATCTTGAACAAAAGTACAATTATCATTAGATTCATAAACATGTCCCCTATTGAACATAGACCTCAACAGAATTCTAAAATAAACGTTCCCAAATCACTCGTATTCACTGAATCCCTGTGTCTGATATGGTCGTACTTCATCTATTGGAAAGTCGCCCTACACTTCAATTAGTTCATAGCTTCCACTTAAAAAAACATGTTTCACTTTATTTCTTATTTATGTAACTATTAAATCATACTTATAGAGGATATTTAAGTATGAATAAGTTTTTAATAATACAGAAGATTAATAAGAAAGAAGGAATGCGTTGTTGCTTCCACTCAAAATCTACTTAAAGATTTTGTTTCTTTATAAAGTTAATTATTATGTTATGTAGGTTCAGACTCCCTTTGCTTACTAGATCGCAAATTAGTCTGTATACGAAAATTATTTTAGGATATTTTAAAAATAACTCATCATTTATGTTTCAAAGAGATTACTGAGTTCATTTTACACGCAGATGGTCCCATTTCTGATATTCGATACCTCTCTACTCTTACAACCTGAAATACACCATAATATGTACTTTAATATTAAAAATATATTTTAATAATATTTCTGATATGATATTTTTTATAATTAATAAAAGTACTTAAGCAAGTACTTTGATGACACTGCCGATTATAATAATCGGTCATTTGAAACAGAAACAGAAACTTTTTTATTCAATGTAGATTATAAACAATATTTATTGAAATTCAATTTTTTTCATTTACCACAGGTTCGCAAAAAAACCTCTGTCCTAGGAAGAACCAGCAAGAAACCCAGCGGGATTACTTTCTTTTCGAATAATAGCTTACAATCAGGTTTACAATTAACAACACAAGACAAATTAGAAATATCTTGATAGCGATCACCCTTCCCAGTGGTTATTATAATCCATAAATTCCTTAATATTATAATAACCCTTTTGATACAAACATATTTTAATGAAATTTTTGAATTTTGCGTTTTTATGATTAGATGCAGTCATCGACCTTTGTTTTGTTTTTCACGTGTTACCTTCACACAGTACATATTCCTAATGTAACCCAAGTAATAAATAACATATTTACAGCATTTATGAGATGGTTTTATGGCAAGGAAGTGTCTGCCGCGCTGTACAAATGCATGTTGGTGGCATTCACGTGTTACTGGAATTTTTTTAATATCCCGGATATGCTGATTTCTTAACGACGTTTTCATTTACCGCCAAGCACGTAGTAAATCAGCACTTAAAATTTCATTGGTGATTGAACCAGCAATTCCAAATAGAAATCCACCTTATGGTAAGTGCAGGTTCGCTAGGTACTCATATTCTATTAGAAAAAGTAATTACCACGATTAAAACTTTTCAGAAATAATTGTTTCCAGAAATATCATAATTATATTTTGACTCACTTCTTACAAGAAAAATTGCGCAAAATATAATAGAACTCGGATAAATTTCATAAGACGTATCTATTAAAACTCGGTCGCTCCTATATGAATTCCAGTGCATAGCAGACGTCGTTCGTAATGGATTTTCTATATAGTTTACTACGCAATATCAAGGAAATGAATAGCATTCCTTGGTTATTAAAACTTACTAAGGTCTCTCTGAAGAGGTCGATTATACTTTCGACCTCAAGATTATTCTAGACTGAGAAATCTTCTTGAACGTTCACTATAATGGGATTACTAAAAGGGGTTTAAAATGTTAGGCTTCATCTTCGTTTGTTCACTATTAACAATTATGAAATGTATTTAATGTTTCATGGTGTGATGGCTGAGTAAGACACCCAGGAAGTCGATGGATGCAGATGACTCAGGGCTGTGTTACATAGCATTCCTAGGAGGAGGCCTATGTATAACAGCACCCTTGGCGAAGGAATATAACGATAGTGATGATTATGGATTATAGTTATAACTAGAGACCTGCCCCGGCTTCGCACGGGTGATTTTTGGTTCTCTACAACTAATGCATGTATTATACGTATAAACCTCTTGTTGAATCATTCCGTCTATTGATGAAAACCGCATCAAAATCCGTTGCGTAGTTTAAAAGATCTATACGTACAGACAACGGAAAGTGACTTTGTTTTAAACTATGTCGATATTAGTACTCTCTACCATCAATTACAAGTGATGATTAAACATGTGCTCGGCGGCAAAGGAAATCATCGTGATTATATCTGAAAAATCCAAGGTAATTCGAAGGCAAGTGAAGTCCAACGATTTGTACGAGTAGCGAACGCAAACCTACATATCTATGTAGGTGATTTGCATACTTTTAAGCAGCGTTTAAAAAAAATGAGCAGGTTCTATATTCAACTCGCGTTCTATATTCGACTCGTGTTCTATATTCGATTCGTGTTTCATACTCGATTTTTCAGAAACGTCTAAACCGATTTAAATTTATAATAAATAGGTGTTTTATTTAATAAAATATATAATTTTATAATAAAACATTTTTATAATAAATGAATGATATCCACTACCCCATATCTTCCCGTGGGTGTCGTAAAAGGCGACAGAGGGAAACAGGCAGGAGATGGGCAGCAGCATCTTGCTGATAACAACAATTACACACAAAAAAAAACTGCGGTTGCCAACCCGCTCGCCAAGCGTGGCAACTATGGCAATATACCCCCCATGAACAATAACACAAATAGACGGCCCCCAGTCCCCGGCGGCCCCGCTATTCCTGGCTACGGTGGCGACCATGGTAACGGCGGGGCAGGGGGTGCTAAGAATCTCCGGTGGAGGTTCGGTTGCCACCTACGACGACTCGACCTGGCAACATTTAACGCACGAACACTGAGGACTGACGAGAAGATCCTGGAGCTGGAAGAAGAGATAGACAAGTTGCACTGGAGTATTATAGGATTATCCGAGGTCCGAAGAGAGGGGGAGGACACGGTGATTCTCGAATCCGGCAACTTGTTCTATCACCGGGAGGGCGACCATCTGTCCCAAGGAGGTGTCGGATTTATCGTCCACAAGTCTCTCGTCAACAACGTTGTAAAGATTGGGAGTGTGTCGACGAGGGTCGCGTACCTGATACTCAGAATCACCAAACGGTATTCGCTGAAGGTCATACAGGTTTACGCACCAACCTCGGCACATCCCGATGAGGAGGTGGAGGAAATGTATGAGGATATTTCCAAAGCCATGCATTCCTCCAGAACCCACTACACGGTGTTGATGGGAGACTTCAACGCAAAACTAGGCACAAGAGAAAGCGGTGAGCTGAAGTTAGGGAAATTTGGAGTAGGGCAACGGAACCGAAGGGGCCAGCAGCTGGCCGACTTTATGGAGAAAGAGGGACTCTTTATGATGAACTCTTTCTTCCAGAAGCGGCCCCACAGGAAGTGGACCTGGTCGAGCCCCGACGGTTCGACAAAAAATGAGATTGACTTCATTATGACGACCAGACGCCAACTGTTCAGTGATGTCTCAGTGATCGCAAGGGTGAAAACTGGCAGCGATCACCGAATGGTTAGAGGCACACTGAACCTAAACGTTAAGTTGGAGAGGTCTCGTCTAATGAAGTCAACGCTCCGTCCCCCTCGTGCTCTAATCCAGAATCCCGAAAACTTTTAGCTCGAGTTACACAACCGCTTTCAGTGCCTACAAGATTGCAATGCAGTGGACGATATGAATGACAAGCTCGTGGAAACTGTCCATGCGGTCGGAGCTAAGTTCTGCAAGACCCGCCGCAGAAGAACACAAAAACTCTCCGATCAAACTCTTAATCTCATGGCTGTTAGACGGGAGATGAGGCTGCAATCGTCAACAGACTTGACAGCATACAGGCAACTGAACAGACAGATCTCCAAATGCATGCGGCGAGACTTACGCAACTTTAATACTGCTCGTATTAAAGAAGCGATCGAGCGGAACCAGGGCTCCAAAGTCTTTGCCAGAGATCCGTCTGCCCGTAAGAGCCAACTATCAAAGCTGAAGACTGAGTGTGGCAGCATCGTTTCCGGGACACCTGAGATTTTGAGTGAAATTGAGAGGTTCTATGGGCAGCTGTACACATCATCGTTGGAGCCACACGTAAGTGTGAGTAACGATCCAAGAGCAAGTCTTATCCGACACTATTCCGATGATATCCCGGACGTCAGTCTAAGCGAGATTAGAATGGCTCTCCAGCACCTTAAAAACGGCAGGGCCCCAGGCGAGGATGGAATTACAGCGGAGCTTCTGAAAGCGGGTGGAACACCGGTACTTGAAGTCCTTCAGAAGCTCTTCAATTCCGTCCTCCATGGTGGCACTACTCCAGAGGCGTGGAGCAGAAGTGCGGTGGTCTTGTTCTTTAGGAAAGGCGACACCGCTCTCTTGAAGAACTACAGACCGATTTCCCTTCTGAGCCGCGTCTACGTGCTGTTTTCGAGAGTCATTACGAATCGTCTCGCACGCAGACTCGACGACTTCCAGCCTCCCGAACAAGCCGGTTTCCGAAAAGGCTTCAGTACTATAGACCACATACATACCCTGCGGCAGATTGTACAGAAGACTGAAGAGTACAATTTGCCACTTTGCCTGGCGTATGTGGACTATGAGAAAGCCTTTGATTCCGTCGAAATTTGGGCGGTGCTGCAGTCCCTTCAGCGGTGCCAAGTTGACTGTCGGTATATCGAAGTGCTGAAATGTTTGTACAGTAGGGCTACGATGGCTATCCGAGTACAGAACCAGAGACCCGAAAGACTCGAAACCTATCCAACTGCAGAGAGGTGTAAGACAGGGTGACGTTATATCCCCGAAACTCTTCACCGCTGCTTTGGAAGACGTTTTCAAGCTACTGGACTGGAAAGGATACGGTATTAACATCAATGGCGAGTACATCACTCACCTTCGATTTGCCGACGATATAGTCCTTATGGCAGAATCGCTGGAGGACTTAAGCACTATGCTCAATGACCTCAATAGTGCCTCCCAACGGATAGGTCTTAAGATGAACATGGACAAAACAAAGATCATGTTTAATGTCCATGTCACACCTATGCCGGTAGTTGTTGGGAGCACTATGCTCGAAGTTGTTGACGAGTACGTTTACCTGGGACAAATAGTCCGACTAGGTAAGTCCAACTTCGACCGAGTGGTCAATCGACGGATTCAACCCGGCTGGGCAGCGTTCGGGAAATTACGACATATCTTCTCGTCAGGTATACCTCAATCTCTAAAAACTAGATTTTACAACCAGTGCGTGTTGCCAGTGATGACTTACGGATCTGAGACGTGGCCCTTCACTGCTGGCCGTATGAGGACGCTCAAGGTCGCTCAGCGAGCTATGGAGAGGGCTATGCTCGGAGTTTCTCTGCGTGATAGACTCAGAAATGAGGATATCCGCAGTAAAACCAGAGTGACCGACATAGCCCAACGGATTAGTAAGCTGAAGTGGCAATGGGCCGGCCATATAGCTCGAAGAACCGATAACCGATGGGGAAGAAAGGTTCTCGAGTGGCAGCCTCGTACCGGTAGGCGTAGTGTAGGGCGACCCCCCACTAGATGGAGTGACGACCTGGTAAGATATGCAGGAAGTCGATGGATGCAGGTGGCTCAGGACCGTGCTTTGTGGCATTACTTGGGGGAGGCCTATGTTCAGCAGTGGACTTGTGAAGGGCTGTAATGATGATGATGAATGAGTTTAAAAAAATACAAATATATTCATGGTTAGTCCCATATAAGTTAAATAAAAATAATCCCTAAATGTGTAAAAATAGGAGATGGAGGTTTTGTTTTGGATTTAGACGACTTTCTTGTTGTTGTTTCTTTTGATACTGTTGCTTTATACTGTTTGTACATTTTGTTTATCGTGAAATTATTTTATTAATTTTTTCCTTATGATAATATTTTACTTCGCGACGAGTATATTAAATTAAACCTATAGGATAAGTTTTCTTTGTAGATTTTAGGTCAGCATGCAAAACATATTATGCAAAAAGATAGAGAGAGAGAAAAAGAGAGGGGGGAGGGGGCGGGAGAAAGGTAGAAAAGGAATTTCATACTCGTAACATTCGAAGGCAAATCTGTGAGTCTATCAATCTTCGTTTCAAATTATAGTGCAGTATCCCGATGTGACTCTTTAACGCTTATGCAATAAGATTCTTGAACAAAACTGAACGAATTATTATTGCTGTACGAACTTCACCGTTTTATGGAGATTTTGACTAATAATTATTATTAATATTGCAGAGTATTTATTTAAAACAGCAAACAACGCAACAGATCAATGATAGGTCTTTTTGAAATATTTCGCTCTCGAATCCCTCGAATGTGTCTGCGTGCGCACGTGCGCGTACACTTCGTTGCTTCTTTGTGGGAGTTATGTACTGCGTGCGCGTTTGTTTGCACACATCGAACGCGAAACGGAGATATTGTCACCAAATCAAAAATTCGCGATCCACTTAATTTAAATCACTTCCACCAGTTTTATATTGTTACGCGCCTAAGTCGACGTCATGTACCCATGACGTCGACATACATGTTTTAAGTTTTAATTAGTGTAAAGTGAGTTAAAGAGTT
Source organism: Parnassius smintheus behrii (assembly GCA_036936625.1). Taxonomy (NCBI): domain Eukaryota; kingdom Metazoa; phylum Arthropoda; class Insecta; order Lepidoptera; family Papilionidae; genus Parnassius; species Parnassius smintheus. The sequence goes on from JAUPFT010000021.1 coordinate 29,132,312, forward strand.
AATTTTGGTAATTCAATCGTCAGTTTTTATTGTCACAAACCTCAAGCTCGTAACAATATTGACTTATATAATAAAAAAGTAGGAGTACATCAATAGCAAGAGGAGATTTTAATTAGTACTTGTGATATTGTTATAAGATTACTTATTTCGATTATTATTTAAAAAAGTTAAGGGAATACAATTTCATTTGGATGTCAGTTGGTCGGTCCTATGGAATAATATATCTTTCGAAAAACTGAACGTATCACTTTGATTTTTTAATAACTTTGGATTTTAATCTTTGGGAAGCCTGTAAATTGAATATCTTTTGGCAACAAAATAGGACTCAATGGTATCAAGTAGTCAAAAAAAATTCGTGTTAATGAAACAGAAACAATTTATTTGTAGCTTTAAACGAAATACGTGTTTCGGTAATTAATTAAATTAAATTGATTAATTAAAACATTACAGGAGCGTTCGATGTGTGACACTTTTATATTTTCCAAGTATATTTTATAGTTATTTTACTCCATATTTCTTAATTGGTTTTCATTAATTATAAATTCTACCTTCCACTATGAAGTTTCACATATGTCAGGCATTCAGTGGCGGTCAAATTTTTATATATTTTTTATTTGCAAATAATGTGTTCAGTACTGAACTTTAATGGGTTGTAATAGTGGTAAAGATATTTTTGTTTACAGATATTGCAATTGTTAATTTGGGTAAAAATGGATTCAAATGTTTTTTTTATTGTAGCATTGAGTGACGAACGATTACACAGTCCACCTGATGGTAAGTGGATACTGTGGCTCATAAACATCTACATAATCCTCGATTAATAATCAAAATGCAGATAAATGCGTTGTCACCCTTGAGGACTAAGTTGGAATGCCTCAATTCCAGTAAAGTTTCTCCGGTAGTTTGTAGAGAATACAACTCACCATACGAAACTTAGCAACTTTACGCTGCTATTTTACGCTGGTATTCCGTGAGAGCGTGGTCCTACCCCAGTTGAGCCGAGCCAACCCATTTGTGCTAATATCTGCAGCGTAGCTTTACCACGTAAATTCTAGTAATAATGATTATTCTAGAATACTCTTAGACACAAAGTCGTTTAAAATAACATTTAATTATGATAAAGCTGCTTGTATATCCTCTTGCATTTAAAAAAATACAAAAAAAAATAGTTTTAAGTTAAGCATAATACGAATTTTATCACATTTTTCTAAAGCATTTGCATTTTATAACATCTAATGTGTCGCAAGTGAAAGTGTTGAGTAATAAACTGCTTAATTTAATATCTCAATGCTCAAATTAAATATTTTGCTGCAAAATAGTTTAGTTCAGCGGAAACGTTAACCCATGGTGAATTATTCATCTTGCGTGTTAATTCATCTGTTTAATCAACGCTTACGATGTTTGCTAGAGAGCAAACAAACATTTACCTTGGGTGATGTGCTTTTCTCTTGTTAAATATATGACCTACAACGCTACATACAGAGACGTTGTAATATTGATCTAACTTCACAACGTACTTTCACAGTAATAACATCTTTGTCCATATATTTAATAAGATCTCTAAACAAATGTACATAATCTGTAATATAACAAAACTTGTTTTATTGATAGTGTCGGTTAAACTAGTCTCTGCCACGAAAAAAGTCCATTCTTTTGTATTCTTCTTTCTTCTTCTTCTTTCTATTTATTTAAAATTTTGATATGGTCACTATAAGATGTTATTAGGTTAGATAATTACGTAATAACTTAAAACAGAAGGACCCTTAATTAGGGACTGAATAAATTAACCGACTTGGTAATACATAGTTCTCACAACTTTTTACGGTAGAAGAACTGAGTTGCGAGACTTGGGTTTTTTACAAGTTATGTTTTTGATGACATACTACTTTTTACAATAAGGCTGCTTATGTAACTTTTTAGTCAATAGCCAGATTTTTACTATATTTTGGGATAACTAATAGCAGATGTCTCAAAAAAATCCCCTATGCAAAATATGGGGTCCATGTGTAACAGGTGACATGGACCTCTCCCAATTAAATGGGCTGTATTGGATGACGATGAATGAAAGCGTTAAAAAATATTGCGAAAAAGATAGCTGGGATCTGTAGCATTCTTTCCTGCTCTATATAAAAAGTGCTTTATTTCGTTTTGAGTGAAATACATATTCTTGCACAAATTAATTTCACAGTTGATAAGTTCGATATTAGTTCGTGGAACTTACTAATATTACGTAATCCTACATGGTTTCGGTGTTTAACGCTTTGAAGTGTAATACCAAACATTACATAATGTACATACACTGTATTACGTATACTACCTACAAACTGCTGAAGAAACACATTCGGAGAAAACCTGTTTGTTCAAAAATAGAATGTATTTTGAATATCTGTGAAGTTCACAAACATGTATTTTAGAAGCATAGCGTCTTTCGGTTCTATACAAGGCCAGTACGCAAAAATAGAAAACTGCGCGTGTATATATATTTTGGTGTGCTATTATACACATCTGCGATCACAATATATACACAAACTCTGCGTACTAGTCACATATAATCTGTAGTTAACGCATATGAATGTCTAAGTTTCAAACTATATACTGCCAAATGCACTTGTTGGGTTCGTAAAAATATATACAAGATAGTTATTATATATTTTAGGGTGCAAAAACAATTTAAATATTTCGTAATATATTGACCGTGACTGCCTCGTTGGTCTAGTGGTCGTAAACGCGACTGATGTTCTTGAGATCATGAGGTCGGGTCAAAATCAGTTTTTGGGTTTTTCTGACAAGAAATTCTCAGTAACACACCGAAATCAGGAATTTGGTGGTGTTTAATACCCATCTCTCGGAAAACACTAAAATCCGTGCCCAGTCTCTCTCCAGTTGTGACAATCTGACAACTCCCAACTGACAATGAGAGTGATGGAAAAGAGTATCTGCATAGTTGGCTAGTATCCCTGGAGATTTTCCGCCGTGATTGGAATTCGGTTAGAAGGACATATATTTCATATTGAACGCGCCTTTCGCGCCCAGGTACAACTTAACGTACTGTTATATAAGGTTGCAGAAAAGGTTTCTTCGTATTTTCTTTACAAATTTAAGACTATTTTTTTTTCAAAGTTTATTACGTTTAACTATAATTTATACATATGTGTGCCATTTTGTTCGATAACTTATTGCCATCTAGTGACATAATCCCATTGCTGTAGAAATCTTGAGATTTTTGATCAAAAACAGCGACAAGTAGTTTTCTCAGTCCACTCTCGATGTTAATCTAACACTATCCAAAAAGTTCTGAAGAGAATGAAACAACTAAAAATCTGAGGGTGCAAAATCGGAACCACAAGGTAGATGCAATCTCACTTCCCAACCAAACTCTCTCAATTTTCTGCGTTATCATGATGAAAGACCAGTCCTTTTCTGTTGATCGATTCGGAGCGTTTTTACTCAATTTCGCGCTTGAGCTTGAGTCTCATTAGTTTTTGACAATAAAATCTGAATCGATGGTTTTGTTTGGCTGTAAAAACTCATAATAAACGATGCCCTTTCAAACCCACCATACACATAGTATTAGCTTAATGCGTTCTCATCCGAGTTTCGCTACAGTCTGTGTAGCTTGACTACCCTTTGACCATGATTTTTTGCACGTTCTTGTTTAAAGTGGTCCATTTTATATCACCCGTGATCAATCTCTTCGAAAATGGTTCGGTTTCATTAAGTTTCAACAGAGAATCGAAAATAAGTACACGATTCATTAGGTTTCTTTCAGTTATCTCGTGTGGTACCCACATATAAAAGTTTTTTGTATAGCCAGACTGTTTAAATGGGTTACAACTGTTCTGTGGTCAATCTTCAATTCCTCGATTATCTTGTAAATACTTATGTGCCTATCTTGCTCCACTTTTTCAAAAATGGCATCGACTATTCTTATTGGGGTGACCAGAGCGAGCTGCATCTTTGATATCAAAATTTCCGGACTGAAAACGCTTGAACCAACTTCGTGCTACGTCATTTTTTTTGTGACTGAGACGCATTTTTCCTTGTTTTGTAATAAAACTTTAGACTTTTTTGAATTTCTTCGTTACAGTGGCGAGAAAGTGTTTTTTTTTATTTATTTATTTTTAATTTCTTGTAGCTTTGCTAGATACAAATAGCACAACAAAAGAGATGTGTCTTCAATTCTATACAACAAAATACGAAGAAACTTTTTCCTAAACCTGTTATTACAAACATAATACATATTTTCCGGAAAATTATATACAAGGTATTAATTTTTTTTTCTTTATTGAGCTTATTGATTAATGCTGGTCTATAGTTTTAAAGATGTCAATGATAAATTTTTATTCCAAATCATATGTCATTTACTGCACACCTTAGTACACAGATCTTGTATAGCCGCTCAATCCCCTAGTGGTCTTATGAGATTGATATTATTCCGTCAAATTCCTAGCGGTCTCATGAGACCGCATCCACCCACAACACTATAACCCATAAAAACTTATATTTAAAGACTACTTTTGTATGAGAAAATTGGGCATTATAGAATCCATACAAAATTTTCTATTCTATAGTCTATACAAAAGTCAGTTACTTTATACCTACCTACCGTTACCTACCGTTACATTGCGACATTTTCGTATGGTCGCCAAATGTCGTAATTTGACAGAAGAATAAAAACAAAGTACATAGAGTAACTGACTTTCGTTTAGACCACAGGATAGAAAATTTTGTATCCTGTGGTCTAAACGTCTATAATACCCAACTTCTTTACAGAAAAGTAGTCTATAAATATAAGTTTCAATGGTTTAAAGTGCTGTGTGTCGCATGCGACTGCTCGGGATTTGACGGACGCATGCGACTGCATGGGAATTTTAAGAGGATTGAGGGGATAGAAAGAAAAAACGCGTTATCGTAGCGGATTCTTTCCGCTTCATAAAATTTTCAGTATAGATGGAAAGCTTTTGAGCAGCAATGTAACATATATATAATAAACGAATGTCATCGTTACTGTTACCGTAAGAACCTATTAAAGTCCACTGCTGAACATAGACCTGCCCCATTGTTGCCTCATAGGGAGGTTGCCTCATTTGTCATTGTTTCTACGCCTGACAAGCTGGTTGGAAATCACAGTTTTAATATTTTTAGACGTCATTGGGAAGAAGCTGCCGACTATGTTCTTATTTGTTTCCCTTTGACGCCTCTTAAAACATCCACGTGATGATACAGGGTACTAGATACACCGCCACTACACGCTAAATGGCTGCTATTTTACAATATTTAAAAAACTCCGGAAGTCCTATCTTAATATAACTTATCTTTGTTACAGAGTTGGATATAGTCATCTTGGTCGTATTTTATAGTACGATATATGAAGACAATATAGAAACATATTATAATGACATGACAGTCGTTTACCGCCATATCTAAAACAATAGGGAAACGAAGCTATATATTTGAATATGACTTGCCCATTTCGCCGCGCCTCGTCTCAACTCCAGTTCGCGAATGGCAGTGGTTCCGGTAGTAAGAAGCCGGAGTTTAGGTCCCGTCAGTCGTCTATTCATCTTCCGGGACCGGATGAAGAGGACGGGGAGAGAAACACGCTAACGCTAAAACATCTTAGCGAAGCGTTGCAGCTATTAACTGCACCGTCGGTAAGTTAAAATTTATTACTTAGTATCTAGTGTTTGAGTAATGTTAATAAGTTTTCAAAATTTAACAAAATAAAATAGCAAGATCAAATTAATAAAATTATATAATCTGTTTGGCATTAAAGGGACAAAAGCTTTCTGTTCAGTGTCCATATCACTAAACTAAGTTACTAACTAAACTTTTAGTGAGTTCTTTCCATCTCTATACAACTTAATCTGTGATTTTACTCTAGTGCTTCACAAAAATAAGTTTTACAACATTTTACAGTTCAGAGTTTGTCATGACTGAAAATGCCTTTTTTAACTATTTGTCTACATATTTCATTTTTATGGAAATTTCTAAGAAAGGAATTGAAATTTTAAATTTTAACTGTCAAACATTATTATATTATAGTTATTATTCTGTAACAGTTTTCATAATGCCAGCGAGGACGCAAGATGACATATTACCATCGTTAACACTATAAAACAAATAGGAATGAATTGTAGGTAGTTAATCTAAGAATCAACGCTAACACGAATGACATTTTTGTACTTTTAGAAATGTCATTAATTAAAGTATTTATAAGCACAGCTTATTTATATATACTCTAAGTATCATTCCAATTCGTATTTATAGTTTTCTATTGCGCTAACGATCATAAGAAAATCATCTTGCCTAACACTGTGGCACAAAAGGAGTTCCACCATCGAGTAATAAAAATTATATAAAAAAACGCTTATAAGTACATTGAAAGGCCAGCCCGCACAAGTCTATTCACAAGTAAGACGCATGTGTCAGCCACTGCCAATGCCTTTAGAAAATTGTTTCAATTTATTTGAAAGCGACAGTCGCCTTATTTTAGGGTTTGGACCGCGAACAAAAAGGTCGTGAACTCGAATCCGTCATTCAACAATTGTCGTGAATTGGAGTAGTTAACGGTAATGTTTGTATTGTTAATAGTATTGCTAGTATTTATAGAAAATATCTCTCCTCAGTCGTTCATATTTTCGAGATTGTATGAAGCATGAGTTATAAAAATTTAATACGTATAGGCCCTAACCAGATAATGACAATAAAATATGCATAGTAAGAAGTCTCTGTGTATATAAACTATACAGTATTAATATTGTTTAAATATTGATTTTTTAAATAATAATATGGCATAATGAATATAAAATATCAAAATAAATTAATTTGAACAGTGCTAGATCAGAGGCTAAACGTTCGGCATAATCATAAAACGCGGGAAATCGGAAGAAAATTAAATTCGTATTTATTATATATTTCACGAACAAAAACAGAGAAAAACTATTTGTGAACCTACCAATGTATTAAATCATTACAACGTCACGTCTTACGGTATGAATATTGCGTATACAACCTTTAAACTCATTTACAAGTTGGTGTACGATATTGTCTTACCAGTAAGCTTAAAATATTGAATTATGAAGTTAACGACCTTTGATTGGAGTATTAATTTATCAAGCACTAGGCAGTCGATGGATCAAATTGCACATTGCAGTAGTTTGTGACAATCTATTTGGTACAGGGATAGAATACCAGAGTAAAATATCAGCTCAGCGCTGCTGCATTTCCTATGGTGAGTGTAAAGAACCGGAAATCCACTTTACTAGAAACGAGGCATCCATCTTAGTCACACTCACGGGGGAACCACGCATCTGTGTTTTGATTTGCAATCGAGGATAGATGTAGATGTATATGGGCCACAGCATTTATTATATCATCATAGTGAACTTGTGAATGGCTGCGTTGATAGAGATAGTAGTAGTAAGGGTGTAATATAACATTACAAACCTTGCAATGGCCGACCCGGCTGCCAAGCGTAGAAACTATTGCAACTTGCCACCCTATGAAACAATCTATGGGGAGGTCTATATTTAGCTGTGGAATTATGAAAGGCTGTAACGGTGATGATGATGATGATAATGAAGGATCTTCTAACTAGTTTACAGAAGTCTTAGTACGTCACTTACTATAAGCTTCCGGTTTCTAAATACCTCAAAGTTTTTTGCTTAAGGCACGGAAGTGTTCACCGTGCTGCGCACTACCCTAAATTTTCTCTAAAACAGGCTTCATTACGAGAGACTCGGCGAGGCATTCCATCATACTGCTCAGGGACGACAACGCATCTGCATTTTCATTTTTACTCCAGGATAAATGTGGATATCTACGGGCCACAGTATCTAATTATCATCAGGTGGGCTGTGTGCTCGTTTATCAGCCTTATTTACCATAAAAAAACTACGATGTTTTTCTTCATCGCAGAAAACGTGCTAAACCTGAATTAAAAATTACTCTTAAAGTCATAGCTCGCGAAATTCAAACCGGGGTTCATCGCTTACGGTGTTTACGGCGAGCGCTTAGCCCTTGAACTGGCACAGCAAAAATTAATTAATTTTTATATTCCTACGTGGGAAAGCCACGCTGGAGCTATATTAGTTACAGCCCAAATGGGTCAGCTCAACCGTGGTAGGACCACGCTCTGAAAGAATACCAGGATAAAATAGCAGCTAAAGGATGTTGTGTTTCGCATGGTGAATTTAAAGAACCAGAGACCCTTTTTTCTTGGAAACGAGGCATTCAATCTTAATCCTCAGGGGTGACGACGCATCTGCATTTTGATTCTTAATCGAGGATAAATTTAGATGTCTATGGGTCACAGCTTCCACTTACCATCAGGTGGTCAGGTGGTATATATATATATATATATATATATATATATATATATATATATATATATATATATATATATATATAATAATTTACTCTCCGATTCCGAATATTAGAATCGAAGTTAATAACTACTAATATTCTCTAAAGATCTTTACCTATGAAATTGCCGTTCTGCCGCCACTTCAAATCAAAATAATTTTTGTTTGATTAAGACTTCTAGTTTCAAATTAATTTTGGTATAAAAATATGTACTTTTTAAACCAGCCATATGTTTATTGATTAATGTTATGTTTTCTTCACATTTGAATCTGTTTCGTCTAATACGTTAAAGATTTTCGTCTAATTCGTCATGATACGTTAATAATTCGAGTAATTATGGAACATGAACACTGTCGTAGCAGCAACGCGGCACAAGCGGCACATAACATCAATGACATTTACGGAACGAATACTACAAACTCCGTCTAAATACACCACCTATTATTGGTTTGCTCGCTTTCGTTCTGAAAATTTAGACGTGAAAAATTAACTCCGTGATCGTCTGAAAACTTTGGTTGACAATGACGAATTAAAGGTGATTTTGGAAGCTGATGATACTAACTTAATCTACTACTGAATTAGCAGCAAATTTCGACGTTAGCATCAAAACAATTTCAAATAAGTTTTCATCAAATTAACAAGATAAAAAGCTTAACAAATGAGTGCCCCACGATCTCAATGATCGCCAACGCGAAGTACGCATCTTACCTTGCACTGCTCAACACGAAGCAAGAAATTTTGAACCGCATTGTTACCTGTGACAAAAATGATTCCTGTTTGACAATAGCAAGCGCTCAGTGAGATTGTTGGATCCTGTTTCAAGCACCTAAATAATGATCTAAATGAAAATTTACTCATAAAAAAAATAGTCACTGATTGATGCGCTAGTGCCGGTGTGATTCATCACACCTTCTTACCAAACGGGATGAGCATTACTGAGGATCTGTACTTTGAAGAACTGAACAAAATGATGGAGAAACTCACACGTCTTTAACCAGCATCGGTTAATCGCTCGTTCTCGTTGTTTCTGCACGGTAACGCGCGACCTCATATTGCACCATAGATGGTCTCCAAGTTACAAGAGCTGCGGTTGGAAGATTTGAAAAAGACTAATTATCTAGAATTAGGATACATTTTTGGCGGGAAAAATTTCAATACCGGAGAGACAGAACAAAATACCTATGAAGAATTTGTTACCTCCCGTCCAGTTTCTTCAAGAAAGGCATCAATAAACTGTCACCGCGTTGGCAAAGACGCATCAATTGCATTGGATATTACGTTACGTTAACTTATATAAAACGGCAATTTTACACGTTAGGATCTAATAAGATATTACAATGCCATAAGCGTAGACATACAGATACTCGATCTATTACAATCGTGCTCGAATTGACACTTGTGGGATTAGATCGGAGATTAGCTAGAAGTCAATTACGGCATTTCAAGCTACGGGTTTGACTCCCTTACAGAACAAGTTATTGTATGGTCTATAAATGATTATTACGGGTATATGCTTTTCCTCGTGAAATTTATATGTGTATTAGTTCGTTTATTATTTAGTAATAATTAGTAAGTAGTAATTATTATTTAGGATTTTCCGAAGACGAGACGAAGTATCGTCTACGATACAGGGGAAAATCCTAATGTGGTGGTAAGGTTTTCGTTTCAAAAAAAAAAAAGAAAGAAAAGAAAGTATATCATAATATCACAAATATTTCTACAACTTAAAAGCAGCTATTTGTTTTCGCAAAAGTGTGTCAAAGTCTCCGGTTAAGATTCTAACTAAGAACCTACGACTCGATAGTCAGGTACCAAAACAAAATAATATAATTAAGTAGGTATTACTCAAAAACTAAGAAAAATAATATTACTTAATTAATATCTAGTTCAAAAAGAAGGTAATTGCCCATAATATTAACGGAACCCTTTAAAAGTAACGGGCGACTGGCACTTGGCTGACTTCTTTTCCCCTGTATAACATATGTCAGATGCATGGCCTACGAAGAATCAGCTTCTAGTCTTGCTAGTAAGCCGCTGAGTCAGCATAATATAGCAAAACACAAATTGTTGGTTTGCGTTTTTCTAAGCTGTGTCAATACCTCAACAGTTTTTCCCTTAATGCTTCGCTATTTCTTATGCAAAGTTAAGATAAAAATTGGATAAAAGTTTAAAAATAATAAATATAATTTTCATTTTAGTTTCTTGGAATGGATATGTTATTTTTGAATATAAATATAAAGTTGCAAAACTTTGGTTTTAAGTTTTCGATTGTAGGTAACACTTAATATCTAGAAGCAAGTGAACGTTCTCCTTATAATAATATACTCTTTGAAATTTATATTCCTCAGTCAACATCGCAAAGATACTTTACGTCCCCTCTTATATCTCAAAGGTATGGCTCAGAAAATGGATTCGACGTGAATTTAATACAAATATATTTACTGCAATGAATTACATGTTTCTGTTTTAATACAAATTAATGTTGAATATGCATAATATTAACTTGGCTTTGAGATCACCTTTGTTTGAAGTTGGCACTTCAAATGTGTGTTGGTATAAGTTGGATGGCATAGCGATGCGCCACGCGGTCTATCCTTGGCTACACTTTCATCCATCGTCATCAATGACATTCTTCCTACCCTCCGGGCCGAAACTTTGTTGGCGGTGAAGCCATAGAACAGAGCTGCCGCTGTATAACGGCGAAAGCGAAAAACTAGTGGCTTAATTCGTTGCGAGTCCCGCATAAACCGTCCTTATCGCCGCGAGCCGGGTATGCGCAGACATATCCCCATGTAAAAAACAAACCCTAAGAAAAATATTTATGAGAATGTATTTAAATATAATATAGTACTAAGGACAAATATTTTAAAAATCGTAGAAAGGGAAACAACCCTCACGTTAGCAATAATAGGCAATTATCTTCGATGTGTACTACAGTAGTTCTCGTTACTAAGAAGTTTAAAAGAATATTTCGTGCACTTGAGAAACTCACTAACCCGCATTTTGTTTTAATACTGCCAGTACAATTGCAAGGTGTGAGGCATTCCATCTTAGACCTCTTGTAGTACGATGATTTATAATCCTTCTTTTAGAACTTCTTCCCGAAGAATTTCAAGGGATTTAGTAACCACTAACTTAAAATCCACCACTGTAAAATAAAAGTCTATCAATCCATCTAGTCTACACCACAAGGAAGAGGTAGTCATAATAATTTTAAATCAATAGTTAAATCAAAAAGTTAAGTCAAAAATAAATAGATGTCGAATAGTTTGAATTAGATCTAAAGTCAATGAACTGGGAAACCAACAACACCCTGAATGACGTTAATGATATGGTATCTCTTTTTAACACTATGATGTTAACCATATTTGATATTCATGCGCCTCTTTGCACAGAAATTCATATAATATTTTGATGCAGCTTATAAATGCATTACACCACCATTAGTTTCATTAGAACACACGACAGTGTAAGAAATTGATGAAAATGGACACAATATTAAAGCAATGGAGAAGAATCAAAGTAAGAAGCATACGTAAGACCTAGGGAGCCGAGTATACCTTTCGTCAACTACTACACTAGTACTATAAGTCGTGGGTGTATAGTTATGTGTATAGTATATATTTCTGTCATGAATTATTCTATTTATAATTAGCTTCAAATAGCTATGGTTTGAAATATTTGTATAATAATTTGGTTGATTTTTTTAATGTATAAAATATACCATCTTTAAAAAATGTCTACAAAGCCGTTTCATATTACCTTTATTGGTAACAGTTCAATTAAATTACAATGGTGTTTACGGATGGAAAAGGTTTCCGATTTCCAATAATATTATAACAAAGAGCTAGTTTTTGTGGAATATTATTGCTTTCACGAAATAAAATAAAAAAATTCTGAAACGATCTTTGCTTTGCGATAATACTTCACCTGCCTTAAATTGCAAATGATTGTTATCGTTACTATAACATTGTTGATCAATTATTACGCTCTTGCTTTGTTTTATAATAATATCTTTGTATATTATCATTTAGCATATTTGGTTTTATATACAAGCGTAGTACTTTATTTCGAAATTACGACGTCATTTTGCTAGTGAATGATTTAATATTTAATTGATTCAACAGGTGTATCTTCCACAGCTGGAAAGATTTCCCATAATTGCCAACATAAGCAGACGAACTGATATTTGCAATACCTGAAGTTGTGTTTCATAGTCACAAGGGTCACATTTAAGGACTGCAGATACGAACTCAGATGATTAACGTAAATTACATCACATTGATTGAATGCCTACAATATCAGTAATTATAAAGGCCCTTAATACCTTTTTAATTGGAATAAAACAATCGATGTACTGTTGATTACCGGCAAAATAAAGTAACAAGATGATATTTGAAAAGACTAGAAGATAATGATATCTAGTAGATGTCATCTTCTTGCCTTTTCCAGAAAATATAATTTTACTGGTTTGGTTTGGTTTGATCGGGTTTGGTAAGGTTTGTTTTATCTTTCGTAATATGACAAAAAGAAGAAGGATAATTATGGCAGCAAATTGTGTCTTTTTGTCGGAAAATTACAATATGGGTGTCTGCAATTCAAGAATGCATCGGCTTTTTTACTCTAAGACAGGGCGATTTATCATTTAGGGGTTTATCACTGCTTAAAAGCAAGGGACTTTAGTATGTAAAGCACCTATTTAAATATAAGCAAAATATATGTTCCAAGTCTTACCTCTCATATTCAATGATATTCTTGCAATGAATTCCATTGCTGAAGAAAGACGTCTTCTGAGCTTTACAAAAGCGTCATATTTTTCTATATAATTAAGTGATCCTTATTTCATAATATAATTGACTATAATTTAGCGGGTATTCCCATTTAAATTTAAAGAAAAAATGGGGATAACATTTTGAATGTAAAATATTTAGGCACATTTTAGCTATTACTGAGAGGTTGAGATGTTGCTTAGTCTCCGCAAAAGGATCATAAAATTAAACTTAAAAAAATTGAAAATAGTCCTTAAATAATTAAAAAGAATAAACTAAATTCCAAATATTAGCATCCTCTGTAAGTTTGGCTTTAATTCTTCGAAACACTTTGTCTTAGCGCCAACTTTAGAATCTTTTATTTGGTAGGTTTTTTAAGTTTAATTTTTCATTTGTATTCCTATTGGCGTAAAGAATGATAAAAAAGATCATAAACAAAATATTTATTATAACTTCAATACGTTTATATTAAGCAAAGATAAATTAAGTGGATCCCATTCTGTATCACGGTGCGTAAGTAATCATTTGCGGTGACAAGAAATCCAGGCCATTAGTCATCCGATATGTTATGACATAGCACCATTTTTACTTTTTTTATCCTACAAGCATTTGTGTGCTGTGTAATGTGATCACTTAGTTCGATCACTTAACGTGTTCAGTTACAGAAAACGTAGATGAACAAGAAGGATGCTTAACAGTAAGACAAAAGTAAAGAAACAAAAAAGTAAAGAAAATAAAAGAGAAGCGAATGTTGAAGTGACGGTATCACAAGACTTAATATTAATGCACTCTTAACATATAATATAAACATTCACGCCTGTTATTCAGAAGGGCCTCTCTCTCTCTCGCCTTCTCCACATTCATATTATATCTACGCATACATGCTCGTCGGTTAAGGGTACTCCTAATTTGGCCCCTTTTCAGTATATTGCCAATTTGGTCAATAAACTTTCACCTAGAAAGTCGCTATCCATCTCTCCCATTCGCTTCTGCAATATAAATTTGCTATCTCACTCTTTCCTCATTCTTCTTACTACATGACCAAAGCACCGAAGCATATTTTTCTTAATCCTAATTTATTACATCACCTTGCAAACTACACTTCCTTTATCACCCAATTTCTCACCCTGTCACTCAGATTTAGCACTTACATACTCCTTAGCGACCGCATTTCTACTGCAATAATTATACTCTCGTGCTTCTTCTGCCACATCCAACTTTCACTACCATACTTCAATGTAGGGACTAACACAGCATTGTGAATTGCTATACGTGCCTTTTTTGATACATTCTGACTTTTCACAATAGAAAGTAGAGCCCCATTTACTTTATTTCCTGCGTCCACTCGTCGTTCTATATCCTTATCATATCTCCCATCCCTACTGAATACACATCTCAAATATACAAACGCATCCACTTGCTCGACTAACTCCCCTTCTATTCTTATTTCACATATCATTTTACTTTTTTCTCTTTCGAAAACCATAACTTGAGTCTTACTTGCGTTTACTTTCATACCCTTTTTTTAATGGCCTGTTTATTAATGTATTTGCCAGCATTTGCAACCCGGCCGCCAACGATGAAAAAATAACTTCATCGTCGGCGAACAAAGGGCATTTGACGGTTAACTTACCCATTCTTAATCAGTATTCTTCAACTTTCAAATTTTCCTAACAACTGTCCATAAATAGGTTGAACAGCCACGGAGAAGCTACAAAGCCCTGTCTGACACCTTTATGGATGCCAAGCCAGTCCGATTAGACCTCGGTGATCCTAATACAAGCACTAGAGTCCCTACAAAGAGACTTTAATGCCTGTATCAATCTACTCTTAAATACAATTTATATAATAAAATCTTTTTTAAAACGTTAAAAAACTACATATTTCAAAGGTATCAAAGTATTAGCCGATTAGTATAGCAATTAAAACATGTTAAATGTTAGGATGATTTATTAGAACGTTATTAAGAACTTTCATATACATGCTAGTGAACTTTCCTCATCTTTTTCCATAGGCGTAGATTGTACACTTATGCAGGCGTCAATCATGATTGATAAAAACGGATTGTGACTGATAGGCGTACATTACGCGCTCATGCATGCGTCAATCACGGCATAACACAGTAGGTTATTCGTCAATCACAACCGTGATTGTTGTAAAACTGACAGCTTGCATGAGCGTGTAATGTACGACATAACTAACGATGAGGAGATTTTACTTATAGTAAACTATCTGCGTTAATCTATATTTGTCAAAAAATACGAATTATTGGATTTGGTGATCAATATTTTATTTCCCCCAGTGTACCTTTAATCTTATTACTTAAGGCGTATATACTTAACGTATGTACTTACGAGTATCGCGTTACTTGTGATACTTTATCATATCCTTCGTAATTGGCAACTTTCTTCAAAATATAGAAATTTTGGCTGTTATTAGAACCAACTATGAGAACATCGTTATAACATAAAACTACAAAGCAATTCAATGATTTTACAATAATGCCTAAAATTTAATTTATGTAAATTATGTAAGCAACTATGTTTAGAAATGGACAGTATGTTCGCCGAGATTTCAGGTCGTGTTCTATGTATATGAAGGTCAAGGTAACCGCTAACATGACGATGCTATTATTTTATTAATCCAGTAAACCTCATTTAAAATAATAAAGTGTATGTATAAAAGAAAATATTTCTTAATTTTCACAAACTCGTTTTTATAATTTTATAAAAATAGTCACTTTTTTGTTACTGATTTGTTTTATTATACTCCCATTTTATGTTAGTATTTATATAACTAAAATATTGATATTTAATTTAATTTGTAATTTAATTAATAAAATTAATTTATTATAAAATATTGAATTAGTTTTTTCTTTGAACTTCAAAAATGTTTTAGATAAATTTATCTTATGTAGCCACCTCCCAAGCATGGCCACTGCGATAAATGTGGTAGACGTTCGAGGCATTCTGTGGGCGAGGCTTATGTTCAGGAATACACTTATAATAGGTGGTGTAAATATATTTGTAGTAAAGTAAAGTTACAGCATAAATACGACCCGCACCTTGACACATGACTCCTCTAATTTCTAAGAAAGATTTAGGGTTACGAAGTATCCACCACACTGCCCCAATTCATGCTGGCGGACTTCACTTGTCTTCTCATTATTCGCTTTTAATTTGTCAGACATGTAGATTTCTTTAGGATGTTTTCCTTCACTACCAATCATGTGGCAAATCAGGGCTTAAAATTTGAATGAACAATTTTATCCCTGTCTGTTAAGCTAATTTAATATATAGAACACAAGCGGTCAGTTTCCACTTGTCGAATGGCATATGTAATTTTTAATCGGATTACTGAAGCTTATGCTCATACATGGTTTTTGTTTAGGCGTTTGACGCTAGCAAACTAGCAAAATAGTTCACCATGTAGTGAGATCCACTACCTCATATCTTTTGTGACGTAAGAGGCGACAGAAGGAAATCAAATATAACTGCAGTTATTTGAGTTGTGTTGTGTATGTACGCGGCTGCGTCCGCGCCAAATAATATTGCTTGCAATCAGTACGTTGACGGTCGTCAAGTTTTTCATTAGTCTCCTGCGCTCCGTATCGCGAACTAAACATTGGCGACGAGGTCTTATCCACATTTTAAATAAAAAGAATGTCGTATAGCTGTGATTCCCTTCCAACTTTTAACCACGAATTGCAATCGTGGAAGATATTTAGAACCAGAATCACGCAATGGTTCATTTCAAACGACATAAACGCCTCAAATGATGCCGCAGGAGTAAAACGGCGAGCCATTCTTCTCAGCGCATTCGCCGACGATACGTTCAAGCTGGCCTCAGATCTCGCTGTACCAAAGGATCTCCAGCAAATCACGTTTGAGGATATCCTAACCATGTTGGATACTCATTTAACACCGAAGCAGGTTGGATTTAGCAAGCGCCACAATTTTTATGCCGCTAACCAACAGCCCGCCGAGTCACCGTCGCAGTGGGCCGCCAGATTCCGCGGCCTAAGCGCTCACTGCCAATTCTCCAATTTGGAGGAAGCACTAAGGGACCGATTCATTATGGGGATGCTGCCGGGAGTGGAAAAAGAAAAGTTATATACGCAGGATATTTCGGGTATCACACTAGCAAAATCTGTGGAGTTAGCGGAGAACATACGAAGTGCGCGGGTGGTAGTCGCCAGCGCCGCCGCTGCCACTACCGTCGTCACCGATACCACCACGGACCAGATATACAAGATTGGTCAGGAATCGAAGTGCATGCGTTCTCGTCAAAAGTGCGCGGTATGCGGTTATACGAGTCACAGTGCGTCGGAGTGTCGTTAAGCTAATTACAAATGTAAAAAGTGTAATACGTAGGGACACTTGCCTAGGATGTGCAAAAAAGTGAACTATGTAAATACGAGTGAGGTGGACGAAGACGGCGACGATGGTAAGCTATTTAATATACGATCAGTTAAGGGCGAGCCTTTAGTGAAAACCGTTACTGTACTGTTACTGGATCGGCGGTAACTGTGATATCGGAACAAACATATAAATTGCATTTCCATGATGTTCCATTATCGTTCACCAAAAAGAAATTAGTGAGTTACACCGGTGAAGTTTTAGGTTGCACCGGCCGCGCCCAGATGACGCTTCGGTGGCGGGGTCGAACGGGTATGCTAGACGTTTATGTAGTTCGTAATGGCGGCCCGCTACTGCTCGGTAGGGTAACTTCAACTGGCGCTCGTACATTATTGTAAGCAATCACAGAATGACATTGAAACGCTCCATATACGTTATCCTAAAGTATTCTCAGGAGAGCTTGGGTGCTTCAATGAATATGAAGTTAAGTTAACATTGAAAGAGAACGCTAAGCCAGTGTTTTTTAAGGCGCGTCCTATTGCTTCGCCTTAAGAGACAAAGTAGATAGCGAACTAAAGAGGTTGGTTGATCTAGGGGTACTTCGTCCTGTTAATTATTCGGAACATGCATCCCCAATCGTACCCGTATTAAAACGCGATGGCTCTGTCAGAATATGTGCAGATTATTCTGTTAGCCTAAACAAACAGTTGGTTATAGACCAATACCCATTGCCGACGGTTAATGAACTTTTCTCTAAGTTACACGGGGGCCAATACTTTACTAAGCTTGACCTCTCAATGGCTTATAATCAATTTTGCCTGAATAACAAATCCCAAAAGCTAACCTGTATCAATACCCATCGGGGTTTATTTTCTTATACACGTTTAGTGTTCGGCCTGGCTTCTGCCCCGGCTATTTTCCAGCGTGCAATGGAATATGTGCTAGCAGGGTTAAATGGAGTACATTTTTTACTTGACGATGTACTAATAACCGGCCGAAACGATGCCGAGCACCTAGACGGGCTACACCAGGTGCTACAAAGATTACAAGACGTGGGCTTAACTTTGCAAAAAAATAGGTGCAGTTTTTTCAAAGACAAAATAAGTTACCTGGGATACGTTATAAGTAAAGACGGCTTAAAGAAGTCACCGGAAAAGGTTAAAGCTATATTAGAAGCGCCAATCCCCACAAAAGTTAGCCAGTTACAATCGTTTTTAGGACTCGTCAATTATTACAGGTGTTTCGTTCCAAACGCGTCATCTATTCTATCTATCTCCCTTTTTTAATAATTCGTAGAGGGGGCTCTACGAATTATTAAAAAAGGGAACAAAATGGAAATTGTCTAAAATAGAAAACGAAGCATTCGATAATATTAGGAAAATTTTATCCTCGGAACAGGTGTTAACACATTTTAATCCAAATGAAAAAATTATGCTAACCGTGGATGCGTCACCTACCGGGTTAGGTGCAATATTATCGCAAAAGGATAGTGCAGGTATTGAGAAACCAATCTCGTTTGCATCACGGATGTTAAATAATGCCGAGAAAAAATATTCTCAAATACAAAAAGAAGCAACTGCTATAGTATTTGGGGTACGGAGGTTCCACCAATATTTATATGGCAGGTCCTTTTATCCTACGTACGGATCACAAATCGTTATTATCAATTTTTGGGCCATATAAAGGAATTCCGGAGGCATCTGCTAACCGTTTACAGAGATATGTTTTATTTCTAAGCGGATGTAATTATACTATAGAATATGTTATGAGTTCGGATAATAGCGCAGGCTACTTATCGCGTGCCAGCCTTCCGGGCGCCGCTGCAAAAAGTAGCGGTGCGGGCGGGGATTCGAACGCGGGGTACACGGGAACCGCCGGTATCGACGATCTCGCAGCGTATATCAATTTCGTTGTCAAGGGCGCGATACCGATAACTTTACAGGCGTTACGTGATGCAACAAATAAAGATCGCATTTTGAAAAAGGTCGTACATTATGTTTTAGAGGGGTGACCTAAAAAAGTTAAAGATTCAGAGATAAAACCTTATAGTTTGTGTAAATTACAACTATCATATGAAAATGGTTGCCTTATGCGTGGTCATAAAATAGTTATACCTGGATCGTTACGTGATAGAGTGATATCGGAGCTGCATGCATCACACATGGGTATTGTTAAAACTAAAGCCGAAGCTCTCTCTCGGTTTTGGTTTCCAGGTATTGACGGCGTCTTTGAGCGCATGATTGGCTCCTGCAAAATATGCACGCAGCTTCGAGGATCGCCCCCGCGTGTACCTATTTCCCCGTGGAAATATCCTGCTGACCCTTTCCGAAGGATACATCTCGACTTTTTTTTATAGAAGAGGGGGAAAACGAGCATGCGGCTCACCTGATGTTAAGTGACTACCGCCGCCATGATCAACCGCAACACCAGGGGTATTGCAGGTGTGTTGCCGGCCCTTTAGAAAGGAGTAAGCTCTTTTCTTGAAGGTCCCCAGGTCGTATCGGTCCGGAAAAATCGCCGGTGGTAAACTATTCCACAAAATGGTTGTACGCGGAAGAAAACTCCTTTTGAAACGTACAGTGGTGGACCGCCAAGCATCCAGATGGTGTGGATGGTATCGGGACGTTTGCCGCGTAGTGCTTTCACGAAATTTGGCGGTTAGGATTAATCCGAACAATTCCTCAGAGCACTCTCCATGGTATATGCGAAAGAAAATGCAAAGGGATGCAACATCTCCTCGCAGTGCCAGTGAATCGAGCCGACTTCCTCGGCCCCATCAACGGACATACGTACTTGGTGATCGTTGATGCGTATTCCAAATGGGTCGAAGTCTGCCGCATGAATACTTCTTGCTCCTCCATCGCAGTTATAGATAAATTATACGAATTCATGTCAAGGTTCGGTCTTCCAGAGACTATAGTGACCGATAATGGAACATCGTTTTGCTCCCGGGAGTTCTTAGACTTTTGTCATCTCAACAGTATTACGCATGTCACGTCACCTGCCTACCACTCGGCAAGTAATGGGCAAGCTGAAATCTACGTGAAGGTAATTAAAAGGGGTATCAAGTCTAGTTTGTTAAGCACCAATAATCTTAGAGAATGCAATTTAAATCTCTTAAAATACATATTCGACTACCGCAATGCGGTCCATTCTACGACGGGTTTATCTCCTGCACAAATAGTTTTTGGTCGCAAATTAAGATCCCGGTTACATATATTAAAGCCAGCACCATCGCCGCCCCTGTCTTCCTCACTCGCTAAAGCAGTCCGATCAAAGCAGTCTTCACAGGTTAAGTCACACGGTGGAAAACAAAAAATGTTTTTGCCCGGACAAAATATTTTATATAAAAAATATTGTAATAACGATAAGTTTAAATGGCATCAAGGCGTAATTATAGAAAACTTGGTAAAATTATATACTTAATCCGAGACTCATTGTTGAATACTGTTGTAAAAAAGCATGTAAATCAAATAATTTTAAACAAAGGCACCATTAATAGAAAAAATAGATCCTGGGAGCTTGATATTCTCAGCCCTGACATCTCAGGTAGTTCGGTTTTGACAACTGCGCCATCGTTACCTATATTACCACCAGACTCGCAATCTCACAAGCAAGTTCGCGATCTGAGGGAGGGGGATGGACACGAGGACAGAATATTAACACCTGCACCTGCAACTGAAACCCTTACGGAGAACTTGACCCTTTGCAATGTCTCTTGCCACCAATCACCATCACCCTCACATATTACGGTAACGAGAGGAGTTCGGCGTCCACAATCGTCTGATGATGAAGACGAGGAGATGGTACCACTGGCACAAGAATATCAAGCGCCATTAAAACGAAATCGCCCAAGGTTAATTACAAAAAGTTTTTTTTAGTATGTAAGTTTATATAATGTAAAACATATAACACCCTCACTACAGGGGGAGGAATGTTGTGTATGTACGCGGCTGCGTCCGCGTATAATAATATTGCTTGCGAATAAAGCAGTACGTTGACAGTCGTCAAGTGTTTCAGTAGTCTCCTGCGCTCCGTATCGCGAACTAAACAAGTTGTTATCAGAAAGAAACACTTTCCTGGCATAGATCCGCGATCAAAGCGTAGTCATTATGGCAAGAAGCCTCCCTACGGGCAAACTATGGAGAAAGCCTATGTTCAGCGATAGACTTTTATGGGCTGTTATGAATGAATGGTTAAAAATAAATAATTGGCGTCGGATATCTACGTGGTAAAGCGACGTTGCAGCTATATTATAATTGAGGCCAAAATGGGTCTGATCGTCTGTGGTAGCATCACGCTCTCACAGGACATTTAGCGTAAAGTAGAAGCTTAATACTGCTGTGTTTGTATGATGAGTGTAGGGAACCGGATACCTTTTTTACTAGAAACGAGGCTTTCTATCTTAGTTCTCAGGGTTGAGAACGCATCTTCATTTTGATTCGATTCGATTAAATATACAAAGAAATATGCAATGGGCGGTCTTATTGCTGATAGCAATTTCTTCCAGACAACCAATGAATGGACAAGGATGACAGGGTAGGGAAAATTGGTGTGATAAAAAATAATATACATTTTGTATATATAATAAACATACCTTATATCTTACTCTTCTCTCTAATAAACATACCTTATTTCTTATATTTCTTATTTTTATGTTAATAATACTTGAGAATATCCATGATTATTTTATTTTGAGTAGGATTTATTAACAATACCGTCATGTTATGAATCATCATCATTACAATTATTAATACTTTCATACCTTTGGAAATAAATTACATAAGTATTATTTTACCTACAATAAACGTATTCGTTTTATTTGTACTTTTACACTTATACAATAATCAACACATAAATACTAGAGATCACCCATCCAGAATTACTCATCGTTGTAATTAGGTACATTTTAAAATTATTTTTGCATTTTCCTTATCGCTGATTCTGGTGACGTGGTTTTGTATACCAATAAAATTAAATATTGATATTCAGACTAAATATTAATCTATTATATTCTGACTCTTTCTATTATGAATTTATTTTAGTACCTACATAATTATTTTATTTTCGAAAAAACCTGAACGTTTGATGAGTAAAATAATTCGAGGACATGTGAAGTCCTCAAAAATGCACTGTAACCATAACACTCTTTTAGAAATGTGAGGAGGCCTGATCCCAGATGCGGTAGGTATATAAGCTGTTAATTTACATTAAATTTACTCTATTATGTGAAATGGGGATATTTGCCGTAATTACTTGCCATATTTTATCGGCGGATTTATCACAACGTAAATCTTCTGCTGAGCATAGGCGTCCCCAGAATACGGTTGAGAACTATCGAAATCCATCGGTTTTGTTAAGTGTTCTTGTTAACTTATTTATTTAATGATCTCAGAACGTCCACCTCCAACGAACACCATTTCACACCTTTGACACTGCTCTCCGACGCATCGCCAGGCTTGAATCTCCATATCTATTCATATTATGCCATTGTATCGAAATATGATCTCAGAAGAGAGTTGAATCTTATGAAACCCGTAGGAAGAAATTAGGTAGTCATATGTCGCAACTACAAAATTTACTCAAATTACACTAATAAGTTTTTTTTATTTCTGGTTTGCAAGAACGACTGTCTGCACGCTGCTGTTACATCTTTAACTAAGAATCAAGCGGAATATTCTGATAAGTATAATTGCTTGTAAGTATTAACATTATATATTTTTATATATGCGACATGCTTAAACATAATATTATATACTTTGCATTATTACTAATATTTTTCCTTTTTCACAAGGTGTGAGTTTAAAGAAATAGAGTTATAGATTATTTTGGTTTAATTCCTAATTACTCATGACCTCGTTTTGTTTTGTTCATTTTGTTTTAATAAAAAACCTTATTTTTATAATTAACATATGAAAACACATGAACCTATCTAATAAATGACCCTATGTAACCTATATAATATATTACTACTTTGATTTGCAATAACATTAATGCTGCGTACAAATTGCTCAGATCATTTTAAGTGATGGTGTAAACAGTTTTCCTTTTAATAAATAAACAGCTCCATTTTGTTCAGACGAAGATTGCCCGACGATGTTAAGACCTGGAGAAACTATGCATATTTAGAAGAAATTTACGACGCTGTTCGCGCCACGGACAGTGAGTATATTTTTCCTAAAACTTTAAAATTCAGTTTTAGTTGTCGCAGTGAACGTAACAACAGCATTTTATTGGTACCATATATTTTGTTACAATCATCTTATATCCTATTTCACACTAATAAACATCTTAATATTTATTCTGAATAATGTGACTGTAATTTTCACTTTAATCTTCAATACCGTTTAAGATAGCTAGATGAGAGTTTTTTTCGGTCTTAAAATTACGAAATTTTTTGCATAAAAAAGACAAGCAGATAAGAAGACATTCACAGTTTTAAGAAATAATCAACTAGAAAATAATTATTTAATATGTTAATTTAATTTACAGGTTTATGCACAGAAGACTTTATGGCAAAATTAGGAGAACATTTAATATTAACAGCGTTTTCACATAATTGTCGATTAGAAAGGGCATTCAAATGTCTAGGTACTAATTTAACCGAGTTTTTAACTACTCTCGATAGTGTTCATGATGTCTTACATGATCAGGTAAATGATACGCATTTTTAAAAAATTTGTGGAAAAAAACTGAATGTAAAGCAATATAATGTTATCAGGATGATGTTTTGAAGGACGAAACTGTTGAATACGAAGCTGCGTTTGTTTGTAAAATATCAAGAGACAAGATTGAATTATATCTCACAACAGAATGCGAGCCAGTTGCATATTTATTAGTTGGAAGCCTTAAAGCAATAGCAAGATGCCTTTATGATACCCAAGCCGACATAAGACTGATGACTTATACCAATGATCCAAGAAGATTTAGGTTTGTATTTCTTTTAGCAACTAGAAAATATTAATAACGATATTAAATCCAAAATAATGAAGATTGTTTGTTTACGATATTAATATTGATAGATACAAAGACAGATTCCTGTATGTTATGAGTGATTAAATTATTGTACTGTGACGCTGTATGCAGTACACTGTATATTATAAACATAAAGCAAATACAAGTTTTAAAAAAATACTATTTTATACTTTTATTATTTTTGTAACCGATTTTTAAATCATTAATTCGGTTTTATCGTTACGTTATCGGTAAAAGTTACCCATCACTTAAATTATAACCTCACTGAATATAAAAGTGAAACAAATGTTCTATTTTATTTGCACAACTGTACATATTTTTTAAATTATATATGTTATATTTAATCCTACGAATCAATTTTAAATGAGGATTGAAAAACCTGGTCTTTGTCTAGTTAAGCTGTAAATGAAAATCTCCATACAGGTATGAAATCTCAGCAACTGCCCTACATCCAAAACCCAAAGGAGATAAATGTGAGACAGTAAGCGACGTGGCTCGCATTGCTTCATCTAGTAAGGCTACAGATCTGCGCATTGGTGTTGCAAGTTTTTGCAAAGCATTTCCTTGGCATTTTATTACGGACAAACGATTGGAACTTGTGCAATTAGGTAAGTAAAAATTCAGGTACTCGCGCTACTGTCTACAAGCTTTCTTGTCAAGTATATTGATAGTTCAAAACTTTTACGCAACATCACTATCATTAAAGGTCATCACATGACGCCTACTATTGAATATAGTCCTCCCACATAAATTTTAAAAACGCGTGTTTGTTGGAAATCTCTAAAAATGGACTCCATGCGTGTCTCATCAATTTGTCACTACGTCCAAGGGAGCTTACCTTATATTGAACCGTTAAATTATCGTAATTGTTCACTTGATAAATTAAACCCAAATTATACTTTATTGCAATTAAATTATGTAACTTAAGCGAGCATATGCCAACCTCTTCAAACACGATGCCACAAATTTACTGAATCAAAATTTCACAGACCAAGTGTGGTGAAGATCAAGGGGAAGCGTCACCAGTGTGACGTTTTTGGCTCTGATGAGAACGCTAAGTTGCCTATCAAACTGGGTGAACACCATATTTAAAAGAACTACTCTTACGAGTAAAACTGCCTACATTGTGCATTCTATAGACCACATTAAGAATCTATCTAAGTACCTTGAAGGTGCTTTAACGTGCTCGAGCATAGTGCTTCTAGCAACTACTCGCATAGGTGTGACATGGACATTAAACATGATCTTTGTTTTTTCCATGTTCATCTTCAGACCTATACGTTGGGAGACACTATTTAAGTCATTGAGCATAGTGCTTAGGTCCTCCAGCGATTTTTCCATAAGGACTATGTCGTCGGTAAGTTGAAGGTGAGTGATGTACTCACCAATGGTGTTAATACCGTATCCTTTCCAGCCCAGTAGCTTAAAAACGTCTTCGAATGCAGCGGTGAGGAGTTTCGGGGTTAAAACGTCACCCTGTCTTACACCTCTCTGCAATTGGATAGGTTTTGAACTCTGGTTCTGTACTCGGATAGCCATCGTAGCCTTGCTGTAAAATCACTTCGATATACCTACAGTCAACTTGGAATCGCTGAAGGGACTGTAGCACCGCACGAATTTCGACAGAATCAAAGGTTTTCTCATAGTCCACATACATCATGCAAAATGGCAGATTGTACTCTTCGGTCTTCTGTACCATCTGTCGCAGTGTATGTATATGGTCTGTGGAACTGAAGTCATTTCTGGTACCGGCTTGTTCGGGAGGCTGGAAGTCATCGAGTCTGCGTGCGAGACGATTAGTAATGTCTCTCGAAAACAGCACGTACACACCGCTCGAAAGGAAAATCGGTGTGTAGTTCTTCAAGAGAGCGTTGTCACCTTTCTTGAAGAACAAGACCATCGCACTTCTTCTTCAAGTCTCCGGATTAGTACCACCATGGAGGACGGAATTGAAGAGCTTCTGAAAGATTTTAAGTACCGGTGTTCTACACACTTTCGGAAGCTCCGCTGTAATTCCATCCTCGCCTGGGGCCCTGCCGTTTTTAAGGTGCTGGAGAGCCATTGTAATCTCGCTTAGACTGGCTGACGTCTGGGATATCATCGGAATTGTGTCGGATAAGCCTTGCTCTTTGATCGTTACTCACACTTACTTGTGTCTCCAACGATGACGTGTACAGCTGCCCATAGAACCTCTCAATCTCAATTAAAATCTCATATGTCTCGGAAATAATGCTGCAACACTCAGTCTTCAGCTTTGACAGTTAGCTCTTTCCGGCAGTTAGATCTCTGGCAAAGACTTTGGAGCCCTGGTTCCGTTCGATCGTTTCATGAACACGAGCTGTATTGAAGTTGCGTAAGTCTCGCCGCATGCATTTGGAAACCTATTTGTTCAGTTGCCTGTATGCTGTCAAATTTTTCCATGAGGTTAAGAGTGTGATCGGAGAGTTTTTGTGTTCTTCTGCGGCGGGTCTTTCAGATCTTAGCTCCAACGGTATGGACAGTTTCCACGAGCTTGTTAATCATATCGTCCTCTGAATTGTAATCTTCTAGGCACTGAAAACGGTTTTGCAACTCGAGCTGAAAAGTTTTGGGATTTTGGATTAGAGTACGAGGGGGACGGAGCGTAGACTTCATTAGACGAGACTTCTCCAACTTAACGTTTAGGTTCAGTGTGCTTCTTACCATTCGGTGATCGCTGCCAGTTTTCACCCTTGCGATCACTGAACAGTTGTCGTCTTGTCGTCACAATGAAGTCAATCTCATTTTTTGTAGAACCGTCGGGGCTCGACAATGTGCCCTTTCTGTAGGGCCGCTTCTGGAAGAAAAGGTTCATCATAAAGAGTCTCTCTTTCGTCATGTATTCGGCTAGCTGCTGCCCCCTTGGGTTTTGTTTCCCCACCTTCAGCTCACTGTTATTTCTTGTGCCTAGTTTTGCGTTGAGGTTTCCCATTAACACCGTATAGTGAGTTTTGGAGTAATGCATGGCTTTATAAATATCCTCATACATTTCCTCCACCTCCTCATCGGGATGTGCCGACGTTGGTGCGTAAACTTGTTTCACCTTCAGCGAATACCGTTTGGTGATTCTGAGTATAGGGTATGAAACTCTCGTCGATACACTCCACACTTTACACTTTCCCACGTTGTTGACGAGAGACTTTTGGACGATAAATCCAACATCCGCTTGAGACAGGTGGTCGCCCTCCCAGTGATAGAACAAGTTGTCGGATTCGAGAATCACCGTATCTTCCTTCTCGCTTGGGACCTCTAATACTCCTATAATATTCCAGCGCAACTTGTCTATCTCTTCTTCCAGCTCTAGGATCTTCTCGCCAGTCCTCAGGGTGCGTGCTTTATGTGTTGCCAGATCGAGTCGTCGTAGGTGGCAACCGAATCTCCACCGGATATTCTTAGCACCCCCTCCCGCCGGGGACTGGGGGCCGTCTATTTGCGTCGTTTCTCATGGGCTGTATATTGTCATAGTTGCCTTGGCGAGCGGGTTGGCAACCGCAGTTTTTTTGTTTTATAGATGCTGCTGCCCATCTCTTCCTTGATTCAATCTGTCGCCTTTTACGACACCCACGGAAATATATGAGTTAGTGGATATTCTCAACCGCCACTACACGGCAAGTGTAGTGACGATTCTGTGGCCCATAGACATCTTCATCTATCTTTGATTACGAATCAAAACGATAATCCGTTGTCACCTGTAAGGACTTAGACAAAATTCCTTGTTTCCAGTAACAAGGGTTTCTATTATTTGACGTTGGTATTCTATGAGAGCGTGGTCCTTCCCCGGTCGAGCCGACCCATTCGTGCTACAAATATACTTCTAATATAATTGCAGCATGGCTCTACCAAATAATGACTGGTGTGACAATAAACTCTCTGTTTTTATATTTGATTTTTGTTGAGCTGCGAGGCTTCCGAAAGATGTTAAATTGTAGTGAACAAATTACTACATCGTATAATATAGGCCTAAGAGAACCCATCACTCCATTTAATCGCATGGGTTTCGTAAGAAGCCACTATGGGACAAGCCTGGGACGTCTTGTGGTTCCTGATTGGTTGCGGTTGCAACAGTTGTTGAGTAACCATCCCGGCGACGACGAGTGGCATCAAAGTTGCCAGACGTCTGTTACTTGCGATCATTAACCTGCCAATCAAGCGTGATTAAAACAAATCGTCTCTTCACTGCAACGGTCCCATATATACTAGTAGTAGAATAAAAAAAGTATAATTTGACTGTTATATTTTTATTGACAGGAGGTGGCTTTATGAGGTTGTTCGGAACATACCTGGCATCACATGGCTCAGCTTTAGGCACATATTTTAGACTTCTTCGTCCACGTGGAGTGCCGCTTGATTTTCGTGAGATTTTAAAAAGAGTTAATACTCCGTTTATGTTTTGTCTCAAAATCCCTGGATCTACATCACTTGCTGAGGTAATTATGTATTTTTTTGTTACATATTTTCTAAAAACGGTTTCCGGTATACATTTGGAAGATGGAATGGTTTGATTTCAGTAAACGGAAATAAAAGTCCGAAGCATCCCTAACTCCAAAATGACCTGGTGCAATTTGAGCTGTTACCGTAGTGGATGTGGAAAAATATCCACTGCCCATTATTATGCCTTGGGTATCGTAAGAGACGAAAGAGGAACACAATTCGAGAGATGGGCAGCAGCGTGGTCTTTTAGTTCGAATACCGTCACTATCATAATACTGATTAATTATGATTTTCGTTGTACTTTTTTACATAAAATGACCCTGGCCACGAGTGACAAGTACAATGGCACTAATTTACATAGATTTTTTTAAGATCATCGTATGAGATGACAAGTAAAATTAAACTGAAGCGCCAATTCTCAAATATGTTATTATTTCAATTTTGTTAACTATTATTTAACGATGTTTACAAAAAAATGTTCGAGCCCCACAGTATCTTCAAAAGTTATGCAAAAATAACACAATTATCAATTGGATACTAAGATTTTCATAAAAGAAAAATAATCAACTTTATGTTATAACAACTGGTATGAAATTAGTTATTTTTATCCTGTAGGCAGGTACTTTTACTCTAGTTCTATTCTATAGAATGTGTTATAACAAATTATATAATGGATTTCTGTACAAAAAAAAAACTTTTTTATATAGAATAAGTGTGACAAACGAGCACACAGTCCACCTGATGGTAAGTGGATGCTGTGACCCATAGACATCACTAAGATGCAATGTCTCGTATCCAGTGAAAGAGGGTCTCCGGATCTCTACACTCACCATACGAAACACAACAGGAGTAAGCTGCTATTTTACGCTGGTATTCTGTGATAGCGTGATCCTTCCCCGGACGAGCCTCTTCATGCTACTACCATACTATAGCTGCGGGCTGCAGCGTGCCTAATTTTGTCCCTGCATACAATTATTATGTCAATTTCACTGATGACAATTGGGCCGTAAATAAGTTTTACATAAGTGGCAATAGATTCTATATTGCCACATAAGTAAAATTTATTTAATATAGGTAGACATAAGCAAAATTTGATTTATGTAGGGTACACAACTAGGTTTTGTTTATAAAAATACGTACTTAGTATTTTAGAATAATTAGTTTTGTAATTTTCGTACAATTCTGTAATAAATTGTGTTTATTTATATGTTCGCTAAATGTGTTTTTAGATTTCTATTTTCTAATAATGGTGATGTAACTGAGTAGTTTTGGTGATTTTCGAAGTGCCCCGGTTTTTCGAAATCAATTAATAAAGAACTAAAGGTATATCATTGTTAGGTAGATATAGATTATATCTTCAAAATATTTGCTAAGTATCATTGTTTAGGGAGGAAACAGAGCAAGAGCTCAAGTAAGATTATTATATACTATGTACCTTGTGCTAAAACTTCAAAGATTGAAAAATATATTAGGTCTAGTTTGATGAAATCATAATTCCTTCCTACTGTAAAGGTAAGTATCGACTATAGTCAAGTAAATGTATGATTATATTGATGTAAATCTTTTTTTGTTTTTGTTATTTAAAACATATTTTCGAGTGTTTTAGGAATCTCTCGAAGTAATATAATTTAATAGTATATTTCGTACTGCGTTGTTTCCGTAAAACCGACAATTATTTACGAGATACCTTTTCTACGTTGGAAATATTCCAAATAGTTTAAAGCCATGGCAGTCTTAAAAAAAACTTTTACAAAACTATGTAATGTTTGAGCATAAAACCGCAATCATTGTTACACAATTTTACATTGATATGATTAAATAATTAAATTTTAACAGAACTTGAATTATATATAGTATTGTATACTCTAGTATTTAAATTGTATCACACATTAGCCGTTATAGTCATAATTCAATACGTAAAGTCATTCTTTCATTTGCATATTTGAAATCCTGAACACTGAAATTAACATTTGAAAGTAGTAAGTAGTAAGTTAGTAACAAACTCTAGTATATATATTTTTTCGTTCTATTGTATTAACATTTAATTATTTCTGTCACAGGGTTTAGAAATTAAGGGTCAGATGGTATTCTGTCCAGAGTCAGATTCGCTTCTTTTTGTTGGATCACCTTTCTTGGATGGCCTTGAAGGACTTACAGGGAGAGGGCTTTTTATTTCGGATATACCTTTACACGATGCTACGAGAGACGTTATTTTAGTTGGGGAACAAGCAAGAGCTCAAGTAAGTAAGTTTTTATAGTCTTCTAAAAACTTTTAAAGTGTATGGTACTTATAATAACTAAGTATTTTAGGATGGGTTGAGAAGAAGAATGGATAAATTAAAAAATTCAATCGAAGAAGCCAGTAAAGCGGTAGACAAAGAGCGTGAAAAGAACGTCAGCTTATTGCATTTAATATTTCCACCTCATATCGCAAAAAGATTATGGTTAGGTGAGTATTTTAACCTATTGATTTTAAACTAACAAGACACGATACAATTTATATATGAATAAAATTGTATTGGCCGTTGAATATAATTTTATCTCATTCTTTCATTTATTTGTTTCTTACGGTACTTTACGCTGCATAATAACCTCCTCCATATTTTGCCTTATGTTTGTCATAGCTGCCATGCTGTGTAGACGGGTTGCCAATAGCAGTTTTTGATTTTCTTATTACATACATACCATACATAAACACTTACGCCTGTCACCCAGAGGGGTAGGCAGAGACTACAGACTTCCATTTGGCACGATTCTGACACACCTCTCTCGCCTCCTTCAAATCCTTCAAATCCTTATACCTACGCATACATGCTCGTCGGTTAAGGGTGCTCCTCATTTGACCCGTTTTCAATAAATCGCCAATTTGGTCGATAAATTTTCGCCCAGTACGTCCCTTTCCGACTCTGCCATTCACTTCTGCAACATAAATTTTCTTTGTCATTCTTTCCTCATTCATTCTTTCCACATGACCATACCACCGAAGCATTCCTTTCTTAATCCTGGTCACAACATCATCTTGCAAACCACACTCTTCTCTTATCACACAATTTCTAACCCTGTCATTCAGATTCAGCCCTAACTAATTCCTTAACTACCGCATTTCTACTGCGTTCATTCTACTCTAGTGCTTCTTCTGCCACACCCATCTTTCACTACCATACGTTAAAGTAGGGACCAATACAGCATTGTGAATTGCCATACGTGCCTTTTTCGACACATTTTGACTCTTCACAATAGAGTGTAGGCCTCCATTTACTCTATTGCCTGCATTCACTCGTCGTTCTATATACTTATCACATCTCCCATCCCTGCTAAATACGCTACCCAAATATACAACCTCATCTTCTTACTCGATCAACTCCCCTTCTATTCTTATTTCACAAATCGTTTTACTTTCTTCTCTTTCAAAAACCATAACTTTCGTCTTACTTGCGTTCACTTTCATACCCCTTCCTTTTAGTGATCTGTTCATTAATGTAAGCATCATTTGCAACTCGGCCGCCGATGACGCAAGAATAACTTGATCGTCGGCGTACAAAAGGCATTTATTTGACGGTTAACTCACCCATTCTTAATCCGCATTCTTCAACTTTCAAATTTTGCAAACAACTGTCCATAAATAGGTTGAACAGCCACTGGGAAGCCACACAACCCTGTCCGACACCTTTATGGATTCCAAACCAGTCCGAGTAGACCCCGTTGATCCTAACACAAGCACTAGAGTCTCTATAAAGAGACTCCAATGCCTGTATCAAACCAGCGCTCAACCCAAATGTGTTCAGTGTTTGCCATAGCACATCCCTATCCACTCTGTCATTCTTTTCTAATTGTTCTTGGAAAGACGATGCTGCCTAACTCCTGGTTTGTTTTCCTAACTCGCATCTTACGACATCCACGAAACGATAAATTGTATTGGATGTTTTTACAACGCCACTAGACGATCAATGATTTTATCTAATATTTAGTAATCAACTTAATGTTTACAATTTACTACGGTACTTACGGTACTAGAAATAATTTAAACACTTGAATAAATTTTAAAATTTATTTGCATAACAACATTGAATATGATAAACTTAGGAGAGAAAATCGAAGCAAAAAGTCACGACGACGTAACAATGCTATTCAGTGATATCGTTGGGTTCACATCTATTTGTGCCACCGCAACACCTATGATGGTCATAGCAATGCTTGAAGATCTATACAGTGTATTCGACGTGTTTTGCGAGGAACTTGACGTGTACAAGGTTAGTGCAAGTCGACGTATATTAAATATTTTATATATTTAAATTTTGTTGCATTTACTATTACAACACAAATACAAAGGGCGAACTAAATGCTACGAGGCGTTATCTACCAGTAAACCTATGGAAGAGTGAGTTTGACTTAGGTTAATTAAAAGCAAAAAAAAAAAATAAAGTAAAAAAGACAATTGACAAAAAAAAAGAAATTTTTGTTGCAATTTTAAGTGCTGATTTACCCCGTGCTCGGCGGTGAAGGAAAACGTCGTGAAGAAACCTGTATATCTGAGAAATAAGAAAAAAAAACATTTCGATGACGTGAAGTTCGCTTACACGCATTGGGGCAGCGCGGTCGCTTTCCTTGGCCTTAAAAACCCCATCAGAAATGAGAAGAGGTCTGTGCCCAGCAGTGGGATGTATATAGGTTGTAAATTTAAATAAGATTATGGTGATTTTTAAATATGTAATATATTATACATTTAAAATTTACCTTTAAATCTGAGTTCGGTTACAGAAAAAATATCAAACTCGATCTGTATCCGAAATCATGAGTCACATATGTGTAATAACCTAGTCCAGCCAGAAGTACTGCTACAAATGAAAATGCATTTATTTTTGTAATTAACGTACACTTTATCATTTTGCTTAATGTAGTGCTCTTCAATCGTAAATTTTTTTTCATCTGTAAAGAGGATATTTCTGTGAACTTCACCTGCGTATTGCGACAAAAGTTGTTTTGATAGATCCACTCTCTTTAATTCTAAATAGGCAATGTCCTGTATATCGACGATAAGCACCGAGCTTCAGGTCTTGTTTTATAATACGCGTCAGGGTCCTAGCGGGAATCCTCATTTCTTGCGATCAGATTTTTTGCTTCTTAATGGGAATTTTGGCTTTAACTGCATTAACAGCCTAAGAGCCTAACATTCTAAGAGCACGCGGACACCCCAATCTTTTATAGTCTTTGATAGAGAAAGTGTTGTTGTATCTGTTGAGAGTATGATATACGAACATACTGCTGATACGAAGCTTTTGAAGTGTCTGGAATATGACCGACGAATTCATACCCACCTGCTGAAGGCGATTACCGCAATCCTATTTACTTTAACACCCCATTCCATATTGTAATTTGATAATGAACGCGAAAAAATATGTAAAATGGCGCGAAATCGAAAGAAATTTTAAAAACAATGAACGCGTTCCAAATTCAAAATAATTAATAATTTGAAAAAAAGTAAAGTTTTCATGTAACTTTTAACTTTTATCTTTACATGTAATTTATGGTCAGACTAGTTATAATGAAATGTATAAATAATGAATATATATTGTAATATATAATGAAAAACAATATGTAATCATAATAAAATACACTCATTCATATTACACCCAGAATAACAATAATTAATAAATTACTTCATCATAATTATAATAAAATTAACTTCGTTTAATAAAGTCTCTAAAACTTGTTCGATTTTCCATTTTTTGATTCAATTAGATTTTAATGTTTAAAAATTTACAAATAAGGTAATTATATTAATATAAAAACTATGCGTCTTTACACTATATTCTCATTCTTAAAAGGTATTATTTTGTTAAATACCTAATTGATACCACTCGAGTACCCTACGCTGCGTCTCTCGCGGGTAACATCCTGCCTTTTCTACGGAGCCGTTTGCATGCGTTTGACCACTGCAAAAATAATTTGTATCATACTCTGCTAGATTAGTTGTTGTCTGTCAATACAAGATGAGAACAACTATTTTAATCTCAATCAAGTTTACTTTTAACGAGTTTTAAACGTTACATACAAAATTTAGCTATTTTGTCTACTTTTTGATTATTGATTAGAGTGACTGATTATTTGGTTGGCTTTATTACCATCAACATCATTTTAGCTCGTCTCGAGTCTACTGCTGAATAAAGACCATCCAGGAATGCCGCAAAGCATGGTAATGAGTCACCTACATCCATCGAATTCCTGCGTCTCTTACCAGATTGTCCTATAGTCCAGTTATTGATACGAGCCTACCAGCTATTCTCCATCAGTATTTGGTTTATCAAGCTCTATGACTTTGAGTAATTTATTAATCAGCACTCAAAATTACAAGGTGGAAACGATTGGCGATGCATATTGTGTGGCCAGTGGACTTCATCGGAAAATAGACACGCATGCCCCACAAATTGCTTGGATGGCGTTACGAATGGTTGAAACATGTGCGCAGCATCTTACGCATGAAGGAAACCCTATAAAGGTATGACTAATCCATAAGATATACCTTTTACTTGCAGAAATAGTCAATAAATGAAACAAGATTATGGTGATATTTAAATACTATGTAAAAGAACTATGTAATAATCATATAATTGAAATTTGCAGAGTCATACAACTGCTTTTGCAGTAAAAATGCGTCGGTTTGACCGGGGGAGGTCCACGCTCGCTCACAATACTAGCATGAAACAGGAGCATAGTACTTATACTAGTCCTACTTACATTGTAAAGTTAACTATGAAAGGATTTATACTTACACTAAAATAGGAATTTAAAATTAACAAATGCCACGGTTAATCTTTGAAAGTAGTGGGCTTATATTTGTACGGCCTGTTTTTCCTAAAGTCAACTCTACGTAGCTTGCTCTGGTGTTTCCAGTGCTTAATTTTGAACGAAACAAAATGTAGTCTATAGGAGTATATTGCAGTGAAGCGAATTTCAATTTTTAGTGGAAGTAATTTAAGTGATAGAAGATTTGGTAACGTGAGCGGAGCTGCGGGTAAAAGCTATTACGAAATAAATTAGTTAGTTTGACAAAACAAGTGAAAACTATTTTATTTTGGTATTCAGATGCGTATAGGCCTTCATACGGGAACAGTTCTCGCTGGTGTGGTTGGCAAAACGATGCTCAAGTATTGTCTGTTTGGGCACAACGTCACACTTGCTAACAAGTTTGAATCCGGTTCGGAGCCGCTGAAGATTAATGTCAGTCCTACAACACACAAGTAAGTGCAATTTGAGGTATCTTTAGTAAGTTCCTCATGATTTTTTACATTGACGCGAACACAAAACATTGAATAAAACAATTTATACAGATTTTATCGCGTTTAGTTAACTTATATTTAATTCCCCACACCATATGTGATAGACCACAAATCCTCACAAAAACACCGATTCCCAGCAAGAATGATACGAGAGGCTATTGAAATTAAAAATTATCCCAATTTCATCAGAGAAGATTGATAGGTACTGCCATCTGCTTGGGATCATTTAATTAATTTAAAAAAAATCCAAACCCAAGCACACCACTGCAAGACTTCAAGTTACTGTAAGCTCGTTCGGAGTAGATCGGACTAAAAATTGATATTCAAAAACTGAAGATAGTTGAGCTAACTATAACATTGAAACGTCTAACATCTAAGTCATTCCCGTGACCATGGGTTCTGTAAAATACCGGAAATTCCCTGTAATTTGTAATTACTATTACGTTGTGTATTTTGCTTAATACTAGCTGTTGCCCGCGACTTATACCGCGTGAAATTTATAACTATTGGCTTTCATGTGTTTCAAATATTTTTGCGCGGTACCATAACTCTTATGCTAAATAAGTAACCTAAGTTACTCCATATAACATCAGTTATCTGTTAAAGAGAGTCCCGTGAAAATAGGTGTAGCCACTTCGGTGATTAGCTGGAACAAACAGACAGATAGACAAATGAACAAACAACCAGACCAACATTTTAAAAATTGTTATTTTATTATATATAGCTTATATAATTTCGTATAATTATATAATCCTAGCGTCGAATTTAGGGAATACGTAAAAAAATTCAAAAATATTTAAAAGGGTGGACTCCATAGCCAAGTCTTTGTATTTAAGCAACAAAACAGAGACGGCTTTTTGTTTATTGGATATATTAATTGAATACCTTACATAGTAGAGGATTACCATGATATAGTATTATTTGCTGATGACACTTCATTAATTTTCAAATTAAAATGACATTTACTAAATTATAACGAAGTTAATAATAATAAAATGGTTTAATGTCATAGTAAATAATAATAAAGTGGTTTAATGTTGATAATTTGCATTTAAATGGCACTAAAACTAAATGTATAAAATTCATAACTCCGAATATCAAACATGTTACTGCTAATGTAATTTTAAATGGGGAGCACACTGACCTCTATATATACAAGTACGCTGGACTGGCTATACACCGTGACATGATGAAGCGATTTGATTTCCGCCATTTCGGCGCTGACAGCAGAAGTACACGACCACGGAACTAATACTATGGATAAGACAGTGTACCAATTTATATCGATAAAAATTCTATACCCTACATATACCTAAATAAATAGAATGGATTCTATAGATAGATGGACTCTACCCGTGAAGCGTCCATTCTATTTATGTATCATACTAATATAATGCCATTATCATTCATCAGCATTAAAACCCTTCACAAATCCACTGCTGAACATAAGCCCCCATCAAGGAATGCCACAAATCACGGTCCTGAGCTACCTGCATCCATTAACTTCCGCATGTCTTACCAGGTTTTGACTCTTATCTAGTGGGGGAACGTCCTACACTTCACCTGCCAGTACGAGGCTGCGACTCGAGAACCTTCTTTTCCCATCGGTATTCGGTTCTTCGAGCTATATGGCTGGTTAATTGCCACTTCAGCTTACTAATCCATTGGGCAATGTCGGCCACTCTGGTTCTGCTGCAGATATCCTCATTCCTAAGTTGGAACCCCCGAGCATAGCCCTCTTCATAGCTCGTTGAGCGACTTCGAGCTTCCTCATACGGCCAGCAATGAAAGAACTCATCTCAGATCCATATTTCATCACTGGCAACACGCATTGGTAGTACAATCTAGTTTTGAGGTATTCCTGACGAGAAGATATGTTGTAATCTCCCGAAAGCTGCCCAGCCGAGTTGAATCCGTCGATTGACCTTTTTTTTTTTTTTTTTACATGGGGAAATGCCTACGCATACCCGCCTCGCGGGGGCAAGGACGGGTTATGTCGGACTCGCACCGACTAAAACCCCATGTTGTTCCACCTTTGCCGCATATTGGTAGGGCTACGGGAACGCTTTCGCACACATCCGCGGCCCTACTAGCGCCTGCCGCCCCACGGCAGCACCTCCTCGGGAGAGGAAAATTCCTCCCCGTTCTCCTTCCCAGGTAAGGCGCACCAGAACACATGGCGCGCCTTCCTCCACGGCCTCCAATTACGTCTGTGCAACAGACACCCCCGCGTCCGATGCACAAAGGCCATGGGGCCAGGAAAAACGAGCACTTAGAAGTACTAGCCTTCCCGACCCCAGCGGCGGATCTGGTCTATGGCTCCGCCGCCAACCAAGATTCGGCTGCGGAGGGTAGGGAGAGCGGCGCCTCGCAATACCGACAATCCTCTCCCCCCGCAGCCCCACCACCACCGCATCAACGGTGCGGCCCCGTTTGAGTCGCGAAGGATAGGGCGAGTGGCGCATCGCCATACCAACACTCCTCTTCCTCCGCGACTCCACCTCGGCTGCAGCGGTAGAGGGTGCGCGAGTCCCCACTCGCTGCAGTCCACCAGAACACATCTGGAGTGGGCTCCCCAAGCCCACTCGGAGTGGCCACCTCAGGCCGGCCCTTCACCTCGGGCCAGCCACGTGGGTTCCTCTTTGTTCACCGTGGACCGACCAAGCCACGGCTACTAAGCCCCCCCGCCACGACAAGGCGGGAACCCGTTCGGGGGGGTATCCGTCGATTGACCTGTCGTTCGAAGTTGAACTTACCTAGTCGGACTATTTGTCCCAATAAAAATACTCATCAACAACTTCAGCTAAGTGCTCCCAAAAACCACCGGAATAGGTGTGACAAGGACATTACACATGACTTTTGTTTTGTACATGTTCATCTTAAGACCTATCCGTTGGGAGACACTATTGAGGTCATTTAACATAGTGCGTAGGTCCTCCAGCGATTGTGCCATAAGGACTATATTGTCGGCAAATCGAAGGTGAGTGACGTACACGACATTGACGTTAATACCGTATCCTTTCCAGTCCAGTACGTTGAAAACGTTTTCCAATGCAGCGGTAAAGTATTTCGGGGATATTACGTCACCCTATCTTAAACATCTCTACAGTTGGATTAGTTTTGTATTCTGGTTCTGCACTCGGATAGCCATCATAGCCCTTATCCATTCAACTAAAAAATTATCAGGATTAAACTAAGTACACAAAATAAAAATAAAAACATAAATTCCAGATTAATTTATTGTCAACCGTTCATTTAGTTTTAGTAATTTAAAAAACAAATCAGCTGCTATAATAACGCCTATCCTATGGTACAATTAACTGATACTAGGTGGCGTGCGTATTATACTGACTATTTATTTGAAAGTTATATATCATTCTATTTCAATGATTGTATTATCATTCCTAATTGTACAATATAACTGTTCCACCTTTTTAACGATATTTCCACAATTACTTCTTCTGCGGCAGCAATGCACCGGGTATGAGCTAGCAAGATAATATAAAAAATATAAACTTTGAATTACATAGTTATCAGTTATTTACAACGTCACTTTCGAAATTAAAATTACCAAAATTATCAATTACCGAGCCCGATATGTGAATGGAGCCAGGGAAAAACGAGCACTTGGAAGCATCAAGTGGTGCAGACTCACCAAAGTCGCGAAAGACAGTCGAGTGTCGCATCGCCAATCGCCACACCAACACTACTCTTTCCTTACGAATCCACCTCGACTAGCCGCAGCCCACTAACACACATCCAACGTGGCTCGACATCATCAGGCGACCTTTCGACACTTGGCTATGGCCCTTGAGTTTGGTGAAAAATGAGGAAAGAAGAAATAAAAATACATTCGAAATAATAATCTAATACTTAGTACTTGGTAGTTGGTAGTGCTTGGTACTGGTACTACCAGAAAATATTGTCGGTATGCTGCACTTTTTCAAAGTGGTGCAGTTCTCATGTCTAATAAAACAGTCGTCTGTGAAATGTTTGGAACAAATATGATCATTTTGTTTCGGTCGCCAATTCACAATGTTTTTTCATCAGATTTTAAGCCATAATTTTAGTCTAGGTTCAGTTGTAAACCTGTTAATTAATAAACATTTGATAATCAACTGTTGTTGGTGACTTTGTTTGTTAACAGATATGGGTAGGAAAGAACATCGATAAGTATTATAGACAAGGAACTCGACAGCCTTATTGAATTTTATTGTTTATCAAAACTCAGTAATATACAGCCAAACATGTTTTTATATATGATATTAAGATTAGTAACAAATTTCTGAGTACTTATATTATCAAATAGTTTTATATTTACTGCAAATTCACTTACTTGTGAAATATTATACCACTTCCCTTATGGTTACGAGTTTTACAGATTACGCACCCTCTGATTATTAATAAAATAATTCTTATTATGTAACTAATATTATACACAATGAAACAACATAAAATACTTTCGTTTTTTAGTTTAAAAGTTCAAAATACGGACTTATTAAATATGACAATATGAATAAGACAACATACTTTGGCATATTATGTCAATTTTATTTTTCTAGACATCCTTTAGCGGCGCTTCAAATTGGCACAGTCATTTTGTATGGTATAGCCAGTCCAGCGTACTTGTATATATAGAGGTCAGTGGGGGAGGAGCTGAGTGTTGTTGATACAACCACTGTTCTTGGAATTACAATAGACGCTAAGCTTCAATGGAGCCTCCATGTATCAAAACAAGCCAGCAGACTCAGTTCTGCTGCATATGCTGTAAAAAAAATTAGAAATCTTACCAGTGTTGAAACAGCTAGTAACAAACTAGTGAAAACACTAGTTCACTTTAGCTATTTCCATAGCATAGTGTCGTTTGGTATTTTGCTATGGGGACACGCGGCTGACACTGAAATGATATTTGTTTTACAGAAGAAGGCTATTAGAGCAATCTATGATTTAAAACCCAAAGAGTCACTAAGCAAAAATTTATAGAAATTAATATATTTATTTTTCGTTGTATTGTACGTACACAAAATAAAACCAGTTTTACAAAAATAAGTGATATTTATTATGTAAATACTAGCAACAGACACAAGTCAGTAGTCCAGTTATTCGACTCCACCGATCTGTAATTCATTCTTGGGGCTACGTATACAATTTTACAACAAAATCGCAGAAAATATTGTTGTGTGAATAAGTCAACTAGCGCCATCTAGTGTCAGGAACGAGAGCGATGGGAGCTTTGCAGAGAATGACATCACAAATCTCTCAACCGACGGCGCCATCCGTACAACTAAGTTTCTGGAAAGTCTATACTCGCACACTCGTCCCTTTGCGCGCATTTACCTGAATATTCGGGATGTTTCTTTGCTAATTTAAATAAATAGGCGCTGCAAGATGCGATCGGGCAGAGTTGAACTCGGTGACACAAGCGAAGCTTCGGAGCGGAATTAAGTGAATTAGTGTGTTTAATTATTAGTGTTTTTAACTTTAATTTGTATAAAGTAAATTAAAGTGTTAATTTAGGTAATTTTATCGGC
The DNA here is from genome assembly GCA_036936625.1 of Parnassius smintheus behrii. Taxonomy (NCBI): domain Eukaryota; kingdom Metazoa; phylum Arthropoda; class Insecta; order Lepidoptera; family Papilionidae; genus Parnassius; species Parnassius smintheus. Next base: position 29,174,038 of record JAUPFT010000021.1, read on the forward strand.
AATTTTTATTGTCACGAACCTCAAGCTCGTAACAATTGGTGTCAGAAGTGGGATAAAATAATGCCGATTTTACCTAAGGAGGAAACGGAGGGTGTCTGTACCCGAAGTCAACGCCAGCAGGAGACGGACCAGAGGAGATTTGGTGGTACAACGCCGCAGTTGTCTGAGGGCCAGCCGCCGGCCACGGAAGCCGGTCTGTCAGCAGCTTCTACGTCTGTGGCACCTGACTTAGGTGCTCTGATGGTGATGCTGCAGGAGCAGGCTCGCCGACAGGAGGAACAGGTCCGTCAGTTGAAAGAGCAGCTGCAGAGCGGACAGGAGGAACAGGCCCGCCGATTGGAAGAGCAGCTGCGGGGCGGACAGGAGGAACAGGCCCGCCGACAGGAGGAACAGGCCCGTCGTTTAGAAGAGCAACTCCAACGCGATAAGGAAGAGCAGATGCTCCTCATGAAGGACCTTCACGCTATTTTATCGGAAAAGAGATACGGGAGGTGAAAGATAAGGTTGCTCAACATGACAACCGCCTGTCGGAGGCCGAAACCCGAATCGACCAAGTAAACAATCGGGTTGACAACGTAATGGCTGACGTGAAGAAAACGCTGGACGACCTCAAACTTGGGGATGGAACAACAGCTCCCGTAGTAGCTACAACACCTTCGCTACGTCGATTCAAAGTGCCGCCGTTCGACGGGACTTCTTCCTGGTCGGCCTACAAAATCCAGTTCGAGGCCGTCATGGAGGCAAACGGCTGGAATAGAAGCCAGGCCATGACTGCACTCACCTTAGGCCTGCGCGAACAAGCCTTAACCGTGTTGGAAGCTCTCGGTAAGAAAGTGACCTACGAGCAGCTCCTTGAGGCATTGGAGGCGAGATATGGTGACGCTCACCTGGAACACGTCTTTCGCGTGCAGCTTAAAGATCGCGTGCAACGCAGCAACGAAAACCTGCAGCAGTGGGCCCTTGAGGTGGAGAAGATGGTTCAAAAAGCATACCAGTCTGTACCTGCGCTCATTGAAGGGAACCTGGTGCAGACATTCATCGACGGCATCCACGACCTGGAAGTCAGAGCTGCTGTGAGGCTCGGGCACCACGAGACGCTTAAGGACTCCTTAGCCCATGCACTGGAGGTAGAAGCCGTGCGGCAGGATCATCGTTCCCATCGCGTCAGGGAGGTTGCAGCAGCTACAGTTCGCGACCGCAACAAAGGATACAGCTCTAGGTGCTATGGCTGTGGGGAAAAGGGCCATCTTCGATCCAGCTGCCCTAAGCGAACCCTAGAAAGGGAAGGTGAACGATCCCAGGAGTGTAGTGCGGCCAACAGCACCGCCCAGCAGCAGCAGGGAAACGAGTAAAAGCCAGAACTGCGGGGCGGGTGCTGGCTGATGTTAAAAGAGCCCTAAGGATCTCGATCTCACAAACCCATGATGGGAACAGTCTAATCATCAAGGGCGAGGTCAATGGAATGCCGTGTAAACTGACCATAGACACTGGAGCCTCTCGTACGGTTGTTAGTTCCCAACTTATAAGTCAGTTCCTTGGGGACTCCGCATACAACCGAGAACGCATTAATTTGGTAACAGCCACCGGTCAGCGTATACCCGTCCGCGGAGAGAAGGAGATAGAGTTGAAGCTTGGCAACGTGATCTACCTGCATAATGTCATCGTGGCTGATATAATGGACGACTGCATCCTAGGCCTAGACTTTATGAGGAATAATTGTTGTGAGATCGACGTTAAGCAAGGTGTTTTGAAATGTGGACAGGAGGAACTTTTTATGGAAGGTGCGTTACCAGGGAACGTGTACAGCATTAGGAAGATTGTTCTTCCGCCTAGATCGGAAACGATTGTTCCGGTTAGTCTTCCTCGAAACACTGGGCAAGCTCACCGTTGTGTACTTGTGGAAAGGGTAAACAATGACCTTCCATGGAAAGTAGCTCGAACCATGGTCAGGACCACTAACATCTCAGGAGTACGTGTGCTGAACCTTTGCGACCGGGAACAAATTATAGAAAAAGGCACACTGATTGGTACTTGTGAGGAAGTGGATTGGTTACGTCGGTGCCAATATCTATCGACTGGGACCCCCAGCAAGGATGCAGAAACGAGAATGACCACACTTTTGGAAGACTGTCGCAGTGTTCTCTCCCCGAACGAATTGGTCAAGGCGAAGAAGTTGTTACTCAAGTACGCCGATGTATTCTCATCAAACGATGCTGACATAGGAAAGACTGGCTTAGTTCAACACAAAATAAACACAGGAGAAGAATTGCCTATCCGTCAGCGGCCAAGAAGATTGCCGGTAGCACGTGAAAAGGAAGTGGAAACCATGATTGAAGGAATGGTGAAGGATGGTGTGATTGAACCTTCCTCTAGTCCATGGTGTTCACCAGTGGTGCTGGTGAAGAAGAAGGATGGCAGCATGCGGTTTTGTGTTGACTACCGCCGTCTGAACGACGTTACGAAGAAGGACAGCTATCCCTTGCCAAGAATTGATGACACGCTGGATATGCTTACAGGAGTAAAGTGGTTTAGCACGCTGGATCTAAAAAGTGGCTACTGGCAAGTTGAAATTGACCCTAAGGACAAGGAGAAAACTGCGTTCTCGACGGGAAAGGGTCTGTGGCAATTTAAAGTAATGCCGTTTGGGTTGTGCAATGCTCCAGCAACGTTTGAAAGGCTGATGGAGCTTGTACTTACTGGGCTAATTGGCGATGCCTGTCTGGTATACTTGGATGACATTATCATCGTGGGCCGTACGTTTGAGGAACACCTTCAGAACCTAGAACGCGTGCTCATGAAGATTCAGAGTGCCAACCTCAAGTTGAGTCCGAAGAAATGTTCACTATTCAAACGACAAGTTAACTTTTTAGGGTATGTAGTGTCGGAAGAAGGTATCCGTACGGATCCGGAGAAAATCGCCGCTGTCAAGGGTTGGCCGGTTCCAAAAGACAAGACGCAGGTTAGAGCATTTTTGGGTTTGTGCTCCTATTATCGGCGATTTGTGAAGAACTTTGCAGATATAGCCAAACTTCTGCACAAGCTAACCGAGGAGAAGCGACATTTCTGCTGGGATGAAAGTTGCAATATCGCATTCCAGGAGCTCAAGGACCGTCTGTGCAAAACACCTATTTTGGGATACCCTGATGCAAGCAGAGAATTTATAGTTGACACAGACGCAAGTGATATAGGACTTGGCGGTGTGTTGTCTCAACGGAATGGTGACCAAGAGGTCGTGATAGCGTACTTCAGCAAGTCGTTATCAAAACTGGAATTCCTTTCTATTGTGTCACAAGACGCGAATTGCTAGCTGTGGTAAAGTCGTTGCAGCATTTTAGCAAATATCTTCTGGGGCGAAAATTTCACTTAAGAACTGACCATGCTGCACTAAAATGGCTATTGCAGTTTAAAAATCCAGAAGGACAAGTTGCGAGGTGGATTGAACTACTGCAGGAATACAACTTTGAGATCGAACATCGCAGCGGAAAATCTCACGGCAACGCAGATGCATTGTCAAGAAGACCTTGTCCTGAAGATTGCAACCATTGTACTAGGCAAGAGAGTAAGGTATCCGTGAGGATGCTCAGGACAGACCACCTCGGCAACGAATGGAAGGACAGCTTACAACATGCACAGCAGGAAGATCCGGTCATCAAGCCGATTCTGGAATGGATAAAGGCCAGTGCTCCCAAGCCTAAGTAGAGCGACGTCTCAGCAATGAGTTCGACCACTAAAAGCTATTGGGCCCAGTGGGACAGCTTGCTGCTTCAGGATGGAGTTCTGTGCCGTAAATGGGAAAATGTTAGGGGAGACAGCTGTCATTTGTAAATGGTTGTCCCTAAAGCTAAAGTACCGGATGTGCTACAGCTGTACCATAATGATTGTTCAGGAGGCCATCTGGGAGTTAAACGAACTCTACTGAAGATCCGAGAACGGTTTTACTGGGTCCACTGTCGAAACGATGTCGAGGACTGGTGTCGCAAATGTACAAGTTGTGCGGCTGTAAAGGGACCTCAGACTCGTAGTAGAGGTGCATTGAAGTTGTACAATGTTGGTGCACCATGGGAGAGAATAGCCATTGACGTGGCGGGGCCGTTTCCGGAGAGTGAAAGCGGTAACAAGTATTTCATGGTTGTGATGGATTACTTCACTAAGTGGCCAGAAGTCTTCGCCATTCCAAATCAAGAAGCTTCAACAGTTGCAGATAAACTAGTTCATGAAATCTTCTGTCGTTTTGGAGTATTTTTAGAGATTCACAGCAATCAAGGAAGGAATTTTGAGTCTCAAATATTCCAGGAAACTTGCCGAGTTATGGGTACTCATAAAACAAGAACGAATTCTTATCACCCGCAATTTGATGGAATGGTGGAACGATTTAATCAGACATTGGAGAGGTACCTAGCAAAAGTTGTAGACAATCGGCAACGAGATTGGGACAAGCACATACAACCGTTTTTGTTGTCATATCAAAGTTCTGTTCACGAAAGTACAGCAGTGACACCAGCTTTCGCAAACTTTGGAAGAGAATTACGGCTGCCTGCAGACCTGATTACCGGGATACCACCTGATGCCCCACGCAGTATAACCGATTATGCAAACGACTTGCGGAACAAAATGAATGACATTTATGAGCACGTCAGACAATCGGGCCAGCAAATGTCTGAGAAAATGAAAACCCGGTACGACCGCAAAATTAACATTAAAGGGTTCAACGACGGTTCATTAGTGTGGTTGCACAATCCAGTCCACAGCAAAGGGAAATCTCTTAAGCTTCAAGCAAAATGGGACGGCCCGTACCGGATTGTAACCAGGATCAACGATGTGGCCTACCGGATACAGAAAGGCGCAAGAGGGACTCCTAAGATCGTCCATGTGGATCGCTTGGCGCGTTATTATGGGACCGATAATGCTCGGGACGAGCATGTCTTAGGAGGGGGCAGTGTTGTGTGAATAAGTCAACTAGCGCCATTAAGTGTCAGGAACGAGAGCGATGGGAGCTTTGCAGAGAATGACATCACAAATCTCTCAACCGACAGCGCCATCCGAACAACTAAGTTTCTGGAAAGTCTATACTCGCACACTCGTCCCTTTGCGCGCATTTACCTGAATATTCGGGATGTTTCTTTGCTAATTTAAATAAATAGGCGCTGCAAGATGCGATCGGGCAGAGTTGAACTCGGCGACACAAGCGAAGCTTCGGAGCGGAATTAAGTGAATTATTGTGTTTAATTATTAGTGTTTCTAACTTTAATTTGTATAAAGTAAATTAAAGTGTTAATTTAGGTAATTTTATCGGCAATTTTTATTGTCACGAACCTCAAGCTCGTAACAATATACAAAATTTGACCTGCATTTTTCTATAGATTAATTTCTATAGATGAATCAAAAAATTATAGTGAAGTTTCACCACATCCACTGCTAGTAGTAGAAGTCTTCCTCTCGTTTCTTAAAGTATTATCAAGCAGCTAGCTCGCCAGGCCGCCTAAGTGCATGATAGTGGAATTCAAATGTCCAGGAATTATATTTACATGTTACTTTTACATTCATCTTTACCGCTGAGTATTCAATCAGTACGAAAAATTGCAACTAACAATTTCATTTGTGCTGGCGAGGATACTCACGTACTTAAAAGTACTTGCAGACTTATTCCCTGAACTACCACGACTTTCGTTACAAATTAGAAATAGAACAAGCTGTGTCAGATCTATTACTTATATTTAGAAACCTGAGTAAACTGAAATGCATAATTTAAATCTTTCAAGGATTTGTTTTACTTAACCGCATTTCAAAAAAGATTAAATAACCGACTAACGGTCAGTGACTGTATAGGAACTACACTACACTATCTCATATCTCCCATTGGGACACCCAGGCAACAGAGAGGAATAAAATAGGAGGTGAACAACGGCTCCCCAAAATATTCCAGAAATACTCTATTTGCCAATCCGCCTACCAATTGTAGCCATTATGGCAAATATTGCTTCTGTAGGAAATGTAGGAGGAAGAAGTAGTCCATGTTCAGCACTGAACTTTTGCTGTAATGGCAACGGTGATCGGTTCGTCTGTATTTTTGTGTTGTAGGAGTATGTGAAATTAATGAAGTTTGCCTTTAGCTGGTTACTCAGTATGCTTTAAAGAGTTCCACATAACTAATTTCTAAAGGATGCGATGATATTTTAAGTCTTTTTTATTCTTTAAACATGTTTAATAATCGTACAATATATTTATTGGTTTAATTATCTTACAATATATTTATTTGATAGCAATAATAAATGTTGTTTGTGTCATTTGTGTCACAATAAATTGTAATGTTCGAAGTCTTTGCAAAACGAGAGACGATAACAAAAACCTAACAAAATAATTTATGTCGCAGGTGGCTTATAAAATTCCCCGGATTCGAGATGGAACCACGAGATCGTTCTTGCCTACCGAATTCGTTCCCTAAGGACATTCCCGGAACATGTTATTTTCTAGATAAATACACGCACCCGGGAACTGACCCAAATGCGTCGCAAGTAAGATTTTATTTTCTTCTAACGTATTTGGCTACTTAAATGATATTGGGTACTCTCCATTTTTCTCTGGAATCAAACCGAATGAAATACAACCGTCTTTTTTAGCTACGATATAAATTAGCAATTACAAAAATGGGAAGTAACCATTATATTAAAATATTTGATTTTAATTTGGCTACATACCTAAGTAAATTCTTTAATGTTTCGTTAATAGGTAAAACATATAGAAGATGCACTTATTGACTACGGAATAGGACAGGCAAAAAGCGACATTGACAGTGAAGATCCTACTTAATGGACATAGTTGGCGCCTTTCCTTGAAATTTTAGTTCTTTATTTACATAAACTTATTTATTAATAGGAAAGAATACATTAATTTTTTAAAGAATTGTAATATAGTCTAGTAATTAAAAACATATATAACACTTGGAATATAGTGTTGCAAAATGTATAAGATTCAAATATATTTTAGAAATCTGTGTGATCATAATAATATGGTAGAAAATAATATTCAATAATTGGTTTTCGCTTAGGATAATTTTGCTCACATCTTACAAATTGAATAAATTTAATGTACCTAAAGTAGTTTTAAGCTTGTAGAAAATGAAGACAAGACATAGAATTTAACGCTTCAGTATTTAAGAAAATACGTTTTTGATTTCAAAAGATAATCGATACAAATAAAAGAGGATGTTTGTATTTATAAAATTGTTTAAATCTAAATCGATCACCATGGAAATTGCTTTATATATAGATAAATATATATATATATATATATATATATATATATATATATATATATATATCTACGTATCTCTCAGATTCGAATTAAATTCGAATAAAATTTTAAATTATTGTAATAATGAAGGCCAAAAAAAAAAAACAGTAACTTTTATAACATAATTTAATAAATATACAAACTAAACCCGGAAAACGTTGACCTGCCAGTTAATAAGATAGATTGTGTTCAGCAACGTTTTTTCTCTCCAACTCTTACAAAGATTTTTAACGAAATCTTAACATGTAGCCAAATTCCAAAACAAGGGAATAAACGTCACGAAATCCTACTATACAAAAAAGGCGATAAGGAAATCATATAAAACTACAGACCGATAAGCTTGATGTCAAAGTTATAAAAAGATTTTGCAAAAGTTATACTAGGTGAAATTAGTAAACTGTTAAATGAACAACAGCCAGTCGATCAAGCTGGTGTTAAGAAATAATTTGCAACAATTCACCATATCCACACCATAGAATTAAACAGGTACTAGAAAAATATATCAAATACAATAATAACAAAATACAAAAACAAAAACATTTGTTTAGCTTTTATAGACTATGCCAAGGCCTTCGATAGCTTAAACCATGAATACATATGGGAAAGTCTAAATCAATAAGGAATAACAAGCTTGTATACTAAACTGATAAAAAAATCTAGGCAGACAGTAAGGCCAGAATCTCGTTGAAAACTTTGGAAGATGAATTTAGCATACAAAGACCCATTACCTCAAAAATTTTCTCTGCTGTGTTAGAAAATATCTTCCGCAACCTATAGAGAAAAATGTGGCACCAATATAAACGGGTCAAACCTGCACCATTTAATATTTGCCGACGACCTGGTATTAATTTCAGAATGCCCCAACAATCACTAATATGTGATTAATAATCTTAATGAAAAACCGTAAAAGTTAGACTAAAATGAAAACTAACGAGATCAAAATAATGACGAACAGCAAAAAATTTAAGATCACAATAAACGGCGATTCTCAAGAATATGTGAAAGACTAAATATATCTTAGTCAAGTAATTGCCACAGAAAACTAAATGACGAAATAAATAAACCTTAGGATCGCAACAGCTTGGAAGAAATAGTGGTCATTAAAAGAAATCGTTTTTTTTTTCAATTGACATGTTTATGTCCAAAAACTTAAGTAGTCAATAAAAAAACATTTAGTACTTGCACTTTACCTTTTCTAACATATGAATGCGAAACTTGGACCCCCACAAAGGCATTGAGAGAAAATCTTTTTAGTAGCACAGATAACAATAGACAGAAGTATGATAGGCTATAAAAGACTGAATTAGATCAGAAATATAGATCTAAGGAATTTAATAAAACTTGCCGACATACTTGAACAAATCGATCAATAGAAGTGGAGGTGGGCAGGACATATACATGACAAAATGAGTAAGTGAAACAGGAGGTTAACAGACTGGTATCCAAGGGACAGAAAAAGAAGACGGGTAAGGCAGCTCACAAGGTGGGAATATGAAATGAAACTTACAGCAGAACCAAACTGGAGAAGGGTTGCTCAAGATAGACAACAATGAAAAAGGCACATCGAACTAACAGACATTTTGTAGTACGAATCAAGGAAGTGACACAAAATTACTATTTAAAAATGTATTTATTGCTTTTAGAAGTATTCTCCGCGAAATTTGACACATTTTTCCATACGATGGAACCAATCATTGAAGCAATCATTCCATTCGGAAGTTGGGGTCTCCAAAATGGCCGTTTTGTAGGCGACCACAGCTTCTTCAGGTGATGAAAATCTCTGTCTACGCAATTTATTCTTTATTTTAGATAAATTATAGAAATCATTAGGGCTTATTTCGGGGCTGTACGGCAGATAGTCTAATAATTCTATGTTTTCTTGCTCTAAAAACCCTTTTATTCTGTGTGCGGTGTGAGAACTCGCATCGTCGTGATGGAGGATGATGCGGCGGTTGCAGTTCCCTTTACGGAGTTCAGAAATGACCTGTGGCAAACAAGTGATAGCATACCATTCTCTATTAAACGTTCTTTGTCCCTCAAGAGGAATAGTCGTAACATGGCCGTTTTTGGAGACAAACGTGGCCACCATTTTTTTTGCAACACACAGAGTGTGAACGAACAATTTTTGTTGGACTTAACTCATTTTCAAACACTTAAACTCGTGACTGTTTTTTTGTTGCGGGTTCATACGCATATATCCAGGATTCGACCCCTGATACGATGGTGTATACAGCATTTGAGGATCCTGCGTGGAATCTTTCGAGAGTTCTGACGCACCAAGTAACGCGAGGCGCGTTTTGCTCTTCACAGAGCGAATGCGGTATCCATCGGGAAAACAACTTTTTTACACCTAATTTTTCATGCAAGATTATTTGTATTTGACTCATGCTAATGTCTAAAGTTGCCTGAATTTTGCGGTATGTCACATGTCGATCTTCCTCAATCAGCTTACGCACAGCATCAACGTTTTCTTGAGTGACTGCAGTTTTTGGACGACCTTGACGGGGATCATCACTGAGCTTGACACGTCCACATTGAAATTCAGCAAACCAGCCATAAATTGTGGTTTTGGATAGGGCTTCATCACCAAATGCAGAAATCATCCGGTCAACACACTGTTTTTGTGTTAAACTACTTCGAAAGTCATAATAAATCATCGCTCTTGAATTTTCTCGAGTCAATTCCATTTTCTCAACGACTAAACAAGTTTGACAAAACCTTGTGACAAGACCGAAAATCTTTTTTTAAATAAATAAATGGGATTCAATTTTTAAAACCAAGTTTTCAATTAAAAAGATTTTAATATGACAGGAACAGTGGAAATATTCCATTCCCGAGTGCAGTGCATCCTAGTAAATAGGTTTTTGTATCATTATTTTTATTGTTTCATATTATTCGATCGGAATGGTATATATATATATATATATATATATATATATATATATATATATATATATATATATATATATATATATAAATTGCAACTTTATTTAAATAACGAAAATTATTAATAAAAACTTGTACTTTTCAAGCTATCTGCCGTGACCTTGAGACCACCTTAGGTGTCTTCCAATTGATGAAGGCACCTTTTATTGAATTTCAGGACGTCAAAGCGACAGGCTTATCGCTATCATGTATTTTTTAATTATTTTTTTACACATTTGACACCTGAGCGTCACTATATCGACCGCCGGTCAAACTTAATAGTCCCCATTTCAAGTACATCAAGTATAGGTCATTAACTGAAAAAAGCTAAGTCAAGCCAAGTCAGTATGTTTTACCATATTCACCTGCATCGCCGCTTATCACCAGGTAGAATAATAGTATTATCGGTAGTTTAGTTTCATTATAATATTATTATTTTTACCGATTTTGGATTCTTCAGGGTAATTCACCGGATCCAGTGAGTCATACTGACGGTAATTTTTGCGACAGATTTTATTAAAATCATTAAAAGATACTCTGACAAAATCATTAAAATATATTCTGTACGAGATAAGCTTTCAATACCTAAAGCGAGTGAACTTCCATCACTTGGTAAAAATAGTGGATAAAATACAAAAAAAACTACTGTATCTACTTTAAAAAGATTCCTTTCTAGGACAAAAGTTTTATTGAACAAATGATATTAGTAAAAATATTTATAATCAATATTAAATGTACGTATGACAGACATTTTTCCACTCTACATTGGCGCATGATGATTTGTACACATTGGTAATCTAAATTCGTTCATCAAGCGATGAAAATGACTTAGGTTCTTCATAAAGCATTTTTACACAGTTTATAAAATGTCGTAACAAGAATAACTACGCCGTCTTTAATTAAGAGGTTATAATGTACTTGTTATTTATAAAGTTTTTGTATTGTTTGTTTATTTTAAGCAAATTTAAACCAATTATTAAAAATAATATTAGGCATTTTTAAAAAATACAGATATTTACTGGGTAAAATTGTACTATATTAATATGTAATTACTCATCGTTGTAACTAAAAATTTAAATAACGTAATTAATAAAATATTTACTACAACTTAAAACAAAATTCACATTTACTATGATGCTGAAGTAAACTCCAAATCAGTAAAATGTATAATGTAAATATTAAATTTTTTGTGATAGAGCCACGCTGAAGCTATAATATAGTTGTAGTACGAATGGATCGGCTCGACCGGGGCAGGACAGCAGACAGACAGCAGGGGTAATGTTTCTATGAGTTTAGAGAACCGGTGACCCTTTTAACTGGAATCGATTCATTCAATCTTAGTCCTCAGGGGTGACAACGCATTTGCATTTTGATTCTTAGTTGAGGGTAAATGTGAATGTCTATAGGCCACAACCATCATGTGGACTGAGTGCTCGTTTGTCACCCTATGCAATAAAAAAATCGAATAAAGAATATGATTGAGCTTCGATCCACATAAAAATATCAACTGTCAATGCTTTTGCCTTGAGTGGTGTGTATCATATATTGTATTTTTAAAACGTAAAATGTAAAATGTTTATCTCGTATTCAACTAGCTGGTAACTTAGTAAAGCTTTACTACTTTGCTAATAAGACACTGTAAATACATTTGAATCTGGGATAATTACGACTTACATAGATATAATGCGATTGGCCGTTGAATTAGATGTTACATTAATGTACGTGTTAACTTGTATTTTGTTACATGTAGTTAATATTTATATTTGCAATATTTAGAGTACTGAATTCTACGAAATTGTATTTATTAAAATTTGGTAGCTTGTAAGTTGTTAATAGAAAAAAAAAATGTACCACATTTTTGTATTCAGTATTCTATTTGACCATCTGTTTCGGTAGCAAATAAAATTTAATTTGTGTTATGTATGATATAATAATTAGTGCATTTATGTATAGTCAAGTGTAACTACATATATATTACAAATATTATGTACAGCTTTAACCACCACAGAATTTATTTAATATATCTCTATATATAAAAATCAATTGCCTTACTCGCTAAAACTAAAAAATGGCTAAACCGATATTGATGAAATTTTAGTGTATGTTTGAGTGGGTCCCTTGTGTGTAGGTGATTTAGATTTACATTTGAATCTGGTAAGTGGCACTGTTGTCGAGACCCTTAGACACTCCTGCGAAATCGGAGCGGATTGCTAGTTATTCAACAAATACGCATTCATGTATGACTAGTTCTTAATACGTATAGCAAATTTGTATATACTTTATATAAATATTTACAAAAAAGCGTATGTTTCTAAAGTAGTAACTATTATAGAACTATCGTATGTATGAAAATTAAGAATTTTATAAGTAAGGCATTAAATCCAAAATAGATTTTTCCCTGCATCGATTCTATATTTAAATCGAACTGATTTTTATGGCTTTCAAATTATATAATTGAGTTTACTGAGTAAAGAAAAATGCCCATTTTTCTCCTGACTATGTATAGAAATAAAATAAATCTTAAAATTCAGCTAAATTAATTACGCTTTTCACAATATTAAAAGAAACGCTGGAAAAAAAATTAGTTTTTCTTTAAGCTTATTCTATGTCAAGGGTAAACGTATTATCATATTTTTAACGCATCCCAACTACCCTTTTTCTAGGACTTTCCATCTTACACACTGCTACTTTATTATATTCAACTCCGTTTCTGAGTTTTATACAATATTTTATATTTTAATCAGTAAGTTATATGGAAAGTGGGCATGATTCTTTTGATTAATTCAAATAGATTTTGCACAAGCAACTAGTAATAAATTTAATTTCTACATTCCATCTAGCTATAAGTGACGTCAGACTTAGCAATATTAGTATCTTTCTTTATATCAGACACAAGATATATGTACATCGATAGTAATTATATTGTATATTAGAATTCTAAATGGATAATAAATAATAATAATAATACTAAATATCCTATGTACACTTGACTAGCACGTTGGGAAAATATAAAGAACAAAAAGAATACGTTTTGCATAGTGTCGGTTTTCACTATCAATTCATAATCTAGTCAGATTTATGGCATAATGGTTGTAATATTTCGAATGTCCACGTCATATAAACGGCTTTGACTATTATATGATTTTGTGTCGAAATAAATGATTTTAAGCAATTTTCGGTAACTAAACATTAAAATATATATAATAATTTCATAAAGACCATATTATATAAAGGTATCTTTTATTTGTAGGAGGTCTAATTCTATGTAGTTTTTCTTTTCAACTTTTTTATTCATATGTTACACAAATGTGAAAAAAGTAATGAAATATTGAAAATTAAGATTATAAAAATATCTCGCCAAGTTTAAGGTCATATTATAGTAGTCTATTAGATATTAATTGATGGTTGCCTAATATATTTTGCCTAAGATCACGGCCTTTTAATAAAACAATTGTAACTATATAATGCTGTAAAGGAAATTTTATTTCTAAAAGTGTACATTTCGCTACGTATTTAAAACAATGTGTATATCATGCCACTTTTAATATCTGAATGTTTATCTAAAAATAGTATTTCAAAGAAAACTTTAACTGTGAATGCACTAATAGTAAAAGAATGTGTAATAAAATATTTCTTCCACATATATATATGGTATTTTTAATTGTGATGCTACTGTTTCCATATTCCCGCTTTATTTTCATCAAGATAAGATAAGGTGACTTGTAGACACGGGTCACCTCCCTAGTAGTGAGGATTTGCCACAATCGCCACGCTTGGCAATAATCGCTACGGAAAATATGATAAATTATCTCTTTTCTATTGAATTTTATTTATTTGGGAAAATTTACTATAAAACTGCATTCAATTAAATATTTCCTAATAAGTAACAATATTTAAAAATGAGAAAATTAAATCAAAACTAAAGTTTTTATCAACATTGCCAATAAAAAATTCAAGAAATCAAATATATGCAAAGTACCTATGTGAAGTATATATTTTTAAAGAATGTTACCACACTAGGATTTCTCTAAATTTTTTAATGAATTCCACTAGGACAAACATTGCATAAAAATACTTGTTTCGTGCTGGAATCAGACCCGTTGCCTCAGCGCCGCTATTCATTTCAATGCCATTGTGCCACGGAGCCGTTGATATTAATTCTCAACTACCTCAGAAGAAGAAAACCATACTTGGATTAACACGTGCTCAAGTAACGCTTCCAGCTATAGCTGCAGTTTGAATGGGTTGTCTCGACGTGGATGAACCACACCCTCACTCCCACAGAATACCATAGTGAAATAGCCAGCATAACGATACTGTGTTTCTTATAGAGTGTGACGAAAACTTGAGACCACTTATTCAGTTAAAGATATGTTCTATCGTAGACTTTGGTAAAGCAACGCATTGCACTTTGATTCTTAGTCAATGATAAACCACATGTAGGTACCTATAGGCCACAGCACTCACAATAACAGACTATGTTATCATTTTGTCATTCTTACTTCTGAAAAACGGCTAAGAGCGTGTCGGGCCACGCTCAGTGTAGGGTTCCGTAGTTTCCCGTCCGTCACAATAAGTGTTCCCACTTATGAGTTTAAAGGTGGGTATCCAATATATTCGCGGTCCAGCAGCGCTCCGCGCTCCTGCAACTGCTCCCGGCAGTGGGTACTGTTGTTTCCATCCAAGTTCAAAATGATTTTCCTAGAAAGTCCTTATAAAATTCTACTTTTCAAATTTTTTTCATATTTTTTAAACTTATGGTTCAAACGTTAGAGGGGGGGGGGGACACACTGTTTTTTACTTTTGGAGCGATTATTTCCAAAATTATTGACATTATCAAAAAATGATTTTAGTAAACCCCTATTCATTTATAAATACCTTTCCAACAATATATCATACGTTAGGGTTGAAATTAAAAAAAAATCACTTCCCACTTTACATATAGGGGGGCTATCCTAATAAAACATTTTTATTTTACCACTTTGTCGGCGTGATTGATACACATATTGGTACCAAATTTCAGCTTTCTAGTGCTAACGGTCACAGAGATTAAGCGAGGACGGACAGACGGACAGACAGACATGGCGAAACTATAAGGGTTCCTAGTTGACTACGGAACCCTAAAAAGGATTTACAATACCCTTTTCCTTTTATGTATGTGTGTTTTAGACAAACATTTGTGATCTTCTGCAGTCTAAACGGCTTGGCTGATTTTGAATTTATGTTATTAGTTATAGTTATAATACCAATATAAAATTCGTAAAACCTAAAAAGACTGTAAGCTGATGTAAAAATTTACATTCATTTTGTTATGTATAAAACACCACTAGCCTTCCGAGTTTTTTATTAGTAAAATTAAATTACTTATTTAAAAATTAGTTTGAAATCATAATATGCACGAAATATTTTTTCAGGATCTATGAATTCATTAAATTATTATATTCAAATGGCCATACTTTTACCGCCTCAACTTCCATATTATAGCTGTAAAAATATATAAGAAACGTAGCGTAGGCAGCCAGTGAAAAGATTATAAATGTATAGTATTATATGCAATATCAGTTACTTATTTATAAATGGTGGTCATAAGCGTGGAGTTCTAATACAATAAATAATTATTAATTGAAAATAAAAGATTTTATCAAATATCATTCATCAAATTAATTTAAATGCAATTATAGCCGAAGATCATAATTCACAACATAATGTCATTTATCCTTTTCCTGTAAAGTAAAATTCGAATAGGTATGGCACAATTTTTACGCTGGGTTTCCTGAGTATCCTTTTAAATCAACATCTTGATCAATCATATGCAATAAATAAAGTAATTGTAGAGCATAATAATTTATCTTCATCAGTACTTAAACACTCTACAGCTTGGAATCTGTCACTCACGCAATACCGTAATAGTAACGCTCGGCAGGTGATATGGCGATGCCTTCGTCGGACGTTTCAAGATTTTGACATTTATATCTAGATAGGTAGGTATTTTAATCCAGCACACACAGTCTTTATACATCTAGCTATTTGTAGACACAAGTCTAGTCTTAATTCGGAAAGGTTTTTCGGAAGAGTTCGCTCTCGCTCGATCTATGCGTATTAGAAACCTACATATTTCACAAGCCCTCCAAACTTTTTTAATTTATCATATGTAGTAAATCGGCAGTCATGTTTTTCACTTAAGTTTGAAATTTAAAGCGAACTCTTTTCACCTCACTCTGTCTGTTTTGTGTATCCCATAACAACACTTACTTTCACGTGTGTGTTACTGATAACCTTTGTTTTTAGACATTTTACAAGATAATGTAAATTATCAACTACAAAGTTTTTTTAATATTGTTAAAAATATTTCAATTTCAAAGTAAACTACTTGCCACAGAGTTGTGTATAATAAAGTTTACGGTATGGTAATTGTTTATTGGTAATTGTAACACACCCGTGATTATAATATTAATAAACCAGGGCTGTATACAATATCAGGTGGCCAAACCCAAGATGCAAAACATTTGTCACGGTGTGTTGATATCACAAGATAGCCTGATAACTTTTTTTTAATACTAATGTAGATTAATAAAATATATATTAGGTTCTTATACAAAATAGTATAATAAATGCAGACTTATATAGACATGAACATAATATGTACGTTTTAGTTGTTTATTGCAAACTTTGTATTAAAGTATAAATAATATAACTGAAGGTTTTTTTTTTTTTTTTTTTTTTTTTTTTTTTTTATAGAAGAGGGGGCAAACGAGCATGCGGCTCACCTGATGTTAAGTGACTACCGCCGCCCATGATCAACCGCAACACCAGGAGAATTTGGTAATAAAAACCAAAAGATAAGTCATGATTTTTTAGCATTAACATAAAATAATAAATATAACCTTCCCATTATAAGGATATTTTGTCAAGCATGAATCACATCATGAAATTTTTTCATGTTAACCGTTAAAAAAACATGGGCGTGGGAGCAAACATGGCATTACGACTTGAATAAATCGCAGACTTATTTTCTATAACATTTTGTACAAACATAGTCTTAAGAACAGGAATTGTTTATACAGGTTATCCTGTTAATGGTAGTCCAAACGAAATATGGCGGGTTCGGATATGCCTACGCAGTTTTTCAATATTAATAATCGTCTTTCTGTACACAATCTCTTTTAGACATCCCTGGTAAAAAAATCAAAAGATTTAGTTTGGGGGACCGTTTAGGCCACAACACAGGTCCTAGTTGTCCAATACACCCTCCAGTAAGCCTAATATGCGGTGACCAATAAGCCTAATCTGCGCTGAGCGTGGGTTCCTGCGATTTGTCACGCAAGGGCGAAGGGACTGCATTTCCCGCAGCGCCGAAGCTGTTGCAGAAGTAACTTTGGGTCATTATTCCTGTATAAAATGAGGTTATGACTTTACAAAAAATCATTACTCGTAAACTATACATTTTTCCAAGGGGCGAAGGGTGGGCGGGGCTTCTCCTGCACCAACAATCTCTACCCACCTCCCCCTCCTATCCCCGTACGCAAGTACCGGATGTCTATAGTTTTACGGAATGGCATGAATTATACATATTAAGGTGATAAATTTTCGATAAAATCACGAAAATCAAAAAATCTTGAAACCTGTAACCATTTTAAATAATTTTTATTTTGGCTGTTTTCAAAGGGCACAATCTCATCTATCGCCACATTTTGCTTGAACTGCTATTAGTTCTGAAATGTTTCCTTGATGCATGGGTCAATCATTTACATACTTGCTCAGTGCATATTTAATCTAGCTATACGCCTGTATACTCCAAATCGTTTGGCATAATCAGGAGTAGCTTAGGCCACATTTAGCCGAAAAATATGCTTGGTTTGATTTAGGTTTTAATGTTTTAATAAAGATTTAAGTTTGGAAAAGAATGTTGTAGTTATATAAGTGGATAGCTCATTTTCTATTTAATTACAAACCCAATATCCCATAAGGAGCCTTTAACGACAGGCCAGATATTATAACACAGTTAGCACATTCTTTTTCATATAAGTCTCATATAATCATTGAACATATACGTCTCAAAATAACATGGGATATGCTTTATGTTACAAATTTGTGTCTGAAGTCGAGTCTTTGCTGAACAGAGTCTCAGATTGGGGACGACTAAATCTAGTCCAGTTTAACCCCAGAAGACACAAGCTTGCGCGTTAACCGCTAAAAAGAACCCCTTTGTCGTATCCCCTCAGTTTCAAGTGCCTTGAAACTGAGGGGATACGACAAAGGGGTTCTTTTGTTGCCTCAGCCAGTATCGGAATCCTCGGCGTCGACATATCGAGTGACGTGCAGTTTCGTGGTCACTTGGAAGGTAAGGCCAAATTGGCCTCTAAAAAGCTTGGTGTGCTCAGCAGAGCGGGACAGTATTTCATGCCGGCACACCGCCTGCAACTTTACAAGGCGCGGGTTCGGACGCACAAGGAATACTGTTCCCATCTCCGGGCTGGGGCTCCCCAGTACCAGCTCCTTCTACTTGACCGCATCCAGCGCAGAGCGGCTCGAATCGTCGACGACCGAGTGCTTTCCGATCGGCTCGATTCACTGGCGCTGCGAAGAGATGTTGCATCTCTTTGCGTATTTCATCGCATCTTTCACGGGGAGTGCTCTGAGGAATTGTTCGGATTAATCCCAGCCGCCAAATTTCGTAAACGCACTACACGGCAAACGTCCCGATACCATCCACACCCTCTGGATGCTTGGTGGTCCACCACTGTACGTTTCACAAGGAGTTTTCTTCCACGTACAACCTCTCTGTGGAATAGTTTACCACCGGCGATTTTTCCGGACCGATACGACCTGGGGACCTTCAAGAAAAGAGCTTACTCCTTTCTAAAGGGCCGGCAACGCACCCGCAATTCTCCTGGTATTGCGGTTGATCATGGGCGGCGGTAGTTACTTAACATCAGGTGAGCCGCATGCTCGTTTGCCCCGTCTTCTATAAAAAAAACATTATTGACGTGATTTCAAATGTTTTGCTTTACGTTACATTTTGATAGTATTCGCGAATAGCTTCATCAAATATTGCCAAAGTCATGCATCTGAAAATGCATTATATTACGTACTTGGCATCAAGCAGCTGCATAGTTTCAGAAACCCTTCAAAAATACTTACTTTGAAACACGTAAGTCACAAAATATAAAAGAACAGGATTCTACTAGGTGGAAGGTCCGTCTTGGTAATACACTCTTACCTGTTTCTATCGCCAAGCAGCAGTGCGAGTTCAGCTGTGTTCCGATCTATAGGGTAGAAAGCCAGTGCGATTACAGGCTGTAAAGCATCTCAGTCCTGAGAAGTGAAATTGCATCTGTAGCCTTCTTTGTTTGAAGCTGTTTGCAGGTGTCCATGGGCTGCTGTGGCCACATATATAAGGCGGATTGTAAGTTTGTTTATAGTTTAATTTATAAAAAATATGGACAGTAAGCTAAATTTAATATATCATTAAAGGTCTTACCCTCTCAGAAATGAGAGGAGGCCTGCGCCCAGCAGTGGGACGTATATAGGCTGTAACTTTACTTAACTTTTTAAAGGTCTTAAATCTAACAGAAAAGATGAATATAGCAAAACGAATAAATTACTTATTAATGGTTATTTAATTAGAATATCTCAATAAACCCATCAAGTCAGATTACTCTAGGTTTAACTAACAAATGTAAAATAAAATTGCTCGTCCTTCCCTTCGATACATATACCTAAGCCCATTTCACGTACGATCGAACGTCTTTTGTGTGCCCTGCCATTTTATGGTTTTCATCAATTGCCGTTTTCGTTTGCGCGGCGGGTCGTAAAAGAAGTATATGTAGAAATGTAAAATAACTTTGTGTTTGATTTTCTGAAAGATTTCAGTATATTTAACAATATATGCTTGGAATAATATTCAATGTTTATTATGAATACTAAATATACTTGGAAAATGATTTCGTGTTGTTCACATTTTTAATTTATTATGTTAATTTGTTTAGTAGAGCATGTATTATTTAGTTAATTTATGTGGTAGCTCAGATGCTTAATGCTCGCTGTAAATATAACAGAAAGCGAGTAACCCGGGTTCGATCCCCGCCGGCACCAATGAAATTGTTAATTAAATTTTAAGTGCTGATTTACCACGTGCTCGGCGTATAAACATCCGTATGTCCATCCATCCGATTACAATGTGGAGTTCTCCAAGGCAGATTGCTTTGAAAAGGTAAGTCAGTGCGCTTTACGGTCTTCCGCTACATCACTACTTACAGTCAGTTTGGACAGTAGTCAAACAGTAAGAATCATTCAAGACAGAAAATGGTAAAGCAAGACAATTTATATAGGTATAATATTATGTAATCAATAGCGGCATAATGTGGCCTATTATGGTAATTTTTAATTGTTCAGAATGTTCATACAAATACACAGTGATACGATATGACTTCCATTAGGGTATTTATTCGTACTACTACAAAAACCGTGCTTTTAACGTATGAATCCATTTAATTATATGGAGTGATATACTGCCAATTACGAAATTAAAAAAGATTGGGTGCAGCCTTAAGTAATTGGTTTGTAAACTGAAAATTATGATGTTTTAACATGTGCCTCGAAAATCAAATAGCTTTGAATTGCGTGATCATAACATGTGGTCGCGGTAATGATTGCTAAATTTACATCCGGAATAAAGGGCCAGAAAATGGTGACTACGAAAAATGCGAGAGTACCCGTTTTTTCCGCGCAACCAACATCTTAACCAACATTTGAGGCAGAAACCTCAGTAAAAGTTAACTGCTTCTTATGCGCCTTAAATGTTTTTAGTTTCAAGTGATTTAGGAATGCATATATGTGTGTAAGTGCGAATTCAAACAATGAGTTGAGCATGGTGTTGGTTTGGCATTGGCATCGGTGTTTAAAATGTACTGTGCTCACTGTCTGTCATTATTGATCATAGATTGTCTTGGAACCTTCTAGCAAGCCGAGATGACTAAAGGCAAATTTGGCTTAATTGCGCACGCCACATACGTAATATTTTGTGTATAAAATGAAACATGCTTATTCAGAACGTGACCTAGAGGTATTAAGTAAGCATGATTGCCCATTTTTAGGAAGTGTTTGCCAAAGTCAATACACTTAGCAAGCAGGATCGGCCATCACAGTGCCAGGCTTTTACCATTTTGAAAAACACACATTTTAAGGAAATACGAGCATAAACTATTTCAGAATTTATTCAAGCACACGGATACGGTAAAGAATAAGAAGTGTTTTTGAAATACGTACAATAAAGGCTTACGAAGCCTTTTTTGCATCCGTACAGCTTGGTGCCATCCATGTACGCTGTCATCGTTAAGAAGTAAATGCTAAGAACAATAATAACGAAAAAAATTCAGGGGCAAAAAATGAACGTGTTTTTAAATACATAAAAAAGACGAAAGGGTTTTCTTTCAAAAGCATTAAGTTGCTTGCGTTATGTAAATTGCGACTGTTTTGAAAACGTTGCATCGTTATTGTTTTCAATTTATCTCTCTGCTGTTCTTTTGAATACAATAAGAGGACTAACTTGCATGGTTTTCCTAGTACCATTAACATCATCATTGCCACTGCTAAACAAATAAGTCCCTGCTAATGTAATAAATACAAGGTTCTGTATCACCTGCATACCTGATCGTCTTACCAGATCGTCACTCTATCAAGTGAAGATACGTCCAGCACTCTTCTTGCTGGTACGAGGCAGCCACTCAAAAAGCTTTCTTCCATATCGGTTGTTATCCGTAGTACCATAAACCGTTCCGTTAGAGCCTAATTAGGTCCAATGCTGAACGTAGACCTCCCCCATATATTGCCTTATAAGGGGATATTTGCCATAGTTGCTAAGCTTGGCAAGCGGGTTGGGAATTGTAGTTTTTATTTTTAGTCGTAATACGGGACACTCTCCTGATTTGTTTCCCTCTGCCGCCTCTTACGACACCCACAGGATGATATGGGGTAGTGGATATTTTTACACCGTCCTTATAATACGTTCAAATTACACCCTTACACACATTTATATCTGTTGTGATAACACAAATATAAAGTTAACGCTAATATTTGTTGGTTAGCGAATCGAGATTTCTCGAAAAGTCCTTGACACTGTATACGGGCTTATCTAAAAAAAAAATATATATCATATAATGGTGAATTTGTTTAAATCAGGATGAATCTCGTACATGTAAAGGGGACATATGTAATAGTTGCTGCGCTTGGCAGGTGGATTAGTAATCGCCATGTATTTTAGTATTTCTTTAATTTTTTACTTGCTATTGGGCAGATGCTGCTATCCATTCCTTGGTTAGTTTTTCCTTCCGTCTCTTACGCCACTCCCAAGACGAAATGCTTAGTGGTTATTCTTTTATCGCACAGCCAATAAATGAAATTCGATATATTTTCTATGATGATATTTAAGTAAAATTACAAATGTGTCTTTAACTGCATTACGTCACAAGGATGTTGCTGGAAAATTTTGAACGTTGCGTCCGCTGAAAAAATGAAGTATTTTCAGTGTTTGTTGGCGGTCTTCTCGTCCATTACGTCCTATAAAGGTCTACTTGTGAACAAAGGCCTCACCCATAGATTTTCTCATAGAATGGATTTTGCCCCATTCCTTCGAAATATTTTATTTTTTACATTACAAACCGCTTCGCTGTCAAGCGTTTGCACTCACCGCCGATCACGTGCTAATTTAGCACGTAAAATTGGAACTGAATAGCTTCTGAACAATAAGAGCTAAATCAACTTTGTAAGATTTTCGATAAATCGGAAAAGGTTTTTGTCTACGTTTATTTTAGGTAAAGGAAAATAGAATATGTTATCGATTATAGTAAATTTATTTACATCAACAGATTCGTGTGCAAAATTCTAAAAGAAAAATGTATTATATATTATATGTTAGTTTTTGCACAGATAATCCGGATTTTTTGATATACGAAAAAAAAAACTGTTCAGGGCTTTTCGCTATGTGAAAAAGCCGTTTATCAGTTTATTTTAAATATTGAGAATTAGTAGAGTAGTGGATGCGATAAAAAACGCTAAGAGATGCAACATTTATGTAGTGTCAATGAATAAAGCCGATCCGAAAGAGCTCGGTTGCCGAGAATTGCATTCGCTCTGCGCTGAATGCAATCAAAAGGAAAGAGCTGGCACAGGAATCAGCTCAGAGATAGGAACAGTATTCCATCTGAGGCCGAATCTGCATCTTGTAAAGTCGCAAGCGGTGTGCTGGCATTAAATACTATCCCACTCTGCTGAACACGCCAAATTTTTGAAAGGCCAATTTGACCTTTCATCCCAAATTACCACAAAACTGCACGTCACTCGATATGTCAATGCCAAGGATCGTTTTCCCGAGAAATATAAGCACAGTTAGTGCATAAAGCATCATCATTGCTATTTTCCGAGTAATTTGGCCTCTCATTTCAAATTACCACAAAACTGCACGTCACCCGATATGTCAATACCAACGATCGTTTTCCTGAGAAATATAAGCACAGGTAGTGCATAATACATCACCATTGCTGTCTTCCGCATACCGATAAGTGTTACCGGTTTGCAACATACCATTGATGTGCAGAAACAAAAACGTTGATGATAGCATGCAGCCTTGTGCCAGCCGGAGCATGCATCGTCTACTACACCTTTGATCCTCCGATCTGCATCGTGATAGTGAAGGATAAGGAAGGACATAGCAAAGAAGCTTCAAAAGGAGCGCTTTGTGCAGAACTTGATCAAACGCCTGCGCTATTTCCAAACTAACGGCCAACGTCGCCACCTGGGGCTCTACTTGCAGAACTTGATCAAACGCCTGCGCTATTTCCAAACTAACGGCCAACGTCTCCACCTGGGGCTCTACTGCCCACTTATCTATTGGTAAGGTAACCCAGAAAATAACCATCAGAGCGACCCTGAGGAAAACCGTACTGACACTCACTGATCAGCTGGTGATCCTCGAGGTTTCTAATGAGCTTTAATTTAACAATTATTTGCATATGTTCGAGATAGTTCTTGACTACGCCTAGGGAGTAGAATTACCGAAAAAGATGCGTTAAAACCGGTGCCAACTCCGGAGTATACATCTTCAGCACAAAATGTGGGACTACATCAGGCTCACTCAAATTAGTGACACTCAGAGAGAGGAGTGCTTTACTCACTGAGCGCTGTGTAAACAGAACATCGTTCACGAAGAATTCACAGCGCGGGATGTTCAAACAAGTTTCTTACCAATCCGGCCAATGTGCTCTAACTTTGCCGTGGCAAAAATACTTTCTAAGGACCTGGAGGCGAAATTATACTTCTCTTATGTGTTCTGGTGTTAACATCCTGAGACGTTAATGCGTTAGCCCAGGCCTAACAGTATGCCTGCTTATGACTTGATGCATATTTACGCTAGTGAACAAATCATAACTAAGTTATGTTTCCGATAGGTACTATAGGTAATCAACGGCTACCTGATGTCTGTCGGGATAAGAGGTCAGCAGAAGGTCGAGCAGAACATGATCCTCCACATCTAGGATTTTCATGGGCGAAATTATCAGTTGTGTTTTACCATATACCAAGGCAAACTCATGAACAGATATTCTTGCATGATCGGTTAAACGTGAACCAAGCAATTCGGCGTGGTGGGCGTATAAATTGACGAGTATCACGATCTCTGCGGATGGGATCTGCTGTAACAAAAAATCTGTAGCCATATCGACGTGCCGTATAGCCGTATAGCCGTATAGCCGTGTTGTGGCGGTTGAGAATATGCACTACCCCATATCTTCCCGTGGGTGTCGTAAGAGGCGACAGAGGGACACAGAAAAGAGATGGGCAGCAGCATCTTCCTAATAACAACAAAAACATTACAAAAAGCTGCGGTTGCCAACCCGCTCGCCAAGCGTGGCAACTATGGCAAATATCCCCCCATAAGCAATGACGCAAATAAACGGCCCCCAGTCCCCGGCGGCCCCGCTATTCCTGGCTACGATGGCGACCATGGTAACGGCGGGGCAGGGGGTGCTAAGAATCTACGGTGGAGGTTCGGTTGCCACCTACGACGACTCGACCTGGCAACGTATAACGCACGCACCCTGAGGACCGACGAGAAGATACTGGAGCTGGAAGAAGAGGTAGACAAGTTGCGCTGGCATATTATTGGATTATCTGAGGTCCGAAGAGAGGGGGAGGACACGGTAATCTTCGAGTCCTGCAACTTGTTCTATCACCGGGAGGGCGACCATCTGTCTCAAGGTGGTGTCCGATTCATCTGATGTATGGATGGGACTGTGTCGACGAGGGTCACGTACCTGATACTCAGAATCACCAAACGGTATTCGCTGAAGGTCATACAGGTCTACGCACCAACCTCGGCACATCCCGATGAGGAGGTGGAGGAAATATATGAGGATATTTCTAGAGCCATGCATTCCTCCAAAACCCACTACAAGGTGTTGGTGGGAGACTTCAACGCAAAACTAGGCACAAGAGAACAAGAGAAGGTGGTGAGCTGAAGTTAGGGAAATTTGGAGTATGGCAACGGAACCGTTAGGGGCCAGCAGCTAGCTGACTTTATGGAGAAAGAGAGACTCTTTATGATGAACTCTTTCTTCCAGAAGTGGCCCCACAGGAAGTGGACCTGGTCGAGCCCCGACGGTTCGACCAAAAATGAGATTGACTTCATTACGACGGCCAGACGCCAACTGTTCAGTGATGTCTCAGTGATCGCAAGGGAGAAAACCGGCAGCGATCACCGAATGGTTATAGGCACACTGAACCTAACGTTAAGTTGGAGAGGTCTCGTCTAATGAAGTCAACGCTCCGTCCTCCTCGTGCTCTAATCCAGAATTCCGAAGCCTTTCAGCTCGAGTTACGTAACCGCTTTCAGTGCCTAGAAGATCGCAATGCAGTGGACGATATGAATGACAAGCTCGTGGAAACTGTCCATGCGGTCGGAAATAAGTTTTGAAAGTCCCGCCGCAGAAGAACACAAAAACTCTCCGATCACACTCTTAATCTCAAGGCTGTTAGACGGGAGATGAGGCTGCAATTGTTAACAGATTTGACAGCTTACAGGCAACTGAACAGACAGATCTCCAAATGCATGTGGCGAGACTTACGCAACTTTAATACTGCTCGTATTAAAGAAGCGATCGAGCGGAACCAGGGCTCCAAAGTCTTTGCCAGAGATCTGTCTGCCAGAAAGAGCCAACTGCCAAAGCTGAAGACTGAGTGTCCGTTCGTTTCCGAGACAACTGAGATTTTGAGTGAGATTGAGAGGTTCTATGGGCAGCTGTACACATCATCGTTGGAGCCACAAGTAAGTGTGAGTAACGATCCAAGAGCAAGGCTTATCCGACACAATTCCGATGATATCCCGGACGTCAGCCAGTCTAAGCGAGATTACAATGGCTCTCTAGCACACTAAAAACGGCAGGGCCCCAGGCGAGGCTGGAATTACAGCGGAGCTTCCGAAAGCGGGTAGAACACCGGTATTTAAAATCTTTCAGAAGCTCTTCAATTCCGTCCTCCATCGTGGCACTACTCCGGATGCGTGGAGCAGAAGTGCGGTGGGCTTGTTCTTAAAGAAAGGCGATAAAGCTCTCTTGAAGAACTACAGACCGGTTTCCCCTCAGAGCCGCGTCTACGTGCTGTTTTCGAGAGTCATTAAAAACTAATCGTCTCGCACGCAGACTCGACGACTTCCAACCTCCCGAACAAGCCGGTTTCCGAAAAGGCCTTAGTACCATAGACCACATATAAACCCTGCGGCGGATTGTACAGAGGACCGAAGAGTACAATCTGCCACTTTGCCTGGCGTATGTGGACTATGAGAAAGCCTTTGATTCCGTCTAAATTTGGGCGGTGCTACAGTCCTTTCAGCTGTATCAAGTTGACTATCGGTATATCGAAGTACTGAAGTGTTTGTACAGTAGGGCTACGATGGCTATTCGAGTACAGAACCAGAGTTCGAAACCTATCCAACCGCAGAGAGGTGTAAGACAGGGTGATGTTATATCCCCGAAACTCTTCACCGCTGCGTTGGAAGACATTTTCAAGCCACTGGACTGGAAAGGATACGGTATTAACATCAATGGCGAGTACATCACTCACCTTTGATTTGCCGACGATATATTCCTTATGGCAGAGTCGCTGGAGGACTTAAGCACTATGCTCAATGACCTCAATAGTGCCTCCCAACGGATAGGTCTTAAGATGAACATGGACAAAAAAAGATCATGTTTAATATCCATGTCACACCTATGCCGGTAGTTGTATGGAGCACTATGCTCGAAGTTGTTGACGAGTACGTTTACGTGGGACAAATAGTCCGACTAGGTAAGTCCAACTTCGACCGAGAGTTCAATCGACGGATTCAACTCGGCTGAGCAGCGTTCAGGAAATTACGACATATCTTCTCGTCAGTCTCTCAATCTCTAAAAACTGGATTGTACAAACAGTGCGTGTTGCCAGTGATGACTCACGGATCTGAGACGTGGTCCTTTACTGTTGGCCGTATGAGGACGCTCAAGGTCGCTCAGCGAGCTATGGAGACGACTATGCTCGGAGTTTCTCTGCGTGATAGACTCAGAAATAAGGATATCCGCAGTAAAACCAGAGTGACCGACATAGCCCAACGGATTAGTAAGCTGAAGTGGCAATGGGCCAGCCATATAGCTCAAAGAACCGATAACCGATGGGGAAGAAAGGTTCTCGAGTGGCAGCCTCGTACCGGTAGCCGTAGTGTAGGGCGACACTCCACTAGATGGAGTGACGACCTGGTAAGATATGCAGGAAGTCGATGGATGCAGGTGGCTCAGGACCGAGCTTTGTGGCATTGCTTGGGGGAGGTCTATGTTCAGCAGTGGACTTGTGAAGGGTTGTAATGATGATGATGATTTGGACGTGGTCTTTGAGTCAGTCAGTTTTGGCATTGCCACAATGGAACCCGTAGAAGCGCCCGTAAACGCGTGGATGGTTATCGCTGTCTACGCCTAGTTAAAGGATGGACAGGTCTGAGTCTTCTAGACTACCGAGATGTAGAGTACAGATTTTCTCTCTGACGTATACGCAAACTCAAGTCCGAGGCAAAAAGAAGTTTTTCAGTTTGTACCTCGGGTATGAGAGATACGAATTTCCAGCTGGAGAGAACACATGAGTCTTGGTGGGAAAGAACAGGATCAATTTCGCGGCCTCAAGATGGTAGTGGAAGGCGTTTAGGTTCGGGTGAAGTCCCCTGATATTACAGAAAATCACGGATAGCGTGGCAGGGGTCTCCTTGGTCTTGTTGCTCAGCTTGCCCGAAGCTGTAACTGTCTTGAACGGAGTTTTGCCCTACTCCACTCCGCCCTAGTATGCGGGGTAGCCTGAGCACCCTCGCTCAGGAATGGAGTAACTTGGTCGTGGATGTGGTACCCTCCTGGGGTAGTGTTTTCCTTAACTTCGCTATTATGTCATGGGAAGGGGGAATTGGGTCTCCGACCACCTGTTCTTACCATGTGTAACGCAGATGAAAACTTCTACTTCACGCTGGTATTCTGTGAGGTCGTGATACCACCCCGGTTCGAGCCGGCCCATCAATGGGACATCAAACTACCGCGTGGCCGAGTGTTTCTTACAAGCCAACAAAGAGGTTCGATACGATAGTTAATTATAGTATAGTATAGTGAATGAGTATGTTCGTGGTAATTTGCAACTTTTTAAGTTTATTATTAAGATAAATTAAGATAATACAGGAAAGAAACATTTTTTTACTAAACAATTTATTCTTCTTTTCAAACAAATGCTTAGGAAAGGCTTTAACGTGGGCTATAATCAGTTCTCAGTGTTGAGTGCTCTAGTTCTTCAACCTGCTCTGCCAGTCTAAGCAAATCCTAAATTGAAATCAAATTCAAAAAATTTAAATTTTATCGCAGAGTGAAAGAGCATACCAGCCATGGTTTGGTCGCTCCTGTAAAATAGCATCATGTTATAAACAGCAGTGCTACCGAGCCTGGGCTGACGCATCAATGTCACGGGATGTAAACACCAGTACTCTAAAACAGAAGTATGATTCCGCCTCCAGGTCCTTCAAAAGAGTAATTGCCAAGGCAAAGTCAGAGCACATGGGCAGAATTGGCGAGAAACTAGTTCGCTTTGCTTCTGGAACCCATGCATTCTGGTCTCTCACCAAGGCTGTCCAGGGGAATTTCTGTCAGCCATCTCTTCCATCTCTGCGCACGGAGGACAACCCACTGGCCCATTCCGCATAGGAGAAAGCCTTTCTTTGCATCCAATTCTCGTCCAGCTCTCGATGACGGAGGGAGTACGCTGCATCCCGAGGTGCGGTTCACACAGCGCTCGGTGCGCAAAGCACTCCTCGCCCTGGACATCCACTAGTCGAGTGGGCCTGACGGTATCCTCCCAATTGTGCTGAAAACGTGTGCTCCAGATTTGGCACCAGTCTTAACGTGTCTTTTCGGTTACTCCTACTCATACTCACTATCATGGAAGACGATTTTCGTCCACCCGATCCCTAAAAAAGTTGACCGCTTAGAGCCGTCCAACTACAGGTTCATTGCCATCACCTTCTTTTTCTCCTAAACAATGGAATCCATTGTGAACTGCCGGATCACGAGGTTGAGAATCACCAGCTGATTAGTGATCGTAAATACGGCTTTTTTCGTATTCGATCAGCTGGTGATCTTCTGATCTACCTGACCCGTGGACAGGTGGCGGCAGTAGAGTCCAAGGGGGAGCATTGGCTGTTTGTTTGGATATTGCGAAGACCTTCGGTCGGTTTTGCACAAATCGCTTATTTCGAAACTCTCATTTTCCTTAGATATTGTGCAATTGAATCACCAGCTTTCCTGCAGATTGGAGCATCAAGGTCTTTGTCGACGGTGCAAGCTCCGATTAGAAGCCTACTAATGCTAGTGTACCACAAGGCTTCGTGTTATCGCTGTTTCTTTTGCATATCAATGATATGTTGCAAACCCGCAAAATAAATTGCTATGCAAATGACGGCACTGGTGATGCTATGAACACCGGCCGTGCCAGTATTTCTAGGGAAAACGTCTTCGAGTCTTTGCTGAACAAAGTCTTGGATTTGGGTGACTAAATTTAATCCAGTTTTACCCTCAGTAGACACAAATTTGCGCGTTAACCGCTAAAAAGAACCCCTTTGTCGTATCTCCTCAGTAATAAGGCACACCCCTATTGCCTCAGCCAGTATCGGAATCCTCGGCGTCGACATATTGAGTGACGTGCAGTTTCGTGGTCACTTGGAAGAGAAGGCCAAATTGGTCTCTAAGAAGCTTGGCGTGCTCAGCAGAGCGAGACAGTATTTCATGCCTTTTACGTGGTAGAGCCATGCTGCAGTTATATTAGTAGTATAGTTATAGCACGAATGGGTCGGCTTGACCGGGGAAGGACCACGCTCTCACAGAATACCAGCGTGAAATAGTAGCTTAATGCTGCTGTATTTCGTATGGTGAGTGTAGAGAACCGGAGACTCTTTTTGCTGGAAATGAGGCATTCCATCTTAGTCCTCACGGGTGACAGCGCATCTGCATTGTGTTTTGTAATTGCGGATACATGTAGATGTCTACGGGCCGCAGCAACCACTTACCATCAGGTGGACTGTGTGCCTGTTGGTCACCCTATCCTATAAAAAAATGCTGGCACTCCACCTGCAACTTTACAAGGCGCAGGTCCGTTCACACATGAAATACCATTTTCATCTCTGGGCTGGGGCTCCCTATTGCCAGCCCCTTCCACTTGACCGCATCCGGTACAGAGCGGCTCGAATAGTTAACGACCGAGTGTTTTCCGATCGGCTCGATTCACTCTTGCTTCGAAGAGATGTTGCATCTCTTTGCGTATTTTATCGCATCTATCACTGGGAGTGCTCTGAGGAATTGTTCGGATTATTCCCAGCCACCAAAATTTCATGAACGCACTATGTGGCAAACCACCCGATACCATCCATACCATCTGGATGTTTTGCGGTCCACCACTGTACGTTTGACTAGGAGTGTTCTTCCGCGTACGACCTCTCTGTGACATAGTTTACCACCGGAAATTTTTCCGGACCGATACGACCTGGGGATCTTCAAGAAAAGAGCTTACTTCTTTCTAAAAGGCTGGCAACGTACCTGCAATTCCCCTGGTGTTGCAGTTGTTCATAGGCTGCGGTAGTCACTTAACATCGGGTGAACTATATGCTCGTTTGCCCCCTTTTCTATAAAAAGCACGATTTCAAACGAAATATAAACAATAAAAATATAAAATAATCCCATTGGACGAAGAAATAAAGCAATCTGTGAGAGATCACATTATCTTTATTCCAAAGATAGAGAGACGATTTTTAAGAGTTTTATATAGTAGAGCATTTAAAAAAATTACATAAAACAAATTAATTTCGAAAAATAAAACATTTCAAAACGTCCTTCTTTAAACATTATTTACTAATGATTGTGGCCAGTACGCACGATAATTAAAACCGGAGAAAGTATTTTTTTTCAATGAGTGTACTTAAGGCGTGCAAAAATCGGTCTAGTGCAGGCCATACTTGTTAGTATTCTGTACCATCAGTTACACACCTAACTTTTTAGAGATTGTTCATAACTACAACTATTATAAAAAATACTTCCACTTTCATATACATGATCACTTTGATTATGATATTTGATAGGGAACATCAATTTTTAAGACTTTTGCTCGACGGTTACTGAAACTAGCATAAAGAGGAAACACTTTTCAGATTTTTTTTCTTCAATCTGTTCATTATTGTCTATTATATTACAGATTCTCCGCAACAAATCATTCGAAGATACGATTGAAGTCAGAGATTTCGAGGCATATTATCGAAAATTTAATCTTCTAAACATATAATAAAAATGTGAATTGCAGATATCTGTACATTTTATATCAATTTTAATAAAAGTAACATTTCGCAATGTATTTTTTACGCTTTATTGACAGCCCTTACTAACAACGGAATGTCCGCTATGACGTAGGGAGGGAAAAATATGCAAAGTAATACGGACATTCGCGCGCAGCGATAAAGTTTTAATTAGCTTGCGTACATGCGATTTATTTAATTAGTAATAATTATGCAGGCTACTAAACGCCACCAAGTAGTAAACATCAAAGGAGTGCAACTTCTGTACGTAGTACTATTATTTATTATGTGTTATTGTTATGGAAATAAAAAACCTTTTAATTTTAATATTTTGGTATTGTGTAGCACAGTTACTTTTTTAAGTCGATTTTTGGAGATGTTCTTAATTATTGCAAAAGCTTATTTGCAATTTTTTTTAATATATTAGTTATAGTATACGACTTTGTATTTTTGTCTCTGTTTTTATCATACTTTTGGTGGTGGTAGCAAATATTAAACCATAATACCCTCACGTACCTTACGATTTCTGTTAAATTTGTCAAAAATACGAACATATCAAGTAAACCCGACGACAGTACGTTAATGTGTGGCGGGGATGGCCAACCTCTGATATTTTTATTAGTTTCATTATTCGGACAAATATATAAATTCAATCAACCGCAATCGGCTGCGCCTTATTTTAGCACTTCGGCCAATATATTTCGATCACTTAATAAAATCTGAGAATTATTTGTTTTCGTTCAGTTTTATTTTATCAAATTTTGCAAATAAGTTTCTTATATATTGGTAAACTGCGCTTTATTTTAAGTTATGGTATGGCATTAATTAACTTTCTTACATTCGATAAAATTTATATTTGATGAAAGCTTTGACCTGTTGCTTGGTTTGAACGTGGTAATAATATTGTGATTATTTTCCTAAGTTAATTGTAAAGTAAATTTCACGGACAGTTAATTGAAGCTTTGTTTACTACTTTTAACCTCCTTAATTCTTTGAAACGTCATGTGAGTCGAAATAAATAACGCGAATAAAGTCTGTTTTCTTTCCAACTGTTGTCATGTGTTTCTTTTTCAATTCAAATGCAAAAAAGATGTTAATTTATTTCTATTTGTATTTTTCCTAAGAAAACTAGCTATTTCCTTTGGGATTTTTACTTGTTATCAATAAAATCTTTTAAAATTAAATAAAATAAGTTTTTTGTCTAATCAGTAGGTCTACGAGAATACATCCGAATTTTAACGCTCCGATACCTCTATCTACAGGAAGCAAGTAATAAAAATAACAAGTAATACTTCGGAACGAACAAGTCATCTTCTTCCACTTAACAAAACGGGGTGATGTTTTTTCTTACATCACCTCCACATAAGAAATTATAAAGATAATTGCCTTTGTTTGTCATTTAAAAATTACAGTTGTAAATGTTCCTTGGTATTATCATTTTTTAAATATGAATTATCTTAAAATGTACCTTTTTTTAAATCCTATACCAATAATCTATTACTTTTTTATATGATCGGTAAACAATTTTTTTTATATTGTTAGGGTCGTACGGCCTAAGATTTCCATATAAAAATAATGTTGATTTTTTTACTGAAAATCTCTCAGAAAACAACGTTCAAAATATTTTATGACGTACGGGGAGGCTTAATATAAATGCCACTCAAACATTTGCAACCTAAAGACAAAAGCGCTGCTCTAGTGCCATTAGTCTCCGGTGAAAATAAAGATTTACGGATTTAGCCTGGAAAAATATGCAACTTTTATCAAAAGACATAACAGAATAATATTTTTACTTTTATGTATTTCTCGTTTAACGTTTTTAGAATATTTTTTTTTTGTATTTGTTGTAATTTTTCGTGTCCACCACATAATTTTACTTTATTCACAACTATGTTACCTGACTGCATACTCTTTTCGTGTTTACCAACATCACTCAGTAAAAACTTTAATGATTTCACAGCAACACAAAGGCCCTGCTGAGAGTACGCAGGCAATCTTCCGTCATTTATCTATCCATTACGGCCTATCAAAAATTTACTTCTGAACACAGGTTTCCATCATAAAGGTATTTGCTACAGTTGCCACTTTAGCAAGCGAGTTGGCAGCCGTTTTTTTATTATTATTTTATTGTCAGGAAAATGAATGCAGACATGATAATGCACTACACGTCATCCATCAGTCTGTGTGTCAATTATGAATTAACAGCTTTAAATGCAGCTATGCATGCAACATGCATAATTGACAATCGCATTTCGATAAATAACTTAATTGTAGCTGCTTCTCAAAGTATTATTATTACATAAAAATATATTTAGCTTATGAATATATATATTTCAATAACCTGAAATGTCGGTTACCGGCAAAATATTAAAAACGTTTAACGTATAGTGTTTTGTTTAATGCTCTTTCTTTTCTTATATGTAAAATAAGGTAAACCCTTTTTAAATTAACTCCAATAAGCATTTACGGATTTCGAATGCAGTTTATTTGGTGAACATCTTAGTTTTGAACATTGGCACAGGCAAATCCTCATTAATAGGGCCTTAATATAAACCTTTGCGACTGATATGATCTAATCAGGAAGTTTAGAAGAACAAATAAACGTCAATAGGAAAATAGAGGCATTTACTGTATAGAAATAATCTTCTTTGCTCTGAAACGATAATGCTGTAATCGAATCGTTTTGGGATTTGCTATCCCAAAGTAATCCGATTACAGCATCACGGCATCTGCGTCACGGCGTAGACATATAACAGATCATACGATCGGACTACGTAGACAGAATATTTCCTTCAAGTACGCGACTTCTATATTTTAACTTATTAGAAGCGAGTGTTAAAATACAATCTCAACAGGTGGTGTAATGTCTTAACTTCTTTCAAAGTGAAAATAAAGTTAAAAAGTTAATGTTACAGCCTTTATAATTCCCCAAGCTGGGAACTGGCCTCCTCTCATATCTGAGAGGGTTAAAGGCAAGGAAATATACGTCGCGCTGCCCCAATTTTAGCGAACATTTACATTCATTCAAGACATTAAATTTTTCTTACTTCTTTCCTTATTATGCAGATATCCTTACAATATTTTCCTCCGCCGCCAAGTACGTTGGTAAATCTACGCTTGAATTTGCAATTAACAATTATATTAATGTTAGCAGGAATCGAAACCAGGTTGCTAACATACTATGATATTTACAGCTAGGTCTCAGTCACTGAGATTCCATGGCACATAAAGAAAGAAAAGTAACAGCTATTAAACATTCCACGGCTGGAGATAATACATACATAGAGACAGAACAGTGCTATCCTAATATGTGTTGGTGGTTTCACTGTCCTCAAAAACTCCATTTGTATCCTTTAACATCCTTAATTTAGTCCAAAGCAGAATAGACTATAATTGTACTACCATGGCTCCGTGGCACAGTGCCCCATTGAGTTGGGTGGCTAGGGGCCGTGGTTTCGGATCTTGGACGGTAAAAGTATTTGTATGGTACATTAAGTAGATTATTATTTATTTCAGGAGTTTGAATTTTTATAATTTTCCGAGTGTTTTTGAAACTATAACGAACATTTGCTCCAAACTTGTGTAGGCTTTATGAATAAAAAATCAAGATTTATTTCAAAGTTTATAGTGGACGTTCTTTTCTTTAGCAACACCCGAATATATGAATTTAAGGAATGCGCTAATTTGTACATATAATTTGATACTTACTGATATTCATCACGTGGGCCTGCTGTTCAGCGTAGGACACATATCTCACAATGATAATCTGGTAAAACACTCAGAATTAAATTGATGCGTATTGCTAGAGTGTTTGGGTTTTTTCAGAGAGGCTTATTATATATATATATATATATATATATATATATATATATATATATATATATATATATATATATATATATATATATATATATATATATATATATATATATATATATCACGTTGAACGCCACGCAAAAAATCGAGACTTTCCGTTCGGGCCATGGGGGCCACCGGTGAGCCTTACCTAGTTGTTCCATTCAGGCCACGGGAGTCACCGGTGAGCCGCGAAAGAGGTTCACTGTAAACGGGTCTCACAAGCCACAGATTGCAGTTAATAAACAAAACACGTATGGAAGTAAGCCGCGTGGCCCCTGGGCTGCTCCAGACGACATGGTTTTCAAATCCCGTAGAAACTTATAGTTGTATCATAGGTAATGTCCTAAATACGATCTTAGTGACGTGCCTTATGTTTTTGTTTGAATAAATAGCGCGAATAAAACCAAAAGAAAATAATTAAATGTTTATTTCATTAAAAATAATTAAATTATCAATTAATCGAATTTACCATCTCACTTCTTTTACAACAAAAACAAATTAAAATAATTAACTCTTCATAAACCGAACATATTAATGCTATAAAAACTAAACTACCTATATAAATTATCATTAAATGTAACTTCAAATGATACTTCTTTTAAGAATCAAATTAAAAATCAACCATTATACAAACAAAATTATGAATGGATTCTGTTGAAACAAGGTAAGCAAAGAGAAGGTTGGTCTGGACATTTTTTGCAATATGAACTTTTTGGTTTTTGATTTTGCTTGTTTGCTACCCATGATTGGTACGTTGTCTGAGTAACATTGGCGACATGTCCTTCTGACGGTTCTTGCTAAACCCTCTTTCTTTTCCAGAGTATGTTTCGTTCTTTTCGGTCATTTTGTTCTTGGCTCTGGCTCATCTTGTTGGACTTTGCAAAAATCCATTATAACAAATCTCCGGAAATATATCATTTGTATATTTTTTTAGTTACTGATTTATATAGAGTTAAAGCATTTACCATTGCAGTATTTAGCAATAAATCAATAGCCAGTTTCTTATACAATTTTACGGATTTTCGCAACGGGGTCGAGTATGCAGTCATCTGGTCGGACAAGTCGACAGCTCCCTTAGCTTTGTTGTAGTCGATTACGATTTGTGGTTTTAATACACTTCCATGACGTTTTTTTACCTTTTTGAATTGGTCTGTGTGTTTGGTAGACAAGAGTAGCACCTCTCTTTTGTCTTTCCATTTCATGACGGTTATACCATCCCTGCTTTCCCTGGCAATGTATTCCCCTTTCTTCAGTTTGGTGGCAATGACACTTTTTGGTAGGCGCGTCCTGTTCTTGCGGATAGTTCCTACTAAATGGGTTTCTTTGTCAAGCAATGCTCTTGCAAGTTCTAAGCTCGTATACCAGTTGTCAGTATAAAGAGTGTGCCCTTTATTCAAAAGGTCACCCAACAAACTCATGACAACATTGTACGGAGTGGTATTTGTGATTTCGTTGTTTTTTCCGGAGTACACAATAACTTTGTAAGTATATCCAGGAATACAACATAGCTTGAACTCTTTAATGCCGTACTTGTGGCGTTTCTGCTTATTGTATTGGCGAAATACAATCCTGCCACGAAACGGGATAACACTCTCGTCAATACACAAGCCTTTGCCGGGAGTGTAGTTTTTCTGAAATTGTTCATTCAATCTTTACAAAAGATAGCAAATGCGATGGAGGCGATCTTCTTTGTTAGTATCATCGTTTTTCGAAAAATGAAGCATCTGTAGTATCAGTTCAAAACGATTTAGTCGCATAACTGTACGTGGAAATGGATGACCTATTACATAATTTGTTGACCAATATTCCGCCAACCTAGGTAATTTTGTGAGGCCGATGAACAGAATTATGCCAAAGAACTTTTTAATTTCCGTTAAATTAGTAGGCACCCATTTACGAATCCTAGCGCATCGATAAGCTTCTTCTGATTTAGCAATTTTGTTACTAGCAAACTGGTTTGTTAAATCAGCTATTTCTAGAAATAAACTGTCCGGAACCATTAATTGGAAGAAGTC
This sequence comes from Parnassius smintheus behrii, assembly GCA_036936625.1. Lineage (NCBI taxonomy): Eukaryota > Metazoa > Arthropoda > Insecta > Lepidoptera > Papilionidae > Parnassius > Parnassius smintheus. The sequence goes on from JAUPFT010000021.1 coordinate 29,212,009, forward strand.
AGTTGGAGATTTATCACGCATGCTTAAACAAAGGTTAGTAGGAAGGCCAGGATGCTCAGTAAAAGGGATTACTCTGCGTTGGTTACCTTTTAGCAATGACCAAGAAGCCGGTGGTGTTGTATTACCTGAACAATAAAAGTTTTATTTATGTAGCATAGTACGTATTTATCAGGTAAGAAAGAAAGTGAAAAGCTAACATTTATAAAAATAGATCTTTAGTAATAATTTAGTGTAAACCGTATAGGATTGATGGATAGTCATGAATTCACACATCAAAGGCGTAGGCTTTTAATATAAAATAAAAATTAGTTTTTATGAAAAAATAAAAGACTTACCAATGGTATTGGTTATAAGCTGTGATATTAATTCATCATCGCTGTTATCACTCTCTGACAAAAGTATTCGGCGGCATCTTCTCTTTGTAGGTTGATTTACATTGTCGTCTGAATATTCTATTTGAAAGCTTTGATTCAAAAGATTTACCTCAATATTTTCTAATTGTATTAAGTCCTCTTGCGATAGTTCAAAATCTTCAAAATTATCCATTTTGGGAGCGAAACGTATACCACACTAGCCGACCCAATGCCCGCTACTAAATCGTAGCCGCGTGCGTGGGCGATTACGGGATGAGGAACGCGTGGTGAGCCGCCGCGTGATCCCGCGGCCCCCGCCAACCGAAATTCTGTTAACCTTCCTAGGAGGCCACGCGGCCCACCGGTGAGCCTCTTGCTATATCTCTTAAACTAGTCCATAGATTTTGCCAATTTTTGTTTTCTACGCATATCATTGCATTTACCAAACTTTGGTATAAAAATCTGAAGTTGTGAAAAATTACGGATTACGTGATTTTAACTTGGCCCCAATGGAAAGTCATGAAAGGCCCACCGGTGCGCCGCGTGGCGTTCAACGGGATATATATACCTCGTTGGTCCAGTGGTTGTAGTAGTGCGACTGCTGATCATGAGGTTCGAATCCCGGGTCGGGCCAAAAAATTAATTATTGGGTTTTTCCATTCACACGGGCTGAAATTCAGATCAGGGGACATCACTCGAACCTAAACGCCTTTCACTACCATCTTGAGGCGGCGAAACTGGCTCTGTTCTTTCCTACCAAAACGCAGGTGTCCTCTCCGGCTGGTACCTCGCATCTCTCCTACCCGAGGTACAAACTGGGAAGATTCTTCGAGGACATCTGTTCTCTACGCCTCGGTAGTCTAGAAGATTCAGACCTGTCCATGCTTTGACTAAGCGTAGACAGCGATGACCATCCGTGCGTTTACGGCGCTTCTATAGGTTCCATAGTGATAATGCCAAAACAGACTGACTCAACGACCACGTTCAAATAGCTATAGATTCTTTGCTACAACAGATCCCATCCGCAGAGATCGTGATATTCGTCAATTTTTACGCCCACCACGCCGGTTCACGTTTAACCGATCATGCGAGGACATCTGTTCATGAATTTGCCTTGGCATATGGTCTAGCACAACTGAATACTTCGCCTACGAGGATCCCAGATGTGGAGGATCATGTCCCTGTTAGACCTTCTGATGACCTTTTAATCGGACGGATATCAGGTATCCGTTGATTACCTACGAAAACAGAACTTAGTTATGATATGGTCACTCGTATAAATTTGCATCACGTCACAAGCAGGCATGCTGTAGGGCCTGGGCTGACGTATTAACGTCTTGGTGTGCGAACACCAGCGGTTTTAAAAAGAAGTATATAATTCCGCCTACAAGTTCTTCAAAAGTGTCTTTGCCACGGCAAAGTTGGAGCACATCGGCAGGATTGGTAAGAAACCTGTTTGACCATCCCGCGGTGTGAATTCTTCATGCAGGATGTTCTGTTTACACAGCGCTCAGTGAGCATAAAACAGAAAACTCCTCTCCCTGGGCATCAACAATTCGAGTGAGCCTGATGGAGTGCCACCTTTTCTACTGAAGACGTATGCTCCGGAGTTGGCACCGGTTTTAACGCGTCTTTTTCGGTAATTCCACTCCCTGAACATCATCCCGAACTATCATGAACATATGAAAATAATTGTTAAATTCCAGAAAATTTCATTAGAAACCTTGAACGTTTTTAAAAGGCTAGCAACGTCTGCGATTCACCTGGTGTTGCAGTAGTTGTGCCGCGGTAGTCACTTACCATCAAGTGAGCTGAACTTTCGTTTGAAAGTTCTCCTATAAAAAAACTCATCCATTGCAGCGATTTGCCGTAATCGTTATGCTTTCCAGACGGATAAGCTGTCAAAGCTCATTTTATATGTAAAAAATGGTTCAACGTCGTTCGTGACGTGGTATCTTAAGCTAAGAGCTCGCTAAAATTTAAGGGCACGCGAACGAACCGAATTGAGTTCACGTCGGTACCGCACTACGTTTGTTCTTCTTTTAGTAGTTAATAGTTCTTTTTTAGTAGTTAATAGTTCTTCATTAGCGTTGGAACCTTGAACGAATTAACCACTGGACCCGACATAAAACACATATGTATGAAAACTCGTTCAACCAAGTGGAGAATAACGCACCAATGATTTTAATAGGTACGTTAATATAAACACATATACGACATTCGTAGAAGTTCACTCTATCTCTAATGCTTGAACGAAGTCGATAAAATGTATCGATGAACGACTGAGAAAGAAAAAGCGTATCGTAAATAAGCTGTAAGACAAAGGAAATAAAGAGATAATGAAGGTGAGGTAAGCTTCCGGTATTTAAATATTAATTAAAATAAAAGAAGCAGGACATTGTTACGGAATTTTTATTCAATTATTTATGATAAACGTAAAATTTCGTTAAGTTTAAATTACTTAAATATGTTTACTGACTTTAATTATGTATCATCTTTCTTAAAATGTGTTTCTTAGAATTTGTTTTGTTCGCTTGTTTTCTTTTATAACGAATTCTAATATTTATATACTTTTCAACAACGGCTTTCGTTAATTCTTCGACGTGATTGACGCCGTCGTTTTCGAATTTATGGAAATGAATGTCTTCGTACAACGGAAGTTGCAGCAATGTTTCTGTTACTTTTGGCATGAGAAATTCTGTTGTGAAATCTTTTTTTAGTCTTTTATTCTGAACACCCTTCGTAAGTTCGAGTTCACGTACTGAAAAATAGCTATGGTATCACTTGAGGGAAGTATCAGTTTTCCCTCGTCTTTATGAGCAATTCGTGTTTAAATATATTAAGTTGTTATAGTTTTTTGCATTTATAATATTTTTATTTAATTATAAAAAATACTATTATAAATTGAATGACATCAGATTGTAGGATACTGTTATATAAGTATTTTAAGTATTATTGTATTGTACAAATAACATCATCATTCATTCGGTCATATCGTCAAATATCGATATATTTTTTGACATGATCAAGCACTAGTCGACGTCATATTGACTCACTCCACAGTTTTAGTCATTTGTTCTAAATGGTATAATCCACACATTTTGTGATGATTGTCAGATGTCAACTATACATAGAAATATCGACTATGTTTAACATAGTTGGATAATACAAAATTTTATATTACATTTGATTAAATTGTGTGATAAATAACAATAAATGTAATAAAATAATGTACTTACGAGTGAAAAGGAATAGTGCTGTTTCAGCCGCTATAGTTTTTATACCATTTAAATGAAGATTTAGTCATTTTTGGGAGATGTTTTGTTGACAAGTAAGTGCTTGAGACTGACACAAAAACAAACGACCAAGGCTAGAATTTCCTGATTACTGACAAGACCGGTATAGGTACGTCCGCTTATATGTCGGGTCCAGTGGTTAATTCGTTCAAGGTTGGAACAAAAACCATTATATGAAATGAAAAAAAAAAACCTATTAAAACACGACAAAATGAAATAATAACCATAGTTTGTACCTATTTATATAAATAGTAAAATAGCCTGCACGAAAAAAAAAATAATCATTTCCAAAAATATGCTTGAAGTTTAATGATCTAAACATCGCTTGATGTTTTGTTAAAAGAAAAGATAATACTCAAACAGAATCCGGTAAATCCTTAGTAAGTTATAGAGGTAAGAGAATAATATAAGAAAGTATCGTTTTTCATTAGTGTTGATTAACACGTTCGCTCGTTTGTGACGTTTCAGTACCACGCAAGTCCTATGTCCACCCCGTTTTAGCAAATGATATTTCTGTATGTTTCTTTACTAATAAATTGAGATAAATATATTTACTGATGTTAGGTACATCAGGTGTAGTATTGTTATGCATGAAAACGAACGAGATCTGATAGTTCTCGTTGCTACCGTATAGTAAAATTTTGCTTCTAGTACGGAACGAGAACTAAAAGATCTCGTTGCGATCTCGTGCGAAACTTGAAAAGAAACTAAATAGTGCCGTGTAAACCTTTCGATGAGTACACATCAATTACGCTGTAGTCAAGATGGATAATATCATGACGAATCGCAAACGCAGTCGAAAAATGTTGGAACTTTGCTTTAGTTCTTCCAAATAAACAAACATGGTGATGAAAGTAATCTATCTCCAAAATCTTCATCTCTGTTCCGGAAAGTATTCAAACGTGTTCTTGGAGCGCGCAGTGAAAATATTTATGTTAGCCCGAATACTGGACATTCATACCAAGAACTTACTAATGTGTCACCATCACCATGCATCCAACGTGATACATCGAGCAGCATGGATCAAAATGTGGGTAAATCTAACTTACACACATCTAACTTGCCAGGTACCAGCAAACAAGGGTCTTCGCAGTTTGTACCGCCTAGCACACCAGATACGGACTGCATGGATTTACAAACTAAAAAGATAAAAATAATAGAGGGGATAATAATTCCAGCACCAAAATAAGCGCCTGTTTTTACAGATACTGCAATGGGCAATAATGATAGTTTGCCATTTGTGCCATTCTCTGGGGGTAACTCTACTTATGGTTCTCTCAGCAATATTTCGGTGTCAAATATGCTTACCCTTGATGATCTACATAATACACCAAAAAGAAATAATCGCACTAGTAAAGAACTATATTTATATTTAAATTGTGATAAGACACCAGAAGAACCACAATCAGATATGTCTGCGCCAAGTCCCAGTCAATTACCTCTTGACATGGATAAAGCAATAAAAGCAGAGTGTGCATCTACTTCTAGCGTTGTTATTAAAGATAACGAGACAATTACTAGTACGAGTATTAATAGCACCCACGAAAATGATCCAGTCATTGATACAAATGATGACAGCAGTTATGCTCCTAGCACTGCTTCGCAAAGTGAATCCGATATTACTGTTATAACAACCGAAGATGAATGTGATAGAGATAGTAAGAATCAGTTAAACAATGGAACACCTCAAAATATTACAACACAACAAGAAAATATTGCAGAAGACGCTGATGGAGATGAATGGGTCGACATAGAAGATACGACTCCGGAATTTGAAGAATACCCGCACGAATGTTAATACAATGTACCTGAAAATATTAAGACACCACATGAGTTATTTAGACTGTTTCTAACAGATGAGGTAGTTGACAAGATGGTTCTTGTGACTAATTTGTACGCGGAAAAATTTCTTACTAATCCAGACTAAAAGACAAAATCTCGGTTGCGCTATTGGAAGCCAATTAACCGAGAAGAGATTCTGAAGTTTTTAGATGTTGCCCTAGTTATGGGTTTGAATAAAGTTCCACACGTTAATGACTACTGGTCCAAAAATATTATGAATCAAAACGAATATATCATAAAATTAGTTGAGATCGATTCCTGCAATTTTAAAATTTTGGCATTTTAGTGATGACACTGTTGACAGGACAACCGATAAACTAAATAAACACGTGATGTGTATGAAATGCTTCTTGCTAATTTCAAGAAAGTTATTGTCCCAGGTAAAATCCTAGTGATTGATGAGACCATGGTGCCACGGCACGGAAGACTACAATTCCGGCAATATATAAAAAAATAAATCACATAAATATGAAGTGAAGCTTTACAAACTATGTACTGTCGATGGATACACTTGTATCCATCGACACACACAATATGCTAGTGTATACAAGAAAAGGACAGGATGGACGGGAAAATGATCATGGAATGAAGACCGTTTTGAAACTAATACAAAATTTAGACAAAAATGATAGGATTATTACAACTTTTACAACAGCGTAGAATTGTGTCTCTTTAAAGAGAGTAAACAGAAGAGGTTTACCAAAGCAAAAAATTTTTTTTTGTTGTGGCAAAAAAGATAAAAAAGGGCGAAGTAATTGGAAAGATGAGAAGAACCGGTGTAAAAGTTATAAAGTGGGTGGACAAAAGAGCAGGCTTAATGATTATTTTATGCGAAAATAATGGTGCAAAACTTATAACTAAAACAAGATCTATGCGAGGGAGGAAGGAGCATATAAAAAAGCCAAAATGCATATTTTTTATGGTGATGGCCAAAGGGGAATTGATTACAGTGACCAAGTGTCATCATACTACAGCACCTTGAAGCGGGGAAAGAAATGGTTTCGTAAATTTATGATGGAACTACTTTTTGGTACAGCTGTAGTAAATGCATGAATGGTATATAACAATAATAAAAAAAATAAGATAGCAAAGAAAATTTTTATTAAAAGCATCATAACGAAATTCACAGGAGTTCCTTTTTAGCTGAAAAAGATAATACGGAAGTGACCATTGAACAAAAATATATAGTGAATACCAAAAAGAGACGTTGTGTGAGTTACTGCGAAAAAGCACGAAGAAAAATGACTAGCAAAGAAGCGGATAAAAAGGCAAAACAGCTTAAAGGTTTCTGTGTGAAGTGTGAAAAACTATGTGTCTTCCGTGTTTTTATGAAAAACATTGACATTTTTTGTTTTAAGCAGTTAGTCAGTTGCTAATGCCTTACCCACTCTTTTATTATAATAAATGATTCAGTACCGATAATGTTGTTTTTCTTATTGTTTCCCATCACTATTTTTTCATCGGCGAAACGAGGTCTAAGAGTACTTGCATTTTTTTGCTATCCAGTGCGGAACGAGATACAAACGTTCTGGTTTTTCTATTTTGAAAATTTTCCGGTATTTTTTTTTAGATAACTTGAGGCGGTGATAACTTACTGAAAGGTCTGTTCATCTCCAATCTGTACATACAAAAAAAATGTAGGTTATTCAAATTTCATAGAAATATTGAGGTTTAAAGTAACCAAGTCGTAAGCGACTTATTGGATCTCGTTGCGTCAATCCTTGTGGATCACAACGAGAACTTTTCGATCTCGTTGCGTCATATTAACTAGATGCATAGTTGGGCTTTCGCGATGAACGTATAAACCAAACTCTCAATATTTATGATATACCGATAAACGGCTTTTTTACATAGCGTTAAGTCCTGAATGATTTTTCTCATATATCAACAAATCTAGATAATCTTTGAAAACAACTAACTTATGATATATAATACATTTTTCTCTTTGAATTTTGCACACGAATCTGTTGATGTAAGTAAATTTACTACAATCTTTATAATATAATCTTTATTGATAAACATATTACATGCACCAAATTTACAGTGGTCATTAGCCCCTAAACTAGGATGTAATACCTGAATTTCAGGTCATCGATGACTTATTCCATTCTCCTTTACCTAAAATAAACATAGACCAAAAGTTTTTTCGATTTATCGAAAACCTTACAAAGTAGATTTAGCTCTTATTGTTCGGAAGCTATTCAGTTGCAATTTTACTTGCTAATTTACCACGTGATCGGCGGTGAGTGCAAACGCTTGATAGCGATGCAGTTCGTAAGGTATATAATAAAATATTTAAATGGAATATGGTAAGGCGTATGTTCACAAGTAGATATTTACAGGACGTAATGGATGAGAAGACCGCTAACACCGCAAACACCGAAACAACTTAATTTTTCAGCGGACGCAACGTTAAAGATTTTATAGATTATAGATACATTTATACCATTACTAAAATATCATAATAAAAATATACCAAATTTTATTTATTGACTGTGTGATAAAAGAATAAACTCTAAGCATTTTGTCTTAGGAGTGTCGCAAGAGGTGAATGAGAAACACAAACCAAGGGACGAACAGCAGCATCAGCCCAATAACAAATAGAAAATTTAAAAAAAAAACTACCAATTGCGATTACCAATCTACCTGCAGAGCGCAGCAACTATGACAAATATCCCCTTTTTATGTACGAGATTCATCCTAATTTAAACAAATTCGACATTATATTATGATAATTTTTTTTAGATAAGCTCATATACAGTGCCAAGTACCTCTCAAGAAATTCCGATTCGCTAACTAACAAATATTAGCGTTAACTTTATAGATGTGTTATCAAAACAAACATTAATTTGTGTAAAGGTGTGATTTGAACCTATTATAGTGACGATGTTAAAAATATCCACTACCCCATATCATCCCGTGGGTGTCATAAGAGGCGGCAGGGGGAACAAATCAGGAGATGAGCAACAGCGTGTCCGTATAACGACTAAAAATAAAAATTGCGGTTGCCAACCCGCTTGCCAAGTTTGTCAACTATGGCAAATATCCCCGTATAAGGCAATATATGGGGGAGGCCTATGTTCAGCAGTGGACTTAATTAGGCTGTAACGGTACGGTTTATGGTATTACGGATAACAACCCATATGGAAGAAAGCTTTTAGAGTGGCTGCCACGTACCAGCAAGAAGAATGCAGGACGTATCTCCACTTGATAGAGTGAAGATCTGGTAAGAGGACCACGTATGCAGGTTGTACAGAACCTTGTATTTATTACATTAGCAGGGACTTATTTGTTAGCAGTGGTAATGATGATGATAATGGTACTAGGAAATTTATGCAAGTTAGTCCTCTCATTATATTCAAAAAAAGAGCAGAGAGATAAATTGAAAACAAAAACGATGCAACGTTTTCAAAACAGTCGCAATTTACATAACGCAAGCAACTTAATGCTTTTGAAAGAAAAACCGTTTGTCTATTTTTTATTTATTTAAAATGACGTTCATTTTTGGCCCTGAATGGTTTTCGTTACTATTGTTCTTAGCATTTACTTCTTAACAATGACAGCGTACATGGATGAGAGCACCAAGCTGTAAAGATGCAATACGAAGCCTATATTGTACGTATTTCAAAACACTATTTATTCTTTACCCTATTCGTGCCCACCATTATTTTACTAATAATTAATAATCGATTTCTATATAAGGTATCGTCAAAAAATAGTCTTAAAAGATATATATTAAACAATAAAATTACATTAACCCTTCAATCCCAATAAAATTCCAATGCTGTCGCATGCGCCTGGCAAATCCCGAGCGGTTGCATACGACCGCACCCACCCACAGCACTTAAAACCGTTAAAACATATATTTAGAGACTACTTTTCTTTGAAGAAACTCAAGTGAAATGAACTATTATTATATTATGTCTATGTCTATACAAAATTCTCTATCCTGTTGTCTAAACAAAAATCAGGTTTTACTACATTACAAAAAGATTTTAAAGTATTTTGATAATAAAAGTGCCCAGCGGATGTCGGCAGCGTGAAAATCACAATTATTTCTAAATATTACTCGAAATTATTTACGTAAAAAGATAAATAATATTCACACAAAAACTTTCATTACAATTTTATAATAAAACACTATACTAAAACACTAGAAAAATCCAAAAATCAACACAACAACATCCAAACGAAAATGGCGTACGTAATGAACGTAGAATATAAATATATATTCATAGACTAACTGTTTTTTATTCCACTAGAGGGCAGAAAATTTCATATTAATTCTATAATGTCAAGCTTCTTCATAGAAAAGAAGTCTCTCAATGTAAGTATTTATGGGTTAAATTGCTGTGGATGGGTGCGGTCAAATTTTACCTTTTGAATTTTGACGGAATATCGAATCGGTCAAGTTTGGACGCTTGGTGTTTAAGAGTTTAATAAGCATGAAGTTAAAAATAAATACATTTCAGACATTAATTATTATAGTAAATTAAACGCACAATATTGTCTTTCAAAATAAATAAATTCATTAAGAAAAGACGTGTAAAAATATTCAAGATGTGATAAATAATAGAAATAGGAGTCGAAAATATAATAAAAATTAAGATAAATAACATGATATGACAGATAATGGAAAGCGGTTTATAACTAATCATTTGAAACAATCAACGAAAGAACTAAATATAAAACAAATATATACCACAGTAAGAAATCCTAGGCCGAATACAATAGATTGAGTAAATAGAGAGTTGAGCAGGTTACTCTGGACACCTTTGTCATGCTAACCACAAAGATTGGGCAATAATGTTGCCTAAAATAGAAGTTGTTTAGTAATTAGTATCACAATAGTAATGGCTTCGCGCCATGTGAGATTCTTTATGGTGAGTCTAATGAGATGTCTTTCGACAAAATAATATTTAATAGTAAAAACAAACATAATGTCGAACAAATTAGACAACAAGTGCGAACGAATTTAAAAGAGGCAAGTCGCATTAGAAACACAAAATTTGATAAGCCTAATAGATTAATGAAATATCACACTGGCGATTTAGTAAAAATTACTAGATCTTGTAGATCAGATGCAGATAACAAAGTTATGAGTAAGTATAATTTGGCGTATGAAGGGCCTTATATAATAGCAGCCGTATCATTTGCCAATATATATATAGCTTAGGAAACCCAGATTTAAATGAAATTAGAGAAATTTTCAATGCTATTCATTTATTAAAATATTTTAAATATTTTTTTATATACGTAAATAAATACTCCTAATATGAATTGGTCTCGTGGGTGGCCTTTTGAAAAATAAATTTAAAGTTATTTTTTTTTATTTTTTTTTAAAGACGTTACCCCTACACTAGGACTTTCTCCTGTATCATGGGGGCAGTTTACAAACATAAATTGCGCAAGGACAAACATCCAGACCCGGAACAATTATTTGTAGGCCATACAAATACTTGATCAGTGCGGGATTCGAACCCGCGACCCCAGTGCAGTGCACTCATAGCTAAGCCACTGCGCCACGCAGTCTTCTGAATCACGATTATGAAAGTTACGAGCAAGACACAAAACAATTAAAAATAAGAAAATGATATAATATTAAAGATTATTTGTTAATATTGATTGTAAGATGATTTTGTAAAAAAAAATTATACAATAAATATGGGGAGTTGGGTCAGGTTGAATGGCTCGATCACATGTATATTATAAATATACTATATTAACAACATAATATACAATAAGTTTATCAAGATAACGGTTATGGTTTATCGCATTGGGACAGATGTGGTTGAAGGGGTGTTAACGGCTGCCATTCCCTGGGGTAGGGTGAAATGAAAATATATACAAATTGAAAGAGGAAGGAACAGATACATATTAGTTTTTTGAGTATAGTGCATATGCTCTCAATATAATAAAATTTTATTTCTACGACTCCAATGTGTTGGTCATTGACATAAAATTTGGGGCTAGATTGTGACGACCCATCATTATTATTAATAATTAATAATTAATTTCTATACAAGGGGGCGTAGAAAAAATAAAATTGCATTTCAGACATTAAGTATTATAGTAAATGAAAGGCAAAATATTGTCTTTCAAAATACATAAATTTATTAAAAAAACTAAATAATAAGATAATTGCAAAATTGGTTAAAATTGTCTATGTCATCAAAGAAAATTCGTGTATAAAAGAAAATTTTCCTTAGTTATGGAGGGTGTTTATGTATAGATCACTAACTTGTATGGAGGAGCTGCCGGAGACGCATACCCAAGGTGGTACATATATATGGGGTGGTCTAGTGCTCAACTGCTTGAAGTACTGTAGCATAATGACTAGTCCTATATTAGGGACTCAAGCTCCATTATACCAAAGCATTATTATAGAAGGTCTCCTTGATGCTTAAGCATTATCCTCTCAACCCCCTAGTGGTCTCATGAGACCGCGGCCATATTCCGTTAAATCCCTAGCGGTCCCATGAGGTTGCGCCCACCCACAGCACTTTAATCCATAAAAACTTATATATAGAGACTACTTTTCAGGAAGAAGTTTTGCACTATATAATCAATATGAAATACTCTATCCTCTAGTTCAATAAAAAACTATTATTGTGTTGAATTTGGATTTTTCTAGTGTTTTATTAGTATTTTAGAATAGTGTTTTATTATAAAATTTTAATGACAGTTTTTGTGTGAATTTAATTTATCTTTTTACGCAAATAATTTAGAATAATATATATATATATATATATATATATTGAAATAATTGTGATTTTCGCGCTGCCCACTGTCGCTCGGTATGTTTTTTTGTTATCAAAATACAACAAAATCTGTTAGTAATTAAGTAAAACCTGACTTTTGATTAGACCACAAGATAGAGAATTTTGTATTGATTTTATAATGCTAAACTTCTTCCTAGAAAAGTAGTCCCTAAATGTAAGAAATTTTTATTTGCTTTAAACATGGTAGTGCAAAGATGTTAACATAATGGTACGTCCTCATGTTTGACTTATAATTGTCATGCAAATTTAAGAATAGTTACATTTTAGTCTACTAAGAGCTAAAAATTATTTAATAGACTAAACAGAAAACTAATGGTAAACATGAGTCACAGACAGAACATTACGTGTCATCGTTTATAAATTGTATAAATATTTTATGTCAAATTATTCAAGTCATAAAATAAATTATATACAGAAAAGCTTAAAATACAAATAAGGTTGTAATTTTTAAAAACCTCTTGGTCATTTAAGTATTCCTGGACTAAATAAAAGCACCTAGTGAAAAGCCAGGAATGTAACTTTCTTTTAAACAATGGTAACGGCAGAGCTTTGAAACTTGGATGAAGCTTATTATAAATTTTAATAACCATACAATTTCAGCTTTGTCTGTATATTTGAAGTCTTATTCTAGGTTGCGTAATCCTATCTCGATGTCTGGTAAGTTTGTTTTTTTTTTTGTTCTCTAGTGACAAAATAATGAGAATGTTGTCGTACAAAAATACACATTTGTTTTATATACAGGCACGGTAGCGGTATGATTCTAAGTTTATTGAAAAGGGGTTTACAGCTTTCAAGAAAATGTACTCTGCAAATAGCCCTAATACATTTCTTTTGTGCTATGAAAGACCGGTTTACATCCGCTGAACCTCCCCACAATATAATGCCGTAACTTAATAGTGATGACACATAGCCATGGTAGGCCGATAGAGCAGTTTCAATGGATGATACATTACTGAGTCTTCGTAGTGCGTATACAAATTTATTTATTTTCGTACATAGATTGTCTATATGTGCTTTCCAGTCACAGTATTTATTTAAAGTAAATCCAAGAAATTTAGCTTTATTAACAATTGAAACAATATTACTGCAATAATCGACTAGCACATCCATTGACCTTGCTCTGTAAGTAGTAAACTGATTTCCATTTGTTTTTTGTATGTTTATTTTGAGATTGTTTTGTTTGAATGTAGCCAATCGAGTAAGTTTTAATGGTTTTAAGAATAATAGAAGATCTCTATGAAGTATTGGTATTACACTAGTAGAGTTGCAGGTTGAAGTCCCCTAAATTAAAGACATAATTGTAAGTTCTATGATACAAAAGCATTACTATAGAAGGTCTCTATGAAGTATAAGCATTACACTACAAGAGTTGTGGGTTGAAGTCCTATATTTTATTGACTTATGATAGTAAGGTCTATGATACAAAAGCATTATTATAGAAGATCTCTATGATGAATTAGCAGTACAAATAGTAGAGTTTGGGTTGAAGTCCTACATAATAAAGACATATAATAGTAAGGTCTATGAAACGTGGAGTTTTGTTCACTAGCGTCTTAGTAACGTGCTACTATGATACGTTGTTGTTTCATTTTATAGTTAACAACAATACTAATTTTGTTTCCAAAGTCGATAGGAATCATGTGGGTGTGTTGTGAGGGAGCGCCATCCGTATGATAGTTACATTGATGCTTACCGTTACTTGCGGTATTGTGTCTTGTGATGGATCTGCAGGTGTATTCCACCTGATTCGACGCATTCTTGTGGTTCTGGTCGATGGAGGTATGCGGGTACGCAGGGCGATGGAGGTAATGTCCGCTGGGATGCATGAGGGACCTTGGGATAGTGTAAGTACGACGATAATCGTATTGATGCTTGTTGCATTCTGCAGCATTGCGTCTCTGCGATGGTTGTTTGATGGGATGCTATTCTCCATGGCACTCTCTACGTCGTAGTTTGACTCACACCTAAGTAGCTTTGCCCAAGTCCGGTTCCTTCATTATGGGGCTGCAGACTGCCTAACCTCCATGATGTTTTATATAACAATTTAATAATATATCTCTGTAAATTTCCCACTTATGATTGAAAGCAACTTGTTGGTAGATGAGGCAAACGTGATCGAAAATGCATATACTTAACGTCAGTTACACAAACCCTTTCTGATGGCAAATTATTACTAACATCTTATAACTGCCTTTTGGTTATATCTGCCGTTGTATTGATATTGATAGCTGGAGGGAGGATCTGAGGAGACTCTCAAGGCTGCGGCCGAAAGCCGCACAACGTGGGACCCTATTCCCTTGAGGTGAGGGGTAGACTCATGACACGCTCTGCGGCTAGTAGCCGTGCTGATCATGCAATTTGTAGTGATGTCATACACTAAAATCATGTCTGCAGGAGCGGCGGTCTGGCAGATGGTGGCGCTCACGGAGGGTGTACGGCCAGTGTGCCTATTTGCCTACACCGTGTGACGTACATTCACCGTGGCTGGATTCGATCGTACTCTTTACGGCATTTACAGGCATTGACATGCGCGAATTCGGTCAATGTCTTTGTGCTTGCGCACTGCTAAGGGGCCAGGGCTTCTCTTACTGACTCGCCAGTTATTTTTTTGCTGTGGACTACGGTCCAGTTCCCGAATTATTATTCACTTCGGGGTTTATGCATAAAAATGGTTGGCGCTCACCGCGCACGGCTTGTGTGCAGTATTATGTCTCCCCCAATTTTTTTTAAAAGAAATGTGGGAGAGCGAATCCCTTGTATCGGGTATTTTTATAAATATATAGTGAGCCATTTCCAAACGGGAAGGGATAGTTAATAATAAATTAATGATGTAAGCCTGATACGAGTGGAATAGGGACATTTTATGTTCTAACTTTTTTCGAGCCCTGTCGTGAACGGGGTTCACTTAGCTTATAAGGCGTTACCAACAGCTTTCAATTCCTCTAGTGAATATTTATTCTTCCAAAAGACACCTTAAAGAACTAAGTTACTAAACAAACACACGAAACACGTAAGTAAGGGTCCTAACTAAGACGATTACGCCATAACATAATATTAGAAACGGCCTATTATTAAACCTTTAGAAAGATAATTTAGAAAGATCAAAACATATTTTATATATCCTGGTCAAATATTTATAATTTTAATATTAAAGGGGTAAATTCAAAATAAACAAATAATTTAATGAGGAAAAACAAAAAAATAAACCCCACCGCGGTAAGTGTCCCTTAGATTGTCTTGAGCTGTTTTGAAATAATACTAGTTTTTACGGAATTTATCGCGTATATTTAACTTTTTAAATACCTGACGTTTCGAACGCTTTAAAGCACTCATATTTATGGTCACGGCTTGAGCTGTTTTTATTTTATTTACTGTGTTATCTTTCTCCTAACAGATCAAGTTGAATCCCATCACAGGGCACAGGCTAAATAATAGATTGGACGATAGCGAGTGCATCGTCCAAAATTGCCACGTGCCACAGAAGCCATCTTGTTTGGTGATAGGGAAACACGCATACAGTCTATAAGAAATTCGTTCTCCATAAATAAATTTTGGCCCGACCCGGGAATCAAACCCGAGACTGTATTTTTCTACTATTTTCTGGTTCTTTCACCCGGATTTGAAGCGACAGCCTGTGACCACACCATTATCTGGCCCTTTATTCCGGATGTAAATTTAGCAATCATTACTGCGACCACATGTTATTGTGACGGCCCAATATTATTATTAATAATTAAATTCAATATAAAGGGGCGTCAAAAATAGTCTTAAGAGATATATATTAAACAATTAAGTTAAATTAATAAACATAAAGTTAATATATTTCAGACATTATCCCAATAACATAGTAAATTAAAGGCAAAATTATTGTTTTTCTTAATAAATAAATTTATTTAAAAAAAAAAAAAACTTGGTAAAAATATTTAAAATAATAGAAATACAAGTCAAAAAATATTATAAAATTAAGTTAAATAACGTTTATAAGATAATTAGAAAATTTGTTAAAAATTGTTTAAGTCATGGGAGGTGTTCGTGTATAAAAGAAAATTTTTCTAAGCTGTGGAAGGAGTTCACGTATAGATGAAATTTCCTAAGTTGTTGAAGGAGTTCATGTATTAAAGAAAATTTTCCTAAGTTATGGAAGGTGTTCACGTATAGACGTCTTGTATGGAGGAAGCTGCCGGAGATACATACCTGCAGTTGTACATATATATGGGGTGGTCGGGAGCCCGACTGCCTGAAGTACTGTAGCACAATGACTAGTCCTATATTAGGGACTTGTGATATTAAACTCAATGATACAAAAGCAATACTATAGAAGGTCTCCATGATGAATTTGCATTACAATAGTAGGGTCGTGGGTTCAAACCCTATATATGAATTACTTATGAAAGTAAGGTCTATGATTCAAAAGCAATACTATAGAAGGTCTCTGTGATTAATATGCATTAAAATAGTAGGATCGTGGGTTCGAACCCTATATATGAATGATTTATGAAAGTAAGGTCTGTGATTCAAAAGCAATACTATAGAAGGTCTCTATGATTAATATGCATTACAAGTAGGGTCATGGGTTCGAATCCTATATATACATGACTTATGAAAGTAAGTTCTATGATACAAAAGCAATTTTATAGGAGGTCTCCTTGATGCATAAGCATTGTATGGGGTGGTCGGGTGACTGACTGCTCCTAGTACTGTAGCAAAATTACTAGTCCTTATTAGGGATTTGAAAAGGAATATTATGGTGGCATGTGTGCTGCTTCACGAGCAATTGGTCCGAGGTAAACTTGGACTCGCTAACCGATGTGTCCTAGACATATCATCTTAGTGTCGGTGGTAAGCGGGTTTGTTGTAGCAATACGGCTTTCCCGTGGACATCGCACACCCATACCGTTTGTGGGCGACGTCGTTGCGCATAGCGATGTGTCGTCTATCTTTCGGATGGGGATGATGAGTGTGTTTGGTAGCACTTTTAAGTGTAACAGGCATACTCAGCTTCATGTCTTAGTGCATTAGCGCTATGATACGTGGAGTTTTGTTCATTGGCGTCTTAGTAGCGTGCTACTATGATACGTTGGTGACATTTTTTATATAACAACAATACTAACTTTGTTGCCAAAGTCGATAGGAGTCATGTGGGTGTGTTGTGAGGGTGCGCCGCCCGTATGATAGTTGCATTGATGCTTACTGCTACTTGCGGTATTGCGTCTTGTGATGGATCTGCGGGTGTGCTGCGCCTGATTCGACGCATTCCTGATGTTCTGGTCGATGGAGGTATACAATTAACATCTTAGTGTCGGTGGTAAGCGGGTTTGTTGTAGCAATACGGCTTTCCCGTGGACATCGCACACCCATACCGTTTTTGGGCGACGTCGTTGCGCATAGCGATGTGTCGTCTATCTTTCGGATGGGGATGATGAGTGTGTTTGGTAGCACTTTTAAGTGTAACAGGCATACTCAGCTTCATGTCTTAGTGCATTAGCGCTATGATACGTGGAGTTTTGTTCATTGGCGTCTTAGTAGCGCGCTACTATGATACGTTGGTGACAATTTTTATATAACAACAATACTAACTTTGTTGCCAAAGTCGATAGGAGTCATGTGGGTGTGTTGTGAGGGTGCGCCGCCCGTATGATAGTTGCATTGATGCTTACTGCTACTTGCGGTATTGCGTCTTGTGATGGATCTGCGGGTGTGCTGCGCCTGATTCGACGCATTCCTGATGTTTTGGTCGATGGAGGTATACAATTAACATCTTAGTGTCGGTGGTAAGCGGGTTTGTTGTAGCAATACGGCTTTCCCGTGGACATCGCACACCCATACCGTTTGTGGGCGGCGTCGTAGCGCATAGCGATGCGTCGTCTATCTTTCGGATGGGGATGATGAGTGTGTTTGGTAGCACTTTTAAATGTAACAGGCATACTCAGCTTCATGTCTTAGTGCATTAGCGCTATGATACGTGGAGTTTTGTTCATTGGCGTCTTAGTAGCGTGCTACTATGATACGTTGGTGATATTTTTTTTATATAACAACAATACCAACTTTGTTACCAAAGTCGATAGGGATCATGTGAATGTGTTGTGAGGGGGCGCCATCCGTATGATAGTTGCATTGATGCTTACTGCTACTTGCGGTATTGCGTCTTGTGATGGATCTGCGGGTGTGCTGCGCCTGATTCGACGCTCTCTTGTGGTTCTGGTCGATGGAGGTATACGGGTGGTGATGTCTGCTGGAATGTATGGGGGACCTTGGAATGGTGTAAGCCCGACGATAGTCGTATTGATGCTTGTTGCGTTCTGCAGCATTGCGTCTCTGCGATGGTTGTTTGGTGGGACGCTATTCTCAATGGCGCTCTCTGCGTCTTGGTTTGACTCACACTTAAGTAGCTTTGCCCAAGTCGGGTCCCTTCATTGCGGGGCTGCAGACTGTCTGCCCTCCACGATGTTTTATATAACAACATAATATTATATCTCTGTAACTTTCCCACCTTTGAATGATTGAAGGCAACTTGTTGGTGGGTGAGACAAACATGATCGAAAATGCATTTACTCAACGTCAGTGACTCAAACCCTTTCTGATGGCGAATTATTACTCTTATCTTATAACTGCCTTTTGGCTATATCTGCCGTTGTATTGGTTGGTGGAGCATATGTGTCGACCTCATGCGGGTGGTAGCTGGCGGGAGGATCTGAGGAGACTCTCAAGGCTGCGGCCTAAAGCCGCACAACGTGGGACCCCATTCCCTTGAGGTGAGCGGTAGACTCATGACACGCTCTGCGGCTAGTAGCCGTGCTGATCATGCAATTGGTGGTGATGCCATACACTTACATCACGTCTGCAGGAGCGGCGGTCTGGCAGGTGGTGGCGCTCACGGAGGGTTTAAGGCCAGTGTGCCTATTTGCCTAAACCGTGTGACGTACATTCACTGTGGCTGGATTCGTTCGTATTCTGTATGGCGTTTACACGCATTGACATGCGCGACTTCGGTCGATGTTTGTGCTTACGCACTAACAAGGTTATTTTGCTGTGGACTACGGTCCAGTTCCCGAATTAGCGTTCCCTTCGGGGGGAGTGCATCAAAATGGTTGGCACTCACCGTGCACGGCGTGTGTGGGGCCGTGTACCTCCCCTACATTTTTTTTAATAAATGTAGGAGAGCGAAGCCCTTGTATCGGGTATTTTGTATAAATATATTGTGAGCCTTTACCAAGCGGGAAGGGATAAATAATAAATTAATAAAGTTAACCTGATACAAGTGGAATAGGGACGTTTTATGTTCTTAACCTTTTTCGAGCCCTGTCTTCGCGAACGGGATTCACTTAGCTTATAAGGCACTACCAACAGCTTTCAATTGCTCTAGTGAATATTCATTCTTCCAAACGATACCTAAAAGAACTAAGTTACTAAACAAACACAACGTAAATAAGGGTCCTAACTAAGACGATCACGCCAAAATATTACAAACGGCCTATTATTAAACCTTTAGAAAGATCATTTAGAAAGATCTAAACATAATTTATTAATCCTGGTCACATATATATAATGTTATTTAAAAGGGGTTATATTTAATATTTTAAAATTTTTATATAGAGGGGGGGGGGGAATCGTTACAATTTGGTGCCGTGACCAGGATTTATTTTAAGGAAGGTCGTCTATTTAAGAATTATTAAGTAGGCATTATGCCTACAATTTGTTGTCCGTGAAATGGAGAGGTGTCTTGGAGGATGGTGTTTGCTGGGGTGGTTGAGAGTCTGGGGGTGGGGCTTTAATATTCATATCTTTTGTTTGTTATAGATGGTGTGTGCATAGTTAACTAAGATAAAATAAACTAAAAGGTGAAATAAGTGAAAAGTACTCAGTAACATTTGTATAAGTGAAAGACATAACAGTGCTAAAAACTGGAAAAGTATAAAAATATAAATATGGCTAAAACAAAGAAAAGTTCAAATTTAGTGAAGGCTAAGCCTAAAAATGAATTAAAAATACTTCAAAAATTATTTAAGAATGTAGTGAAAACTTTTGAGGTTAAAATAAAAGATCTTGAAGAGAAGTTTATCAATCAAACGAAAGATCACCAAATTAAAGTAAAACAATAAGAGGTGTACGGGGCGAGCACCTCATTTGTTACTGACCCTAAACAGAATATTGTATATAATATACATAATGTGACAATAAACAAGCCGAAATTTGAAAATGGGAATACTCATCCAGTAACATTTTAGAAGATCTCACCAATTATTTAAAGAAAGTCCCATCTAATGGACTTGAAATATCAATAGCTCAAGAGTGATTCTTGAGTCGAATTAATAGTGTGCGTTGGACAACTTTTGATGATTTTAAAGCAGACTTTCTAAGAGTATTTTGGGGTGAAGAGGAACAAAATAAAGTAAGAAGATTCCTTGTACAAAATAAATGGAGTAGATATACGCACCCCACCATGGTTGGTTACTTTCTTTATGTCATTGAAAAAGCACAAACATTATCATATCCGATACCAGAAAAACAATTAGTTGCTGATGTTATTAGACATTATCCTAAAACAGTGCATCAGTTATGGAGAATAGCTAAAATTGAGACAATAATTGAGACAACAGATTTCTTGAGAAATTTAGATGACATTGAAAAACAGGAAGAAGATCGTGAACCTTACAATACTGAGAAAAAACGAAAATTTAATAATAAAGCTGAGCGAAAACAAAAAGAAATATCTCAAATAAATCATATAAATCATGGCGGAAACCTGAAGAAGGAAGAAAGGAGGTTAACGAAATGAATGAAATACAAGTCACTAACGAACAAGTAAATGTTTCGGCTCCCGAGCCAAATTTAGAGCAATAGAGGTCGAACTAGTTCCCCGTTCGATCCCTTATAATGTACAAGGGAACAAAGCATTAAATATATTATTAAAGCTGGGTTGGAGACCTGGTCAAGCACTTGGCAAAAATAATAGGGGTTTGCGAAAACCTATTTCTTTAAAAGCAACTTTTAATAGAGAAGGACTTGGTTATAACAATAATGTAAATAGTATAATTAAGACTTTAAAAACTAAATCAGATTTGCTCATAACGGAGTTATTCGTGCAAACTGTTTTCGAGGAAGACGAAGATAAATATCAAAAGGAATTTATAGGGAATATGAGGTCTGAACTTAAAGTTTCAATATTTGATAAAGAAATTGATGCGCTTCTCGATACTGGGAGCGATATTACATGCATTTCAGAGAGTTTATTTTTACAAATTAAAAGTGGTAATCACAAAATATCAGTAATTCCAGTTAAAGCAATGCAAATAAAAGGTGCTGTGGGGCAGCGCAGCACAAAAATACAACAGATGATCATATTGCCTATAAAAATAGATGAAGTAGTCTTTGAAACACAAACTTTAATTGTTAATAATTTAATAAGACCATTAATATTGGGCTTTGACTGGCTCAAGAAAAATAAAATATTGATAGATTTTAGAAATACGGCAATTGGTATAGAATTTAAGTTGAAAAACAAAGACTACTTCATACCGTTTAAATATAACTGTAATTCAGTATTATATAACAATTGCGTTGAACAAAGTACTGATGATCCTTTAACAAATATAAAGATAGGATCAAAATTGGAGGCCTCTGAAAAAGCTAAGCTAAGTAAGGTTTTGGAAAAGCATAAGAATATATTTTCGAGCAAGTTGGGTAGAGCGAATTGCTACGAACATAAAATTGAAATGATCGATGATGACCCTATAGTTACTAGAACTATAGTTCTTATCCGATTCCATATGCCTATAGATCGAAAATGGAAGAGAAATTAAGTGAGATGGAACAAGCTGGTATCATCACAAGGGCATCGACACCTTACAGTAGCCCATTAACATTCACACTTAAAAGGGATGGCACAATTAGAGTCTTATTAGATGCTGGAAGCATAAATAAGAAAATGATTGCAGAAACAGAGAAGCCACCTATACAATTAGATGTTTTGAATTCATTTCATGGAGCGAATTATATTACTACCATTGATTTAAATAATGCATATTTTCAAATTCCAATAAATAACGATGGTAGAAAATATACTGGATTCACATTAAATGGAAGGTCATATGTATATAATGTTCTGCCACAAGGATTAAAAACATCGGTAGGAAGCTTTAGTAGAGCCATGAGCTTAATATTGGGACCAGAAGTCCAATAATTTTGTGTGAATTACTTAGATGATTTAGCTATTATAACATCAGGAACATTAGATAAACATTTGGAGCACATTGATATTGTTTTAAGTAAATTAAACAAAGCTGGCTTAACGTGCAATTTGCAAAAATGTGAATTTATTTGTAAAGAAATTAAGATGCTGGGTTTTATAATTTCAACAAAAGGCATAAAGACAGATCCCGATAAAATTCGCGCAATTCAAGATTTTCCAGCACCCAAAAAGATTAAGCAATTGAGAGCATTTTTGGGGCTTTGTAATTTTTATAGAAGGTTCATACCAAATTATAGTGTATGTATAATACCTCTTTGTGAATTATTAAAGAAGGGACGTAAGTCCCAATGGAGCAAAAAGGTACAGAAGGCATTTGATTTTATAAAGCAACAATTTATTAATAATAGAATTGCATCACCCTGATTTTAGTAAACCTTATTATTTGCAAACAGACTATTCCGGTGTGGGTATGGCCGGAGTACTTTATCAGATAGATAATAATAGTGAAATGAGAATATTAGGCTATCACAGTAAAACCTTAAAAGGTTCTGAATTGAATTGGTCTGTCACTGAACAAGAGTTTTATGCTGTAATAAGTTGTTTAAAGAAGTTCGAGACGTATTTAAGAGGCAGCAAAGTAATAATTTTAACTGATCATAAAGCATTATTGTTTATTAATAATATGAAATTATCAATGGCAGAGTTACTCGATGGATATTGTATATAGAACAATTTAATTACGAAGTACAGCATATATCGGGTAGAAGCAATATTGTTGCAGATGTGCTATCACGTTACCCTCCTGATGGTGATTTAATACAAGAGGATAAAAATAAAAGTTTAGAAATAGCTTATACAGAAAGTGAACCAAATGACGAGTTGATAGAAAAGTTAAAATCCATATCAGTATATCAAACACAAGATACAGAGTCGTTGACTATTATTGAAAAATTAAAGACGCTAAATATTTCAACATTAGAACAAAATGATAAACTGAAACGTTATAGTTTGAGAAATAATATATTATATTACAAAACAAATTTAAAGGAAGTAATTTATTTACCTGTACCCTTAAGACGAGATGTTATAAACCAAGTACATATAGAAATGGGACATCAAAGGCCCTATAAAGTAATTAAATATGTGAGAGATAGATTCTTTTGGAAAGGATTAACAAAAGACATTAAAAAGCAATTAAGGGTGTGTCATTTATGCCAGTTATCAAAGAAAAGTAATATAACATATGTGGGTCCATGCAAATCTATAATAACAGAAAATATCGGAGACATGGTTATGGCTGACTTATATGGACCATTGGCATCGGGTACTTTTGGGTACACTTTCATATTTGTTATACAAGATTCATTTAGTAAATTTATCAAATTATATCCTTTAAAACAATCAACAGCAAAGTGTGTTGTAACGAAAGTAAAGCATTTTGTTGAGATTATAAAGCCCAAAGCAATAATGACAGATAATGGGAAGCAGTTTATAAGTAATCATTGGAAACGATCAATGAAAGAATTGAATATTAAACCGATATATACCACAGTAAGAAATCTTAGGCCAAATACAACAGAGCGTGTAAATAGAGAGTTGAGCAGATTATTCAGGATACTTTGTCATACTAACCACAAAGATAGGGCAATAATATTACCTAAAATAGAAGAATTGTATAATAATTCGTATCACAATAGTACGGGATTTACACCATGTGAGATTCTTTATGGTGAGTCTAATGAAATGTCTTTCGGCAAGATAATATTTAATAGTAAGATCAAAACCAATGTCGAACAGATTATACAGCAAGTGCGAAAGAATTTAAAAGAGGCAAGCCGCATTAGAAACACAAAATTTGATAAGAGCAATAGATTAGTGACATATCATGTTGGCGATTTAGTAAAAGTTTCAAGATCTAGTAGATCAGATGCAGATAACTAAGTTATGAGTAAATTTAATTTAATTTTTATTAAAGTTATGAGCAAGATACAAATTAATTAAAAATAAGAAAATGTTGTAATAATTTTATTAATAACTATCTGTAAATATTGAGTGTAAGAAAATTTTGTAAAATATGTTTTATTGAATAAATTTGGGGAGTTGGGTCAGGGTGAATGGCTCAATCACATCTATCCTGTGGATGTGTAGCCATCTGATTTCAACTCATAATCAAAATACTGTGCATATAAAGACAACATTGCTAAATTTATATTTTAAAGATTTAAAATGTAAGTCAAAAACAAAAGAGAACCACTATTAAATTTTATTATATACAATAAAATTTATCAAGACGACAATTTATGGTTTATCGCATTGGGATAGATGTGGTTGAAGGGGTGTGAGGCGGTGGCCATTCCCTGGGGTAGGTGGGATGAAAATATATACTGAATTGTAACAGATTGAAAGAGGAAAGAACAGATACACATAAGTACAAAATTTTGAGTGTAGTGCATATGCTCTCAATATAGTAAAATTTTATATCAACGACTCCACTGTGTGGGTCATTAACATAAAATTTGGGGGTGGATTGTGACGGCCCAATATTATTATTAATAATTAAATTCAATATAAAGGGGCGTCAAAAATAGTCTTAAAAGATATATATTAAACAATTAAGTTAAATTAATAAACATAAAGTTAATATATTTCAGACATTATCCCAATAACATAGTAAATTAAAGGCAAAATTATTGTTTTTCTTAATAAATAAATTTATTTAAAAAAAAAAAACTTGGTAAAAAATATTTAAAATAAGATAAATAATAGAAATACAAGTCAAAAAATATTATAAAATTAAGTTAAATAACGTTTATAAGATAATTAGAAAATTTGTTAAAAATTGTTTAAGTCATGGGAGGTGTTCGTGTATAAAAGAAAATTTTTCTAAGTTGTGGAAGGAGTTCACGTATAGATGAAATTTCCTAAGTTGTTGAAGGAGTTCATGTATTAAAGAAAATTTTCCTAAGTTATGGAAGGTGTTCACGTATAGACGTCTTGTATGGAGGAAGCTGCCGGAGATACATACCTGCAGTTGTACATATATATGGGGTGGTCGGGAGCCCGACTGCCTGAAGTACTGTAGCACAATGACTAGTCCTATATTAGGGACTTGTGATATTAAACTCAATGATACAAAAGCAATACTATAGAAGGTCTCAACACAACGCAACTATTACGGCCGTAATCGCTATAAATGGTCTTCTGTAGAACCAATTGCCCGTAATGTCCGAACACAATTTCATAACATAGTTCATATGTCAAGAAGATTGGCACCTTCAACATATGCAAATCTAACTGAGCTCTGGGAACTTTATATTACAAATGACATGCTTTCTCTTATAGTTACTTACACAAATAAAAAAAATTGAAAGCTATAGAGCAAGATACAAAGTTAATAATAAGTTTGAATTACGTACAACTACTGAACTGGAAATGAAGGCATTCTTTGGTTTGCTTTATTACACCTCCGCTTTTAAATCCAATAGGGGAAGGTACTGTCTTCGTATTTGCTACTGATGGCTCCGGCAGGGAAATATTTCGATGCGTTTTGAGCAAGCATCGCTTCCTCGTTTTGTTGCACTGTCTTCGATTTGATGATCCTGATACACGAGCTTATAGACTAGTCACAGATAAAATAGCAGCTATCTCAGAAATTTTCGATATATTCATAAAAACATTCCAAAATAATTACACGCTTGGAACGCATGTCTGTATTGACCAGATGTTGATAGCATTTCGTGGCAGATGCAAATTCATAATTTACATACCGAGTAAACCAGCTAAATATTGAATCAAACTTCTTCTACTAGTTGATGCTTTTTACATCTACAACGCTTATATTTATTTTGGCAAGGGATTTGATGGAGTAGGGCTTTCAGAATCAGAGAAGAAATTAGGGTGCCTACTCAATGTTGGTTATAATTGTGCAAATTAATTGAAGGAAATCACCGAAATGTTACTGCGGATAATTATTTTGCTTCAATTCAAGCTATGAAATGCCTAAAAGAGAGAGGTTTAACATATCCAGGTACAACGAAGAAGAACAAAAGAGAAATACCACCGGAGTTTCAAGCTCAGAAGAACAGGAACGTTGGAGAAGCACTGTACGGATTTACAAAAGACTGTACAATTATTTCTTACGTTCCAAAACCGAATAAAGCTGTAATAGTTATTTCGTCCATGCACCAAAAGAGAGAGACAGACCCAGCAACAAAAAAAAAACAATGATAATCATTGATTACAATCAAACAAAAGGAGGCGTGGACGAGGTAGTGTACGTAATACAAAAAAACCGGCCAAGAGCGTGTCGGGCCACGCTCAGTGTAGGGTTCCGTAGTTTCCCGTCCGTCACAATAAGTGTTCCCACTTATGAGTTTAAAGGTGGGTATCCATTATGTTCGCGCTCCAGCAGCGCTCCGCGCTTCTGCACTGCTCCCGGTAGTGGGTACGTGCGCGAACATGGAGCGTGCAACATTGCACGCTCCGCGGCAGACGATGCCAAGGAGAGACCAACCGAACAATTCGATAATACCCGACCCAATGTAATAAGTACCTACAGCGCCATCTCTCGGGGAATTGGGTTACTAATTAAAACATAGACGTGCCAGAAGTTTTCGATGATAATTTTGGATTGCGAGAACCGATTTTAATAATTCGTTTTTTGTTTGAAAAAAGATACGTTCAGGATAATAAAATATGTAAACGAAGTTGAAAAAAATGCTTGCATATACGATTATACTACAAACTTAGTCCAGAAATTATTTTGTACAACTTTTTGTCTTTTTTGTGCAAAAACTGTTTCCATCCAAGTTCAAAATGATTTTCCTAGAAAGTCCTTATAAAGTTCTACCTTTCAGATTTTTTTCGTATTTTCTAAACCTATGGTTCAAAAGTTAGAGGGGGGGGGGGACACATTGTTTTTTACTTTTGGAGCGATTATTTCCGAAATTATTGACATTATCAAAAAATGATTGTAGTAAACCCCTATTCATTTTTAACTACCTTTCCAACAATATATCACACGTTAGGGTTGAAATTAAAAAAAAAATCACTTTCCACTTCACATATAGGGGGGCTACCCTAATAAAACATTTTTTTCCAATTTTTATTTTACCACTTTGTCGGCGTGATTGATACACATATTGGTACCAAATTTTAGCTTTCTAGTGCTAACGGTCACAGAGATTAAGCAAGGATGGACAGACGGACAGACAGACATGGCAAAACTATAAGGGTTCCTAGTTGACTACGGAACCCTAAAAATGTGTAAACTACTCATGCTCTCGTAGAACTAGACGTTAGCCGATGGCTATCTTTTACCGGTTGCTTGAGATGAGTAGTGACAATGCTTATATATTTACAAATATTATTACAAAAATTGAACCGGGGAGATTTCCTACGCAGTTTAGCTCGTGAATTAGTACTGCCTCAAATGAAGTTGAGAGTTTACAGCGAGAAAATACTAAGAAATATAAGATTTATCTAGAACAAAGAGCTAATATTTATAGTACCTATTAAGAAATTGTTACAAAACTGGTTACTTTCACCCTTGTAATTTTTCTAAAAGTATGTTAAAGGCTACTAATTATGAATGAATCTTGTTTGAGTTTTAGTTATTAGAAAAACAAAGTTAAGTAGAGTTACTAGTTTATATCAGGGATTTATTGTTACGTTATTATAGTGTCTATAAAAAATTAAAATATTGATCTCACTCAATGTAAGTTACATAAATAAGTTATAAATAAAAGTTTTGTTCAATATTTTTATAAGTATTATTTACAAACATAATTACTGATACATTTGCAGAATCATCAAAATGCTGGGGCAAGATACTTTTTTAGAAATTCCCCTTCAAACATTACGTCTGTCAGACGCCACCACGGCATGCATGTGACACAATTATCACTACGGTAGTCAAAGGTTAATATTTTTAAATTGATTGTTACGGATCTAGTGCACATCTACGCCTTGTGGTAATACGAGGGGAAGAGAGAAAAAAGCAAAAGCAATGCCAATGCCCTTGCCATGCTATAGATGCAAACCAGTCTGTTTAGGCACCGTTGACATAGTGATTACGCATCCTAAATGGTGTCACTTAGGGTTATGTAGCTTCCCGTGGCTGCTCAATTTGTTTAGGGACAGTTTTTTGGGAATAATTAAAGTAGAAGATTGTGAGTTAAGGATGAGTGTTAACGGTCAAATGATTTTTAAATTCAGAATATGTCCCTAACTTAATGTTTTATAGTGGAAGTTGAGATTAGAAGAAGTAGCATGAGAGTAAAATGAATTCTGTAGAAATTCGGCCATGAAAAGTATGTTAGAGTTGGATTTGAATGATGCAGTGAAAATGATGTGATAAAAGATAACAAGAAAGTATTTTGAATAGGATTAAAAAAGGAATGCTTCGGTGGTTTGAGCACACAACAAAAATGAATGAGTAAAAAGTGACGAAGCAAGTTTATACTACAAAAGTGAATAGCAGATTCAGTAAAAGTTATGATAAATGAAGGATTATCGATCATATTGGCGATATAATAAAAATACACACATATCTTTATTTGGTTAATAGCAAGCATTCATGCATACATATTAATTGGATGTGAGAAAAGCGAGGAAGGTTTATCAGGATCATACAAAATGGAAGACCGTTGTCTTTGCATAACCCTCTGGGTAACAGGTGTAACAGTTTATGTTTGTATGTAGTATTTGATACCCTTTCAAATGAAAGTGGTGCTCCCAATCACCGGTTTCTCAAATTGGCGTTTAGTGATTTTGTATGTATTTGCTACAACCAGCACTTCACTAAAGTTCTGTTAATCAGCAGAGTGCGCTGCACGCAGAAGAGATTGGTTTTTGGTGTAGGAGAAGGAAAACCTGAAACATACCATTTACACAAAAATTACTTGGAAGTATGATTTATTTACTGCCTATGAGACCATCTGAATATGCATTACCGGGCCATATCGAGCCCCAATATAAATGGTATAGTAAGCCAGTATAATTACATGCTGAGAAGTATTTCAAAATCTCTAACCTTATTTTTTTAAATTTTAAGGCGTCTATCCATGAGCTGCAGTAGCCACTCTATTAAGTGAAATTTAAATAAGTTTGTCTCATTAATTTTATGGAAAAAAGGAAGACTACTTACTTACGCCATTTAAATAAACTTTAATTGGAAACTTTAAATTATATTGGAGTCTTTTATTTAAAGTAGTACTTAATATATAAGCTTTAATATTGATTCAAACTACTTTTACGGATTTTATCGCGTTTATTTATGTTATTTTAATAATCGACGTTTCGGGACTGAGATGGTGGTGACTGACGTCAGTCCCCCGTGACCATGGGTGCTGGAAAGCACCCGAAACGTCGGTTTCTTAGCCCGAGATTTGGCTAAAACTAAAAAATATAAATTTTCTTGGACAGCATTTGGTCGCATTTTAGTAAAAAAAGATGAAAATTCTCGAGTAATGGCCATCAAGAGCGAGGTCTGGGTCCAACAGCTGATGGAAGAGGCATGACTATAATAGTCTGTCATAATATACTGTCATAATCGTTAAACTATTCTTATTACTAATAAATTTGCCTATTTTTATTAAGATAAATAATGTTTCATATAATTTTAATCAATATAGTTATATTTTAAGCTATTTTAATTATCATTGTAAACATGCTCATCTCGCTGCAACATACTCCAACAATTTGTATCACAAAACAAAAACAACTAACTCACTTAATACACAAACACACTTATCTGTACAGTGCCTATTATAGTATGTTTTGATATACCAATGTACACGCATATAATTAAATATAGGAATAGTATTCAGGTTACTGCTTATTATTCAAACTGCAAGAATCACTGTTTGTCACTCTAATTAATAATGGATAGTAAATTATGAAATTTACAGGAAATGGCTACGCTGCGTATAAATCTGCTATGCTTGATATTGCACATTTACATACATACCTACAACGAGATTATAATAACTTGACTATCTTGACACATAACATAAGGAGTATTTACAGAAACTATGACGATTTTCAGATAACTTTGTCTTAAATCACAGTTGGGTAAGATGTACTAATCCTAACAGTATACAGATTAAACACTAATAAACCGCTACTAGTATTAATCAAATATACATCGTTTGATACATTTAGGTAAATAAACCAAAACGATAGCGTAGTAGCTACCACTTACCTTATGTAACTGAAATCAATTTAACACATGCATCTGCCTTGGAAATAAATATTTCAAATTTCACCAATATTGGCATCTATCGGTCTCCGTCAAATATATCCATTGATAGTTTAATTAACTCATTTCACCAGTAGATTCAAAGTATTCGCATACATAGAAACACACAGTCCCGAAACGTCGGGTATTAAAAATAACATAAATAAACGCGATAAAATCCGTAAAAGTAGTTTCAATCGATGTGTAGTGTTCGCGTAAATATAAGAAATCATTAAGCTTTGATTATTTATTATATATTTTTGTTGGATTATTTGTCAAAGATTAACCAGTTAGACTAGTTTGAGTGTTATGTATAAAGTTTTAATTAATTCATGAGTTATTGATAGAATTTCGTTTAATATAATGGGATTATGTAGTTTAAACTTTAAAACATCGTCATTATAATTTTTTATTTAAAATAAGCGATATTCATACACGTTTTATTTTTTAAATAAAACAAATGTCCATATATGTATTTCTAATTGACGTAATATAAATGGTATTATGTGAAATTAAATATATTGGCGCGTCTATAAAACACCGGTTGGATCGAAAGTGAGCGAAAGGTTGCATCACTCTAGCGGATTGTCATATTAATTTATTTAACTTATAATAATATACGGTATATCTAGGAACCACCACTTGTTTGTGCAATATGAAGTTCACTGTAGGCAACTTAATGAGAGAATCCGCTTAAGTCATTCTACGAGTGAAGTCATTTTACGAGTGCTAATGTAGTGTCGTGATTCTGTCCATTGTGGTGATTCTTCTGGTGCAGGCAGGAAGGATGATGTTGCTGAAAGGTTATTTGTGTAACGTTGTGATGAGTGGTGTTACTGTTGGTTTGCATATTTTGGTGTTATCGTGTAAAGGTGGGTGTATACGTGCATACGTGATAGGCTCATACTACTTAGAGCCATGCTGCAGCTATATTTGTATGACTATGAGCTATATTTGTATGATATGATATGTCGGCTCTACCGGGAAAGGATGACATTCTCTTCTTCTTGATTCTTAATCGAAGATAGATGAAGATGTTTACTGGCCACAGGAAAATTTCATGCTAGAACTTTCTACACCTAGTAAGTCATGCCCAAATATTGTAGATGTTTCAGTAGAACAGACCCTATATAAGTCCGGTAAGGACCGAGACCAAGTCTGTATTGAATTGGCTATTCAAGCGAATACATCGAAGCGATTTAATTGCGAACCAAAGTGATTGGTAGTACAAATGTATTTTATTATTAGTATGTTTTAAGTTGTAATTGGTGTTCGGTAATTAAATCGTCAATTTTGGTAATTCAATCGGTAGTTTTTATTATGACGAACCTCAATCTCATAACAGTATATATTTTCTTGAAAATATATACTTTGTCTTTTCGAGTGTTAATATTATAAATAAGTTTGAAAATATAGTAACCGTTGTAATAAAAATGACTTACTTTTGAACTATATCAAAAATTTGTTGTACGTTTGTTAAATTAGCTACTATATTTTCTCGATACAAAAAATATGTTTAATGTTCTTGTGTGTCATCTAACATAATAGATTATTGTATATAAATGAACGCTTTTATAATTACTGAATAAAACACAAAGCCTGGGGCTACTAGCCTGGAATCAGCGAATAAGGCAAGTCCAACGAAACTGTTAAAACAACGGCGCTAACATAACAAATATCTCAAAAAGGCGACTATTCCACTATGTAACTCGCTTTCGTTTGTGTGTGGCGTATAGTTTATTAAATAACGCTGGCTCGAGAACTATCTCAAGCCATAAACAAATATGCTTTTCTTTTAAATCCGAGAGTGAACAATTACGATTTTTTTCAACCTTTAATGTTGTTATTAAAATACTCCTCAATAATTTTGCAACTGTAGTGTTATTTAAGTGCGTACGTAAAACAAATTAGCATAGTGTATTTAATCCCATTATCTAACAAACCAATATTATTTTAAGTTATAAAAGTTCACTTAAATATTTTATTATTAATTTATGATTCTATAATAAAACAATGTTAGAAATTTAATTAATAACTTTCTAACCCCGTGTGGTAATGAAATGTCGAATCTCGAACTCGATAACTTAGAAATGTTGCAGGTATCACAGAATCAACAAATTAAATAAATGCTATGATTTGCTATACCTGCTCCTTAATTTTTTTTCTTCTTCGCTATCCCGTAGAAGTCCATTGCACAACTTGTACCTTCGCATGGTAGAAACAAATTTCCATAATTACTACTGTGCTACGCTTTTCTTTATCGGGTGTACTATCTATGCCTCCACCCTCATAACCCGATAGCATAACAAGCCAACACAACCGAAAAGAGATCACGCGGAGAAAAACAGCTTTACGTACTTTCCGAGTCACGGGGATAAAACACTTCCTTACTTCTGAGACTTTCTTGATATCTAATTTTGGTCCGACCCAAGATTCGAAGCTAGGCCATCTAGGAAGTCGATGGCTATATGTATCGTTTCATTGAGTATAGAAATTTTTAAGGACTTCAATAATATCCTCCAAATATTTTCAAGCTTCCAAACATATAGTTTATTATAAGAAAAAGTAACTACCTTTGTAGAACACTGTCAACTAAATTCATTTAACAGTGGAGATAGGAGGCAAAAACTCTTTGATATATTTGGATTTTTAAATAATTCAAAACCCTCTCTAATCGGTAGTTGTATTGTGTTTAGAAAGAAGGCCCACCCTAACTGATAAAACAACCATCACAGTTACCACGTCAAAGACTTTGTTCCAGAATTTTTTTTAAAGTTTCCAGTTTGAAATATATCAAGCATCACCTGCCTCGCACCGCATCAGATTTGGAAGAGTTCAAATCAATAATAATATAATTAATTTCATGAAAATAATAACCATATATCATGAACTTGTATCCTAAATTGCCTCTAAAAATGAACGTTTCAAAATAAGTTAAAATAGCGTTTGGTAACGCCAGTTAACAATCTACTTTATCAACATTACATTACATATCGCATTGAGTTCGTCCTAAGTTATATCTACTTTATCAACATGACTAGTGCATATTTTTTGTTTCCTTCCTTCCTTCCCTTTCCTACCGCACGCGCTGCCGCCGAGGTGAAAAAGAGGATCTCGGCGCGCGTCATTATACTAAGTGATATTACGCCATCCGCAGCGCACGGCCACCCGTCGCGTCTTATGTACATTAACCGCAAACCGCGCAGGATGAACATTGAGTTCTCCTGTTTATGTTTAATATTCACCGCATCAGACATTGTGTCTTTGTAACTCATAAAAGTGTGAGACGCCCCCGTAAGGGCAAAGGTGGAGAGTGTGGGACTTCACGAGACTGTTCCGAGAGTGCGTGTGCGCCGAACCACGTGGCGAGCTCGCGGTATAGCAGACACTCCAGGAGGAAGGCGCGGCAGCCCTCATCAGGTCAGTGCGTGCTATCCCACCTATTTATTTTCCCCTTTGCCGTATGCACCAAAATTACAGTCCACTAAATCTTTATCGAAGATACCTTAAGTTGCTGGCGTCTCCATTTTTAATGGTCACTTCTCGCTGGATTGACCTTGACTTTCCGCCCTTATTAGATCGTTATCGTAATAAGCGTTTATATAATTAATTATTTATATTTTAATCCGACTTCGGATTAACCCCGCCCTTATTAGAACACTAGAATAGGTCCTAATAGGTGACATTCATAGTAATTTTAAAACTATATTCATAGAATGAATAAGCATATAATTATCTATATAAATTATTTGTTGTATGTTCACATCACGTCATCAACTTTTAACTACATCTATAGATTATACTGTTAAATTACATTTATTATTTGCACATATATTTAAGCATTATATTCGTTATAAATAACTTCATAATTATTATAAAAGTTAACAATTAAAGTTCATCGTTAACAAAACTAATATTTAATAATTCAACCGCGTAGCGAGGTTGCTTACAGACT
This sequence comes from Parnassius smintheus behrii, assembly GCA_036936625.1. Lineage (NCBI taxonomy): Eukaryota > Metazoa > Arthropoda > Insecta > Lepidoptera > Papilionidae > Parnassius > Parnassius smintheus. Next base: position 29,246,665 of record JAUPFT010000021.1, read on the forward strand.
ACCCGCTTATAATTATATTATTTTTGCCGCATAACTTAAGTTGTAATGCCGCCTAAAAAACAAATAGCATCGAATAATAGCGATTCCTCGGATAATGAGGGCACACCTGATGCTGAGTTGGTTTTATTGTTAGCTAAACGAGATGCTTTATTTGAAATAGTGCAAAAAATATATGATATGTCCTCGGATATCCACATAAACACTTCAACGATGGAGCGTTTTCTTGATGGAAGTTCTAATATTAATGCTTTACGTATTGAGTTTAAACAGGTCTTAGATAATTATAATTCACATTTATTAAAAATAAACCCTATTGCTAAACCTGATTATAACAGCCTCATTGCGTTTGAGTCTCTTTGCGGTAGAATAAATAGGCTTTATTTACAATATTCGCAATCTAATTCACAAAGTACTAGTACACCATCTAAAGCCAGATTCACACTTCCGCCTATCGAACTTATGCCATTTTCGGGTGACATTCGCTCATGGCCTTTATTTTATGCTAGCTTTAAATCAACCGTCCATGACAACACATCGCTTACCGACGCTGAAAAGTTATACTATTTGCTAGGTAAACTAACGGGCAAAGCCCTATCTGTATGCTCAGGTATAACTCCTTGCGCTGAAAATTATAAAATTTTATTGCAAGCACTCGTTGACAAATATGAAGACCGGCGTATGCTAGCATCTACATATATTAATCAGATGTTCGAATTTAAGCCATTGCAATCGGCCACCGCAAATAATTTTGATTTATTTACTGATAACTTTATAAGTGCAGTGCGCGCTTTACAAAACTTAAAGTTAGATAATCTCGCGGACTTAATTGTTCTTCATATCGCGCTTAAGAAGCTGGACCCGGATACCATTCGCTCTTTCGAATATAGTCATAACTCGATGGTACCTACCTTTGATGATTTAGTAAATTTTATTAAGACCCGCTCCAAAGTTTTGCAACGCACCGATTCTAGTACAAATTCTAATAGCGCACCAAACAATCGACGAGGTAACGGTAATAATCGTCGCTGTAATAATACTTCGTCGCCGAAGTATCAGGCGTACGTAAGCACGACGACTAGTTGCTCAAAGTGTCTGTGCGATAATATTGTGCATCAACACCTATTTAAGTGTGCAGACTTTAATAAAATGACGCCGCAGGAACGTCTGATCGTCGTTACCAATGCTTCCTATACCGCTTCCGTCCACAAGACCCACTTGTGTTATACCACTTCAATCGCGTGTGCTTTGGTTTAACTTCGAGTCCATACCATGCATTGCGCACGGTAAGACAGCTCATTGATGACGACGGCGCAAAGTATCCACTTGCGAGTCGTATCGCATTTACTTCGCTATATATGGACGACATCGCGTTCTCTATGCCCAGTGAATCCGAGGCCAGTGAGACCTCTCGGCAGCTGATAGACTTATTCAAGGGTGCCCAATGGGACCTGATAAAATGGCATAGCAACCGTCGATCTGTTTTAGATGACCTCCCTACTTCCCATAAAATTACAGGAGAAGTAGAGTTCGATAAATCAATGCCACATAAAATACTAGGCTTGCATTGGTCTACCGATAGTGACGCCTTTTATTTTAAGATGTCTATTCCCGCTGATGTGACGTGCACTAAGCGCGCCATCTTATCTACTGTCGCTCGCCTGTGGGACATAATGGGTTTCGTTGCTCCCACAGTCGCGTACGCCAAATTGTTAATAAAGCAGCTTCGGCAACTTAATTTAGATTGGGACGACATACCACCACCGCCAATTATTAAGATGTGGAGGCAATTCTGTGCTGAATTACCAGCTCTTAATGATTTACGTATCCCGCGACATGTTGGTGTATCCAAAAACTGTACTGCGTCACTCCTGGGGTTTTCCGACGCCAGCGAGCACGCATACGGTGCCGTAGTCTACATACATGTAAAGAGCGTCAATGGTAACATCGTCCAGTTGATTTGTGCAAAGACTAAAGTCGCACCGACGAAACCACTATCTATTGCACGCCTTGAGCTTTGTGGAGCGGTTTTACTCTCAAAATTGCTTCGCAGAGTACTCGACAATTATTCTCTTGACCTTGCAATATCAGTCTATGCCTTTGTAGATTCAAAAGTAGCTCTGTACTGGATAAAGAGTTCGCCACACAAGTGGCAGACCTTTGTTGCAAACCGCGTTGTTCAGATTACCGACAATATTCGCGCTGATAACTTTTATCATGTCGCAGGTACTGAGAATCCCGCTGACATACTTTCACGTGGCGTTACGCCAAATAAATTAGTTTCAAACCCCCTGTGGCTCCATGGGCCTCAGTGGACTTCGTTAGATCCATCTCAATGGCCTCTTCGTACTTTAGACAGTGAGGTTATTGCAAATATGCCTGAGAAGAAGATTTTGTCGCACACTGTGTGCACATCCGTCTGTAATTCTGCGATTTATGAGCTCGCACTCCGCATCTCTTCTTGGAGTAAACTTCTACGTATAATTGCGTACGTGTGTAAGTTTGCTAAATTATTGCCCCGCCGCATCACTACTGTAGTGACTGCTGATGATCTCAGTTTCTCTGAGGTTATAATCCTCCGCGCCCTGCAAAAACAGCATTTTGCAGTGGAATATTTAAATATTGAAGGTAACAAACCTTGCTCGCCCGCTTTCAATCGTTTAAGGCCTTTTATTGAGAATGGTTTAATCCGCATTGGTGGTCGTCTTTCGAACTCCGCATTAGATTACACGCAAAAACATCCAATTATACTCCCGCGCAGTGATCATGTAGTGAACATGATCATTGACTATTATCATATTAAAAATTTACACGCTGGGCCTGAATTGTTATTGTCATTGCTCCGTCAAAAATTTTGGATACTTTCCGCACGCCGCACTGTGAGAAAGAGAGTCTACAAGTGTAATATATGTTTCCGGCTTAGACCCCGTCCAACTTACCCTTTGATGGCTGATCTTCCCCATAGTCGTGTAAGACAAGCTATTAAGGCATTTACACACACGGGCTGCGATTATGCCGGTCCTATCGCATACACTCAGCAGTATAGCAGACACTCCAGGAGGAAGGCGCGGCAGCCCTCATCAGGTCAGTGCGTGCTATCCCACCTATTTATTTTCCCCTTTGCCGTATGCACCAAAATTACAGTCCACTAAATCTTTATCGAAGATACCTTAAGTTGCTGGCGTCTCCAGCGTTAGAAGATCCATAAAAGGTTATGTAGTTTCATGTAATGCCTGTTTCACGTGAAAATTAATCAGTTCATTAAAAGAAATAGAACTTATAAATTGATTTTAAAGCACAACAATTTTAGTATTTCTAAGTATAAAATACAACGTTATTTTTAAAGTTTTACGATAATAGGTATAACATGATAAATCGATAAATATGAATATACTCTAAAAGTATAAACAATTTATTTGCTAATCAATTAAATTGTTAAGTCAACTACAAAATAAAAATTAAATTGAATCTGAATCGAGTGCCTACGTGCCTGCATAACGGATATCTAAACAGAGACTTCCGCTGAAGTCTGTTTGTAGACTTATGAGATATATTTTCTATTAAGCTCGTTAATACGGAACAAAATTCTCATAGCTTTATAACCCTTATGAAATTACTATATTATTATATTTAAATAGGAGCATTTATTTATTAAATAGGAGGAAGTGTACTTTAAGTCTCAGACCACAGAAATCGTTTGTCTTATTATTATTATTTATTTGTCTCAGACCAACAAAGAAAGACTTCAAGGAGAAAATTCCAATCTATTAAAACTACTTTTACGGATTTTATGGCGTTTAATTTATTTTATTTCAATACCCGACGTTTCGGGTGCTTTCCTGCACCCATGGTCATGGGGGACTGAGGTGACTGACGTCCTGATGTCAATGTTAACCCAAAGGTACTCCACCTTCAGCTTATTAATTCTTGTTTTGGTCCGATCTACGTAGAATGAACTTACTGTGTTTCGAAGTCTTCAAAAATAAAAAAACATTAAAAGCGATAAAATCCGTTAAAATAGTTTTAATCAATGTGTAGTGTTCGCGTAAATCATTAAAACATTTCAAGATATTTTCTCTAATAAGCACGTTGCAATGTAATCGCTTCAATTTGTGATTTGAACTAACATGTGCAATTGTTTCACCTATATTTAAATGTGTTCATAAATTTAAGTGAAACAAGTATACGTGATTAACAGAAATAAAGATGAAGTTTCATAGGTGTTGTGTTTCACGACGATTGCAATTAATAATTTTAGTAGAGCCGTCAGCATTACGAATAGCGGCCTGGCTTTACCTATAGCTCGCATGCTATAAAATTTAAAATGAGGACCCAGCTTCAGACATGTAACAGCTTTCATTAGGCAAATATATTTTACATTATATTCTAGTTAACATAAATATTTAATTTTTAATTGTTTCACAAACTTATAATTTTTATTCAAATAATTTTTGTATAATTAATGAAATTAAATTATAATATTTAAAATTAATACTAATTATACACAATATTTAAAAAAAGAAACTATAATATAGAAAAACTAACACTAAACATTTAAATAGTCAAAAAGGCCTGCTCCCGGTGGTATAGTGCCAAGAAGCCTGGCTGCGTTTCCTCGCTGAATAGCTATACTTAGTCTTTGAGCGAGGAAAGAACCAGCCCTCTTATCACGAGCAGCGATGACCAGCCGTGGATACAGTTCCTTTAGGAACTTCACCGCATGTGGACCCCACGGACCGATAGTCTGTACAGCAAATGACACAAATATGTAGTCATTTCTCAAAGACTCATATTTGCGCCATTTACAAAATTCGGCAGCCTCTGATGCCGCTCCGGCTCTAAAAGAGGTACCCTTGAGATGCGAGGCCACCAAAGTGTCAACGCAAGTAGCATCCCATACTAGGGCTTTAACTCTCTCCCAAGGGACCAAAGTTATACCGTTGGGTCTCTTGCCATCGTCTCTAAATTTCCCGCAAGGCTCTAAAACCGAGGGGATATTTATGGAGACAAGATAATACGAAATTTACGGCAAGCGCTTAGCCTCTAAGCTGCCTCGAATATAACAAGTATTTACTTTACCTGAACTAGGTATTTATCTCTTACAGTAAAAGTAAAATAATTCTACTATATATTACGTCTAATACTGATCACTAGGTCACCTCTACTATCCCAGTGTCTCCTGAAGCAATAAATCCGCCGCGTTGCTCAAGTGCATACTGAATGATTTCACATATTTTTTAAATATTTTATAGCTCAGGCAGGTTTCTTGCGATTGTATCTTCACCGCTCGCGTGATAAATCAGTGCTTCAAATTGAAATTAACAATTTTATTAGTGCCGACGTGAATTCACTATGTTATTTCTTTCAAAATATTGAAATTCTAAGGCCCTGCAGTTTTGCTCTCATTTTCTTTGAGTTCTAAGCAATTCGTAACGTCGTTGCTTTCATTTTTTACGGCAAAAATCGAACCCGAGTTTACATAAAAATACCATAAAATTTACGCCGGGCGCTTATTCTCTCAGCTATCATTGTTATTCTTACATATTACGGTTTTATTTATATAGTAAACAATAAACATTATTTTACCCTTAATGCTATCTACAAAATTATATTGTTCCGGTTATTGTATAGTTGACTTATGGTCCACATTAAATGATAGGCAGCCCTCTTTAATAGAATTGGGAGATAAATCGAAATTGAATTATACATTTAGATGAGATCGCAGCTCGTACGAGTTATATAAATATTTTTCAGTTTTTTTTTATAGAGTAAGGGTGACAAACGAGCACACTGTTAGTGAGTGATAGTGAGTGGACGCTGTGGCCCATAGACATAAACATTTATCCTCGATTAAGAATTAAAACTCAGGTGCGTTGTCACCCCTGAAGACTAAGATGGAATGCGTCGTGATCAGTAAAAAAAGGTCTCCGGATATCTACACTCGCCATACGAAGCACAGCAGTATTAAGGCGCTATTTTAGGCTGGTATTCTGTGAGAGCGTGGTCCTTCCCCATTCGAGCCGACCCATACGCGCTACAACTATAATACAGCTGCAGCGTGGCTCTACCACGTGTAAAGTTTATTAGCAATCCAATGCTAACCATGGGATGTTCCTACAGTTTTCTTTTATAGAAATAAGGGTGACAAATGAACAAATAGTCATTTGTCACCCTTATTTCTATAAAAATATAGTGTTTGACAGTAAGTGGATATAGTGGTTCATAAACACATATGTCTATCCTTGTTTAGGAATCAAAATGCAGATGCGTTATCACCACAGAGAGCCAAGGTAAAATGTCACTTTCAGAGCAGAAAAGGTCTACGCTTCTTGTTACTCACAATACAACAGAATTATGCTATTTCAAGCTGGGTCCTCGGTCAAGCCGATCCATATACGCTGCTACGCTAAATTAAATTATATTTTAATTGATGTAACTGCGTTAAAGTATCAGTTGCTTTTCAATAAAAAATTTTATTCATAGAAATTTACGGATTTTACGGTTTTAATCTCAAAGAGTCTGCACATTTTTTACAAAGACACGAATTGCATTTGGACATCTATGACTGAATGGAAATGACAAAGAAACAGTCAACTTAATTTTATTATTAATAGGTTTCCTTAGGTTTATATATATTATTTTATTATATTTTAATTAAAAAACAATAAGTTTAGTAATAATAGTAATATAATTATAGTTCCGTTGTATTAGTAGCTACTTTTAGCAAATGAGACTACAGATATTATGCTGTCACCTCCGATAAACAAGCTGAAAACACCTTAAAACCTGTGATTATACTAACTCTACAATATACAGACCAGTACACAGCGATGCAGCGACAGTTTAATGTTTATAGCTTATCTTACACTCATGTTATATCACTTGGTTATAAATATCTTAAACATTTTTATTATTTAGTGTGTCAGTTTATAGCTTATTTAAATATTCAGAAGTTTAAACCCTAGTCAAAAATATAGCAATACTTTGATTAGAAATTACAACTTACCATCGAATATGCCGTGTGGTTTCGTCTAAAGAGAACATATCACACGATTTCGTCACATAGTAGTCGTAAAAGGCGACTATGGGGATCGCCAGAAACCTTTCAAGGCGATAAAACTATCTCATTTTTACTACAAGTAAAATTCTAGTATCTGCGATTAGTAATACCGTCAAATATATGTAACGTATGGTACTTTTTGTAACCTCTCGTTAACCTCGAGTACTGGCGCAAAATAGCCAAGCTCTTGGTGTTCTATAGGATGCATTTCGGAGAGTGTGCGCAAGAACTAATTGCCTTAATTTTTCCTTCACTTTTCCTCCATCGGACAACTAGATTGTTTGCGGGTCTTCATCTCTTTATTGTCGACTGCATGCATTTGAAATAAATAATTTGTTTTGTATTTCTTAATGCGTATAGCAAACGAGTGAAAATATCTGCCGACGTCTGTCTTTCCGCTCTATTACACTCAAGGCATCTTTTAGGCAAGCGAGAAGATACTATTGTTACGCTTAAACAGTGCCATTTACCATCCAGGACTTCAGAATTACACAATATCATTGCACTGATTTATAATAAGAAAAAACTAAGCCTGCGAAGCGTTGCGATTAAGCCAAATCCTCCCTAAATCGTGGGATACACAGGTTTAGCAGTAATTCTCTACTGGCCAATAAAAAGTAAGGTGAATATCACTCATTTTAAGTGTTTTGTAAATATAATATTATAATGTATACCAGAAGTTACAATAATTAGAAATAAGATATATGTTTTAAGAAATAAATAAGAGTTTTACTGACAGGGAATATTTATCATTTTTGCTATCTACGTCTCCGAAAAATATATAATCCGATCAACTATTCCCCAAAGTATATTTTTCTTTGTAATACGTTACCAATGCTTCTCAATGAAAGAAATTTTATTACGACTACACCTTATAAAGATCAACTAAATTGAATTCGACGTTCTTTATCTAATTTTAAAAAAAGAGCAGAAATAAATATTAATACAAGTATAAACACTTTACGAGGCAGTTAAGTTGTAGCTTTATTCATTTTCATTTATAAAAATATAATAGTAAATAAAAACCACCGCTATAGATTGCCTCAAATTTGCCGTAGTCACCACCCGAAGGTTGGTTCCACCCAACACAGTTCTTATTGTTACGAGCTTGAGGTTCGTGACAATAAAAATTGCCAATAAAATTACCTAAATTAGCACTTTAATTTACTTTACACAAATTAAAACACTAATAATAACTTCAAGAAGTTTAGTTCTTCGGTTCGAGACTAGATGGCGCTAGTGCGTCGATTCGAGCGCGTAACACTACCCCCTCCTAAGACATGCTCGTCCCGAGCATTATCGGCCCCATAATAACGCGCTAGGCGATCCACATGGACGATCTTAGGAGTCCCTCTTGCCCCTTTCTGTATCGGCTCCGCAATGTCTAGGGCTGTCCTATCCCATGGTGCACCAACATTGTACAATTTCGGTGCTCCTCTACTACGTGTCTGAGGTCCCCTCACGCCTGCACAACTTGTACATGTACGACACCAAGCCTCGACATCGTCACGATAATGGACCCAGTAAAACTGTTCTCGGACCTTCAGCAGAGTTCGTTTAACTCCCAGATGGACTCTTGAACGACCATTATGGCACAGCTGTAGAACATTGGGCACTTTAGCTTTAGGGACAACCATTTGCAAACGACAGCTGTCTCCTCGACCATTGTCCCATTTACGGCACAGGACTCCATCCTGATGCAGCAAGCTGTCCCATTGGGCCCAATAGCTTTTCGTGGTTGAACTCATCGCTGAGACGTCCCTCCGCTTAGGCTTGGTAACACGGGCCTTCATCCATCCCAGAATCGGCTTGATGTCCGGATCTTTCCGCTGTGCATGTCGTAGGCTGTCCTTCCACCCGTTGCTGAGGTGGTCTGTCCTGAGCATCCTCACGGATACCACTTCCTTACTCTCTTGCCTACTACAACGGTTGCAATCTTCAGGACAAGGTCTTCTTGACAATGCATCTGCGTTGCCGTGAGATTTCCCGCTGCAGTGTCTGATAGTAAAGTCGTATTCCTGCTGCTGCTGAGCGGTGCTGTTAGCCGCACTTCCTTTCTGAGACCGTTCACCTTCCTTTCCTAGGGTGTGCTTAGGGCAGCTGGACCGAAGATGGCCCCTTTCCCCACAGCCATAGCACCTAGAGCTGTATCTTTTATTGTGGTCGCGAACCGTAACTGCTGTAACCTCCCTAGCGTGAGGTGAACGATGATCCTGTCGTCGCCAGGCAGTGCCGTTAGCTGCACTACCCTCTCGAGATCGATCAACTCTCCTTTCCACGGTTTGCTTAGGGCAGCTGGATCGAAGATGGCCTTTTTCCCCACAGCCATAGCACCTTGGGCTGTATCCTTTGTTGCGGTCGCGAACTGTAGCTGCTGCAACCTCCCTGACGCGATGGGAACGATGATCCTGCCGCACGGCTTCCACTTCCAGTGCATGGGCCAAGGCGTCCTTAAGCGTCTTGTGGTGCCCGAGCCTCACAGCAGCTCTGACTTCCAGGTCGCGGATGCCGTCGATGAATGTCTGCACCAGGTTCCCTTCAATGAGTGCAGGTATAGACCGGTATGCTTTTCGCACCAGCTTCTCCACTTCTAGAGCCCACTGCTGCAGGTTTTCGTTGATGCGCTGCACACGATCTTTAAGCTGCGCACGAAAGACGTGTTCCAGGTGAGCGTCACCATATCTCGCCTCCAATGCCTCAAGGAGTTGCTCATAAGTCACTTCCTCACCAAGAGCTTCCAGAACTGTTAAGGCCTGGTTACGCAGGCCTAGTGTGAGAGCAGTCGTGGCCTGACTTTTATTCCAGCCGTTCGCCTTCATAACAGCCTCGAACTGGATTTTGTAGGCTGACCAGGAAGAAGTCCCGTCGAACGGTGGCACTTTGAACCCACGTAGCGAAGGTGTAGTAGCTACTACGGGAGCTGTAGTTCCATCACCCAGTTTGAGGTCGTCCAGCGTTTTCTTCACGTCAGCCACCACGTAATCAACCCGATTGTTCACTTGGTCGATTTGGGTTTTAGCTTCCTTGATTTGGGTTTCAGCTTCCGACAGGCGGTTGTCATGTTGAGCAACCCTATCCTTCACCTCCTTTATCTCTTTCCCAAAGGTAGCATGAAGGTCCTTAATGAGGAGCATCTGTTCTTCCGACCGACGGGCCTGTTCCTCTTGTCGGCGGGTCTGTTCATCTTGTCCGCCCCGCAGCTGCTCTTCCAACCGACGGACCTGTTCCTCCTGTCGGCGAGCCTGTTCTTCCTGTCCGCCCCGCAGCTGCTCTTTCAACTGAAGGACCTGTTCTTCCTGTCGGCGAGCCTGCTCCTGCAGCATCACCATCAGAGCACCTAAGTCAGGTGCTGCAGATGTAGGAGCTACCGACGGTCCTGCAGCCGGTGGCTGGCCCTCCGACGTCTGCGACATTGCACCACCAAATCTTCGTTGGTCCGTCTCCTGCTGGCGTTGACTTCGGGTACGGACACCCTCCGTTTCCTCCTTAGGTAAAATCGGCATGATTTTATCCCACTTCTGACACCAATTATTACGAGCTTGAGGTTCGTGACAATAAAAATTGCCGATAAAATTACCTAAATTAGCACTTTAATTTACTTTACACAAATTAAAACTTAAAACACTAATAATTAAACACACTAATTCACTTAATTCCGCTCCGAAGCTTCGCTTGTGTCGCCGAGTTCAACTCTGCCTCGACCGCATCTTGCAGCGCCTATTTATTTAAATTAGCAAAGAAATATCCAGAATGCTCAAGTAAACACGCGCAAGGTACCGAGAGTTCGAGTTTTAAACTTCAAGAAGTTTAGTTCTTCGGTTCAAGACTAGATGGCGCTAGTGCTTCGATTCGAGCGCGTAACATTATATTATTTTGAGTTGCTTACATAAAGATGATGCAGCCAGTGACCTGTTTATTTTATTATTTATTTTATAATTTAATTTACGTTTTATTTTTTAACTTCTATATTGTCATAATTCCAAACACTATAATAATACTCTGAGTTTAAGTTTGGAATACTGTAACATCCTAGAATAGGTTTCGCCAGCTTGCAATGCCCAATCATCATCAATTTACACCGCCGATTATCTGAATCTACACGCTGTTTTTCAAGCGTGTCAACTTATGTAGTTGTGTATTACCCATACCTATGTGGTAATCTATTATTGTGCTTGATTGCCAGGCAGTCGTTGTTCTGCCCTTTTCGACGACCCTTTGTCATTTCCTATTTAAAATACTTAAATTTGCAAAAAAAAAATTAAAAAACATTGTGGTTCACTCATGGGCAAAAAACTATGCTATCTCTCAGGTTGGACGAATCTGCACACGGTGTGCAAATTTGATTAAATCGGTTAGGTAGTTTAGGAGTCCATCACAACAAACAACGTGACACGTAATTTATATATATTAAGATGTTTTAATAGATGGAGAGATGGATCATTGACGTTTTTATTATATTATAACATCTATAGTCACAAAGTAACTTGCAGTCCACTTAATGATATTAGGCCAATGCAATACATTGATAGATTATCAAGCCTAAGAATGTGTTTTCACTCCTGATAGATTCTTTCATAATGTACACCCATACTAAAATTGTTTACCAACCCTTTAAGTTGAAATCGCGGCTATTCCATCTAAGTCCTCAGGGGTGCACCGCATCTGCATTTTGATTCTTAATCGAGGTTAAATGTAGATATCTATGGGCTATAGCATCCACTTACCATCGGGTGGACTGTGTGCTCATTTGACACCCTAATTCTATAAAAAATTTGGAACACAACTGGGTGAGAGGGTGTAGCATAATGTATAAAGGATGATATCTCTCCATACGAAAAACCGATAAAATTAAATATAGCCCAGTATATACTAAATTAGATTTAAGGCGTTAATAACAAGCAATCATCATGATGGACGTGTGTGTGGACAGGCTGTAACTGAGGCAGGACTCTAGTATTTCCGTCATGCTTAGTAATTTATGCATCCTTTTCATTCCAGATTCAGACTTGACTAGTGATTTCATATTCTTTAGAGTACAGGCATACCTACCTGTACTATTTAGAATTGACACGTGACGGTTTTGCGTACCAATCATAGAATACTATAATACACATTAGAATGGCTGTCAACTTTATTTTGTACGAAGTTTGGCGTCACCAACCCCGATTGGCTGTGTTGACAGACTGAACAAATTTACACATTTTAGACTTTTGATTAATGTTTTAGATCATCATTAAAAAAATCGTTTTAATTTAAATACATATTTACTTGTAAATAGGTTGCAATTTGGCATTTTTTAAATAATTTGCATGCGAAATTTGGAAACGATTGTAACGTCAAAACACATCTCGTGTTGACATTTATACGTGTGAATTGACGTGTTGGTGACATTTTAGTGGCTAAGCGGGCTCCATCCACTCCCCCGTTCTATTATGTATGTATTATAGTATTTTATGGTACCAATAATGTTTTGTCATTAGTTTCCAATCACCCAAATCACTTTACTGGATTTCACTCCACTTTTCAAGTTTAAATTTTTAAGGTCTAAGCTCGCCTTAAAATCAGTACTACATTATTATAAAAAGACTGCATCACTGAAATTTTAGGTGTGTAGAACTACACATTGGTACACATTCAAATCCATTCGCATTCATGGAAAGATTACAAATCTTCTGGTGGCGTTCCCTCAAGAAAAATTAAAGATCTTGAAAATTAATTTGCTAAAATCCGCGTAATAAAACAAAATGATGCGTTATAACTAGTTTAAAGAGCACCTACCACCCTCCCTTAATTGCGTGCACTATCCCCATCACCATAAATCTCAGCAACACTATACTGGTAAAGACATATCACCGTCGATATAATGGCACGTTTTTCGCTTTGACACTCTGAAGTAAACTACGGTGGCTCATTACTTTATAGGTGAAATAGGTAAAATACATCATTTTATTTTGTTATGCGAATATATATATATATATATATATATATATATATATATATATATATATATATATATATATATATATATATATATATATATAATGTGTTGAAACTTGTCAGACATATATGTCCCTATCTTCCCTTACCCTTAATAAGTTCTCGATCATGTGTTAGTAACTGAAAGCGCTCACTAAGTACAAATGGCGAGTGACAGCTTTGCGGACACGGAACAGTTAAAAACTTCCTGTTACTCTAGTGGTCAATTATCAAATAGTGGAAAGGAAGACCAGTTCCAACTTAAGGATAAAATGCTGGGTTCTTCCCAATGCATATTATTTTACAAAACAACTTGTCCTTTACGTTGTGTACACTGCTCTCCACAAGCCTACCTTAATTTCAGTGTATTATTGCAGGTAAGGACTAAAATAAAATAACCCGCCACGCTGCCCCAATGCGTGTTTATGAAGTTTGTGTGTTCTAGAATTTGTTTTTTAATATCTTAGACATGCTGGTTTTTCACGATTTCATTTACCACTGATCATGTATTCTATCAAAATAAATAACTTTTTTTGTAGTTAAGTTATCCAAAGTTAACAAAATATTAGACTTTTAAGAATTGATAATGCATAATTTTCTTTTTTATCGTGTCTTCTATGTCCGTTATATAACATTTGAAAACCCGACATGAAAAAAGTGTGTCACGGTAACAAATCGTTTTAATTACATGTAAGGATTTCTGTTTAGAGTAATTGTAACTAATTCTTGAACTATGTTTTTGTTTATTACTAATATAAACTAATGGCCAGAGCTACTGACTAGATCGCCCCAGATCTTGGGTTTGATTTGTAGTCCGAGCAAAAGTATGCTCCGGAAAACAAATTTTAATTTTCCGAGTTTTTCTTACAATTTCACATTGTAGTTATAATATTTTTGATCTATTATATGCCAGTGTTATACCAATATGTTGTAAAATGTTAAATGTTAAAGCGCACAGACTTAGATGAACAAAAAGTAAAGACCTTAGTTGTTGCTCCGAAAACACCAACATATAAAAATAATATTTTCCGTCCAAATTCGTCCCGTAAGTAGTATGTAGAGTGCCCCATATTTAGAGATTTGTGACCTTTTTAGGCTGATGGATATTATTTTTATTTAAAAAATCATTTTAAGTTAGTAAAAGAGCATTTTAAAAGGAAAATGGGACGATTATTCCGCCGCGCCGCTCTAATGCGTGTTGGCAGACTTCCAATTTCTTTGAAATAATATTTTAATTTGTCAAAATGCAAGTTTCCTCACGATGTTGATCATTACAATCGAGCTCCTTGTACATGAGCACTTAAAATAACTGACTTATATTAAGCTCAGGGGGTTATTTAATGCTACTTTGGCCGTGGAATGAAAAGGAGAGATCTACCGCCGGGCAAGTTGTTCCGCCCGGGAGTGGCCAATGCTCCAAGTGGTAGTTCGGAGCTATCTTATAACTTTAAAGGGATATCTTTTTAACGACGTGCAGTGTTCGCGTAAGCATAAGACATCATTAAATGTAACCAACTTCAAATTATTTGTGGATCTGTCTGTCCGGGATAATCTTCAGAATGGTTGAATTGGTTATAATGAACATTTAAAAAGACATAGAGATCAATGCCAGGAGGGATCATTTAACAGGGAAAATATTTTATCCAAAAATCATTAAATATAAAACGTAATAAAATATGTGTGGTTGCGCGGAAAACGAATACCGTCGCATTTTTGTTCAGTTAGTAACTAGCCGGTACAGTCTCCTATCACATCCGTTTCGCTTTCGCATGGGCCTGAAAGAGGATGGGTTAGATAGGTAACGTCATTTTTTTCGTCCAATGGTAGGCGCGCCCCGCTTACATGGAAGTGAAGACGGCCAAAGAGGTTAAAGGACGTACGCTGCCGCCGCTTGTCCAGTTGCAAAGCAGTGTCACCAACCTCTGCCAGGAGACCAACCCCGGTAAGTACCCACTCCTATAGATATTGAGCTGTTTTTTTTTTGTTTCATTTTGTTGTGCTTTCCCTGGCAGCTCATGTTTTCTATCGTACCAGATAAATACAGTGAGTTAAATTATCGCGAATGTATTGTCCATAACCAGCCACGTGCCACGTCCGCCATTTTGTTTGGGTTATAGCCAACCAAGCACACTTTAGTTATTCTCACACAAAATAGTTTGAAGCTATTGTTACCGGGAATCAAATTTAAGACACTGTGGCCTAGCCATTTTCGGGTCATTTGTTCTGAATTCGAACCCAGGAACCCTGTAGCTCCACTAATTTGTGGTGTAATAATACTACTAATGATCAAAGCCCATTTAACATTACACACAACTCGCACCGTATTCAGTTAATATGTCAGTAATTATTTATTTTTATTTACTTTATTGATCATACAACCAACAGTGCGTTATGTATACATATTAACAGAAGTTTTCAAATAATCCATAATACCATACCAAATATAGATACTATCGCTTGTTATAGTTTGACAAATTAATATTATTAATTAAATAGTGGTTTAATATATAAAAGTTATTTCAAAAATAGGTTTAACAAAAGAAACGGGTAATAAGCAGAGACAGTGATATATATATATATATATATATATATATATATATATATATATATATATATATATATATATATATATATATATATATATATATATATATATAGGCAACATTTTTTTTTGATGACAATCTATAATCTGTGCGACTGTTGACCAAAAACTGTTTATTGTTTGACATTGGCCTTAGAGTTATAAGACACGTAACCAAAGAAAATATAATCACTACGTTTATACTGGATATTTCTTCTACCGTCTGGAAAAAATCTATCAATGTAGTAGTATATATTATGTATATTGTATATATATATATATATATATATATATATATATATATATATATATATATATATATATATATATATATATATATATATATATATATATAGATCAATTTCATAATATTATATTATGTAACATAAAAAAGTATTAAATATCAGTGCCATTGGCTTCTATTCCTTTCACAGGTTACACCCTATTTCTTCCAGATGATAAAAAATCACACATATTATCCTATTATTAACTATGAGACTATGAGGCATTATCAACTTCAGTCAACAAACGACATAATTTGTGCCAGCGACAATCATGTATTTGACATCTGCGGTACAAATAAATAACAGTCTTATTCATAAAAATCCACTAAAATGGCATCTCCTCGTATGTTTTCATCTGTTGCCCTTTACGATACACACGGAACGATATTGAGATATTGGATATTCTTACACTAGTACTTTACGGTTAACTATATATTATACATAATTATGATGTATTACTACCGTTATCATTATACTGTGATCAATATCATCCTATCAGACCATCAAAAGTTCACTACCGAGCCTCCCTTAAGGGAAGCAAAACACGGTCCCAAGCCACCTGCATCCATCGACTTCCTCTATATCTTACCAGGTCGTTACTTATCGAGTAGGGGGCCTAATAATATATATATATATATATATATATATATAGATCAATTTCATAATATTATATTATGTAAAATAAAAAAGTATTAAATATCAGTTCCATAGGCTTCTATTCCTTTCACAGGTTACACCCTATTTCTTCCAGATGATAAAAAATCACACATATTATCCTATTATTAACTATGAGACTATGAGGCATTATCGACTTCAGTCAACAAACGACATAATTTGTGAAAGCGACAATCATGTATTTGACATCTACGGTACAAATAAATAACAGTCTTATTCATAAAAATCCACTAAAATGGCGTTATAACAGTAATTAGTTAAAATGCTCAATAGCACTATTAAACCTATTATAAAATTCTCTGTTCATAAACGTTCAATTAACCTTTCATAGTTAAATCATATTTATGGAATACTTTAGTTTAATTATGTTGTCATTCTTATGAATCCATAGACAAGCCACGGTAAAAAAAAGTTTGACAGCAATTGTGACCTTTCCGTCAAAACAAGCGTGGTGTTTTCGTTAAATCAATATTTTTGTCTATCAATTTGTGAAGTGTTTGAAGATGAGTCTTCAACGCAATGATATTCTATATACGGTCAGTTACATTACTACGCAACAGAAGCATGTCACTTCGTCTCTTGCTGGTCTAATGCATATAAGCCTTTACAGTCATAACAGTGGGCAGTCCACATTATTCATAGAACATAGAATTGGACTATGAGAAAGCGCAAAAAAGTCAGGATCGCTTGCATTGTGATTGGCCCATTTTGAATATTAAAATGTCGAATATTTGTATAAATTTTGATTATACCTTTTTCCAGTTTCAACAGTATGTGTAAAGGTGGCACTCGCACCGTTCCCCAAATAAAAACCCAACGGAGCATCATTAAAATGATAAAAATGAAAATTAAGTCCGTCGAACGAAAGAATCTTCGCCAGACTGGTGGTGGTCCACATCCAACTACGAACCATGAAAATGCAGATGGCATCTGTTCATGAATTTGTCATTGACACCAATGAAATTGATTCTGATAAAATAAATCAGTTATTACATATATCAAGATTCTAAGTTAAAGGTCGCCAGTTTTATCTCTACCCAGTACAAACTTTAATGTTGCGTAATAAATATATTTGTTCCTTTTCTACTTAAATAAAACACCTGCAAAAGTTTACTTAATGATATAGTTATCAAAAAAATCCATACTTAAATTAAATTATTAATTTAATTATTTATTGCGTCGTTTGTAGATTGGAGAGCCATCGCAAAATGAAATCAAAGTAGATGGGATAAATAAACTTGTCAATGTTGAAAACAAGCCTTCAGATATTGTGAGCATCCGTAAAGCATTGAGATAGCTAGCAATTTTCGTATGTTTCATACCTATTTTACTTTCATATTTTACTGTTGTAGGACACAAAGAGTACAGTAAAGGATGTCACAGTAGAATACTTGAGGAGATCAAAACTACATGAAAAGTAAATATGTGAAATGTCATAAACCAAGTACTAACTAAACATGTGCCAAAGTGGGAATCGAACACACAACTTGATTTGTAATCCTGGATTGTAAAGTATAGGGATAAAAATAATAGTTGAATAAAAATGGTTCATTTAAACTTAATTTTTTTTGATGAAATATTTATGTCAAAGTATATTTAAGATTAAGTTAATGAAAACATGTTTCTTTTAACGGTTTCTTTTGCTGCAGGTTGTATCTATTGGCTCAGCACCAAAACCACTCTATACACCGTCTAAGAAACCTGAAAGAAAGAATAAAACTGAGAAAATGGTAAATATACTGACCTCTACTCTAATAGGGTAATGTTAATTTATGAAATTGTTGCTTTGATTTTTTTAAATACCGAAACATAACTATTTGTATTTCAGACCTCAGATCATGCAGAAAGTATAGCCAATACTGAAATCGAGTGCAGGAAAGAGGTCCGTCAAGCCCAAATGGCAAGTGAAGAAAGGAAAGCCCGAAACTTGGACCTCGATGAGACATTAATTAATTGAATATTATAAAAAAACTTCTAGTTCTTGAAAATAAATAATTTAAAATTAACATGTGGAGCTTACTTACTCATACCCTTAATTAGCTAAAATGCCTATCGATAAATGCTCGTAAAAGAGCGTTATTGGAGACTCTTCCTCTGGCCTCACCAATTTGAGGTAGAAGTTCAGCATCCACAATTGTACTGAGTTCATCATCATGATCTGAAAATTATATTATTAATATTATTATGTAAAGAAATATTATATTAATGAATGACTAAAATTATTTGTGTGCAAATTACACGGTACCGAATCCTGTTGTCCTATTGCAATATTGTGCAACACTGCAAGAGCCACAATTGTAGGTTTCTCATTTTTCATGTGTACTGTCATGCCATACAACAGATTTTGAAACCGCTGCTTCCACACTCCAAAGCAACGTTTAACACAGTTCCGAGTGGCAATTTGTGCTCGATTATATTTTTCTTCACGCTCATTTTGTGGTCTTAGTATAGGTGTGAATAGATATGGCTCTAGTCTCCCTCTAAACTCTCTTCTTTCAAAGCGCTCTTTATGAGTGGATTCGTTAAAGATGCGGGAATCATGGGTACTGCCTCGCTATCTGGCAACGGTGCCTCTGATATACAGCTTAGCATCGCAAACCACCTGAATTAAAAATTTAAAAAAATATGTGAGCACAGTTATGTATGTAGGTAAAATAAATACATACATAAATTTATATATACACATATATATGTATATAAGTAATATACCACCTGGCAAAGAACTGCATTGTATTATTATATGAACATACTTGTACATTCAATGAATAAAATCCTTTTCGGTTTATACAATACTGAGTTGCATCACCACCAGATTTCTTCATTTTTATGTAAGTATAATCAATGCAACCCAACACAGAAAGGAAATTTCTTATCTCTAAGAATTCCCTTATAACCCTTTGCTCTTCTGCCAGAGACTGCGACATTTTTATGTACGTCTCAGAGTGAAGAGCAATCGCGCGAGCTACTCTGGCACAAATGCGACTCACAGTTGGTTGTGTCAACCCATGAAGGTCTCCCCCATCTCCTTGAACCTAAAACGGATAGGTACAAAAACGTTTACACACTCATATATGGTATTATTACTTGTATAATACGAGTTGAGACTTACTTCACGACGTCCCCAACATCTAATGGCAGTTAACACCTGCAATTCTGGTGATGTACCACGACCCCTTGGGTCCAGTTGTAAATCCTGCCTGACAAGATCAATTATAAAAGATGCCGTATGTTTATTGAAGCGGTATCGCTTTTTAAACTCTACATCGGGCAAAGGAAACGGATCATATCTCTTCTGGTAAACATTACGACGACGTTGCGGAGCATTTCCTAGTTGCTACATAGCTTCTAAAGCTTGCAGAGCTTGCCTATCGACACTTTTTAGCAATCAAAATCCACAAAAAAACAACAATAACTTAAACGACTTAAACAAACAGCTGTACGCTGCTCGCACGCAAATCGGCCATATTTTTCTTTATTACAGGCTTATAGTAGGATGGACCCTTTTATAAATTATGAAGCCGTTATAGAACACTTATAATGCGTTTTATAGTTATTAAACGTTTATGAATGATGTTTTACGGGTACCTCCTTATAACAAGCTAATAATTCTATTTTAACTTTTTATGAATCAGACTCTATATTATGTATACAATGGGTGCGTTTGGCAGAAAAAAGCGCTAGCAAGCGCTTACAAGCGCTAAAATAGTTTTCGGCCAGGACACGATTGCTACTTTAGTAGCGCTGACACAATCCGCCATTTTGCTTATTTAATTTGTTTGTTTTGAAGTAGAAATTATAAGTTGTTTTGTGCAATATTAGTTTTAAGTAATATAATGTCATGAATAGACATGCATGACATGACAGACACATAAACATGTTATTAAAAATTCATGATTGGTAAGTTTTTAATATGAATACTTTACAAACATATATTTAAATTAGGTTAGGTTCCCCGGTTAAAACTAACATCGTGTCCTGGAGGAAAATAGTTACTTACGATTTGACAGCGCTTACCGCTTACGATCGCCATTTTGCTTACAAGCGCTTGCTAGCGCTTTTTTCTGCCAAACGCACCCAATGCATGTTTTATTTTATTAACTCCGACGAAAAAGAGGGGTTTATAAATTTGACCGCCTTATGTGTCTGTCTTTGGCACCGTAGCTCTTAAACGGGTGAACCGATATGGTTGTGGTTTTTTTATTTTATTTTAATGCAAGATTTCTAGCAGTGGTTCTTAGACATATTTTATCAAAATCGGTTCAGCCGTTTGGAGTTCACCAGCGTTTTTCTTTCCTGTTTTTTTAATTTAAATTTTAAATTGATTTACTTTACTTAATGTATTTGTAACACATTATATATAAATTGTAGCTTTCTGTACTCGTTCTTCATATAAACATCAACCACACCGCTCACTACGCAATCTCACACCGCTCCGTACGCGCTAAGTGCATAATAATGGGTAAAACTTCATGTATTTTCTTTGAAAAAAGTAGAAAAAAGAGCAAGAAGCATTTTCTACTGTAGCATTATAATGCGTACATTCCTAATAAAATGAAGTCACTCTTGGCTTCTGAAAAGGTTGGATCCCGTAACACTCACTGTCCATACCTCGTACCATGTAATTTCTCTATCTTCCTAAAATCAAAGTTGAAAGAACAAGCACGTAAAAACATGCTCTCAGACCAATGATTTTAAAAATAGTTTAAACAATTGAAAATGTTTAAAATGTAATTGAGAATATTCTGAACAGCAGTTAGTAACATATTAACATGCATATATTTTTTTTATGACTTGAGCTAAACATTTTTTCAGCTTAATCATTTTTTGCTCTAGTACGACTGTATTTCTTCAATAATATCCTATTTTAATGCTCGTCACTTAAAGTAGAAATACTATAATGTTTTTTTAAAACACAAAGATCGTTGTCGCCATTTCAGCTAACGATCCTTCCCATTAACCTTCTACCGACGGCTTAGATCTACTAGAATTTACATAATAACAAAAAATCTACTACACACCATGGACTATTAAAATGTCAAATATACAACTGTCTCAGCAGACATTATTCTCCTCCTTCAGTAGGATGCTAAAAACATAACAACTCATTTGTCGTTTTAAATCATAAATATTTGTTAATGACTTACAACGCTAACTAACGGATCCTAGCATAGCTATAGAACATCGTCTCTATATAGAAATTATACTAGTAATATTGTGTGAAAAACGCGGGTATGATTAAAAATAACACGCCTATTTAAATTTTATCGATGTGAAAATTCAGAGGACAGCTTGATATTTTAACTTTGAGCTTAAACCACAAGTTAAGAAATACGAAAATTTTATGGTATATAATAAATTAATGAAGTAAGTACTGTCAAATCTCATCATCATTATTATTATCAACATCTTTCCGTTAAAGTTCACAGCTGGAAACGGGACTCTCCCGTTGTAGGAAGGAATTGTCTTGTCATTCTTAACAATCAGTCTGACGCTGATTCTCCTCGGCAGTCTGGGTATTTTACGCCTGGTGTAAGCGATATGTTTATACTGTCATTTATTGGAAGACACAAGATGTTAAAGTAAATACATACGCATTAGATCTTTTGATATTTTAATTTCTAAAGTTGAAGTGTCAAACGAATTTACATTCCACCTGATAAGGATTACCGCTACCCATGGACATCTGCAATCAACTTCCAACGAAAAGGGCTAAAGATGCACTGTTACTTCTGCAGACTAAGATGAAATGCCTCACAGTCTGTAATTTTATTGGCTCACTGTGTATGTCGGAACGGAATTCAACAGTGCAAGTGCACTTCCAGTGGCAGAAATAGGTAAGAGAGTGATTCTTAGACGGAATGCTAATCAGAAAATTGGGCCTACCACCTAGAAATATCATCTTCCATTGTCACCTCTTACGACACTCTTGACCCGTAATGGGGTTTCCATACACTGTACTAATCTTATAGAACTATATTATTATTAACTCTTTAGCGTAGTTTGGTTTAGTTTAGTTTACGAAGGGCTGTTTTCCGCAACTCCACGTCTAAGCGCGTATTTTGCGTGTGGTCAGGAATAATATGCTTATTCGAGCCATGATATCTCCCCGAAGAAGCTCAGCAGTCCCTTGATGTTGTAAGCAACTTCGGGGAGTGCCGAGATGTTTAGCTCTGTATGAAGCGACTTCTGGACATGTCAGAAACACGTGTGCCGCCGTTTCTTCCTCTCCCATGCATGCCATGCACAGGGGGCTGTCAGTAACACCTATGGTGAACAAATGTTTGTTAAAAGAGCCATGTCCTGTGATAGCACTTGTTACTATCCTGATCTGTGGCTTGTTCAGTCTCATTAGAACTTTGGTTAGACGACTGTTTATTTCAGATAGGGCCTCCCTAGCTTGTCTACAGTCTACTAAACTTTTCCAAAGCTGAGCGTGTAAATTATTGAAGTATCTACGTACCAATGAACGAACGTAGCCAAAGGTGATTGGTATTATTGGTTCCGGCCCTGTAGTTGCTAGGGCCGATCCCCTTCTGGCCAGTTCATCTGCTGCATCGTTACCTCTAGATCCACTGTGTCCCTTGATCCATTGCAGAGTCACATTGTTGTGCTTACACGCCTCATTCAATCGTTGATGGCACTCGTATATCAGTCCCGAGTTCGTCACATTGTAACTCAGAGCTTGTAGTACCAAGAAGTAGAGAAGTCTTTCACCTTCCTAGCATCTATTACTATGGCCGCTTGGATGATACCCATGAATTCAGCCTGGAAGACTGTGTTATGGGTACCCAGCGGTGTGTATATGTGGATATTAAGGTCTTCAGAGAAAGCCACAGACCCCACACCTTCATTTGTCTTAGAGCCATCCGTGAAAACTTTGAGCTCTCTTGGACCCAATCCTTCCAGACGGTCAGTTTCCTTCAATTGTATCCTGTACTTCTTATCGAATACAAATTGTTTTGGGATCCTATCATACTTGGCTTGTAAGATAGGAATTTTTGAGTAAATTCTATCGATTATATCTGTATGGGGGACTCTACTCTTACTTAAAAGATTTAGGGTCTTAAGTCTAATGGCAGCTAAACTTGCTTCTTGTTGTATATGAAGATGAAGCGGTGTTAGCTCCAGCGTAGCCTCTAAAGCTGCTGTTTTTGTTATCCTTATGCAGCCCGTGGCAGCCATACAAGCCAATCTTTGGTAAGGCTGAAGCTTTTGTATAGTGGTGGCTTCATTGGTTTTGGTCCACCATACCAGAGAGCCGTATGTGATCATGGGCCGAATTACAGTTTTGTAAAGCCACAGGGCAAGACCTAGGTATTTTACCTCGGAAGAAAGTTGGAGTTTCGTGCTGAAAAGACTTGGAAGATGATAGTTATTCAGCATTCGTTTTTTTTTGTGAACATTACTATAACCGTTTTATTTGGATTAACGGTTAGGTCATATTCCCTGCACCATCTCTCCACAATACGGATAGCCGTTTGGGTCAGGTCGCACACAATGCTTGCTGTCTTACCAGAGACCAGTATTGTCAGATCATCTGCATAACTGACTGTGTAGAAATGATTTGCCTTTAATTTGCTGATGAGTTCATTAATGACCATATTCCACAGGAGAGGTGAAAGAACCCCACCCTGCGGACATCCTTTCATGATCTGAATTGTCTGAGATTCACCAGAAATTTTTATTGTTCGTGTCACGAACTCTTTAGCGTATACACTGAAACTCTCAAAACAAATAAATTAAGATGGCTTCGTTCCAATAGTAAAAGCTATATCTACGCCTGCTTAGTAGTTTCAGTTTATGCTGGTACAGTGTACACTTTTATATGCATATAAAAGTTGTACGAGTAAGAAATGTAGCTTTAACTAAATATTAGTTCCCTTTTTATGCACATTTTCTTTAAAAAATCGAAACTTTTTTGTGCATGGCATAAGGAATGTAATGGCGCACTTTTAAGACATCCGACGCCTGATAAAATGAACTAGGTCACAGTAATGTTCATGAAAAGGCAACAAGGGCTAAATATATGTAGGGTACATAGTAGCTTTATACGCAATTAATAATTGAATCTTTTTTATTAACGAATATCTTTGAAACTGTTTATTGAGTATTTATACATAAAAACGAACGAGAAGGTTATTTTGAAAGAACCTGTTGAGAAATAAAATTTTACTTGTATTTAGATTGCATGTGTGTTATATATAGAAGTAATAGTTAAAAAAACTGAAAATAAATACTTCAATTAATATACTATATACTGTCCTACTGTTATCGCGGTTGCATTTCCTTGTTGAATGGCTATACGGAGATTTTAAGTGAAAAAATAATTAATTTTCACCAGCGGCGAAGACAAGTCGTCCATCACCATACGTGGATTACATGGTACCCATTGTATTTACAGTAAATGGCACAAATATGTAATCATCTCTCCGAGACTCATACTTGGGCCACTTTCTCAGTTCTGCCAACTCTGAGCCGCCTTGGCTCTTAACGTAGTATCCCTGATAAATATTATGCAGATAGTACGAAATTCATGTTATTCAATTAGTTTGTAGATCGGCCACATGTTTATTAAGATTCTTTTTGTCTTGATAATAAGCAAAAACGTTTCAAATAAAATAACTTTTAGTCCGTGGGTGGTAAAGGCAAACATCGTGAGGAATCCTGAATGTCTGAGAAATAAAAAACATTTTTCGAAGGCATGTGAATTTCGCCAACACGCAATGGGGCAGCGCGACGGACACTTCCTTGCCATAAAATTGTTTTAGAAGTGACTGGAGGTCTTTGTCCAGCTGTGGGACGTATATAAGCAGTAACTTTAACTTTATATGACAATATGTAGTGATATAAACTCAAACGGCTCGGTAATGTAGTTGCTGAGCATTTGGCTGCTGCGTTGCGGAGTCGCAAGTTCGATAGCCGATTATCTGAATTGTATCCGAGTACGACGGTGTCCAAATTATATATGTCAAACGCCTCTACAATATGGAGAAATGGGTAGGGATTAAAGAAAATTAAAGTATATGCCACAATTATATATATATATATATATATATATATATATATATATATATATATATGTATATTAACACTACTTAGGGAACTTTCTTCTTTGACGCGTCCCTCTCGGCTATCGGCTATTTCCTATATTAAACGAGCAATTCTTGTATATATATATAATCGGAATCTCGGAAACGGCTCCAACGATTTTCATAAAATTTAGTGTCCAGGGAGTTTCGGGGGCAATAAATCGATCTAGTTAGGATTTATTTTTAGAAAATGTCTTTATGTGCGTGTTTTTAGGCAATGAAAAACTGCTAGAATATTGTTAGAATAAGAAGGTAAATTTTGACAGTTTATTAATAATTACAAATAGCTTAATTGGTATATTGGGCGGTCACAAAATCGTAATACCATGGTTCGAGCCCAGACCGACCGACCGACCGACTTTTTTTTAATTTTTTTTCAAGTTTCTTTCTTTTTTGAGAAAATCTATTTTTTCGTGCCCTTTTTTTAGTATTTTTAAAAACACGAAAATTTAAATTAAACTTATTGCACTCATGATTTTTTATTCAAATAACCAGTTGAGCTTTTTTCCATTATGTCGCTACGATCAAAAAACATTATTCGTATTTCATCAGTATGTAATTTGTATCTAAATATAATTTCCAAAACACACGAATTAAAAAAACGAGCGAAAAATACCGAGCAAAGTTCGGTCAACCGGGTTATATATAAATATATATATAATATACAGAATGGGTCCCACATATATGCAATAAATGAAACTACAAGTAATACTAGTCCGTAGAAGTGTAGAAAAATTAAATATTAAATTAAAACCCGTAAAATAAAAAAGTGAAATTTTCAAACAAAATAAATATTAAAATAAATTCAGTAAAAGTGAACACTCTGTTTAGACAACGTACCTTGACCCCTTGGAAGAGTGACAACGTTGCACGCGGGTGGCACGCCGACAAAAGACATCGCCGTCGATATATCGCAATACCAATAGTTTGCACTGCGTGGCAACGTCGCTTTTTAATGTTCAAGGATTCATTCAAGTTCATTGAATCATTGACTTAGTGACCCAATTCTATAGAGTGTTCACATTTGCTTAAAATTAAAACTCTAATTTTGACCTAATTACTGGACCGATTACGTTCATATTTTTATATCGTCAGCAAAGGCGATACCAAGTATATGGTTTTATTTATTGCATATATGTGGGACCCATTCTGTATACAACACGTAACATAATTAACGCACTTTGAGTAAGTGCATTAATTCAGAATCTTTTACTGAATCGATTCCTATCACTTTTAATATAGGTAATTTTTTTATCCCAACAATTAAAACTACGTAAATTAGAGTCACACTAAATCTGTACAGTCAAAACAAACTGAAATGGACCGTAACTTAAGGCAATAGGACTTTTAAGAGTGCAGTTCTATTTGTATTATTACTAATTTTGTCATTCCATAAAAACAAAGAAAAATGAACTTTATTCCAAGCACGTTAAAGTCTTTGCGTTCGTGGATTTGTACGGTGACCACAACATTCTTCCTGAATTAGTATAACTAATTTGATAAATAATCAGTGCATAAAATGTTTACCTAAAAATTCATTGTCTGTATTATGATTATAACATAATATACTAATTGGGGTGTCTGAGGGTGTGCGTTAATTACGTTACATATTATATATATACAAACATACGCTGCCGCCACGCCACGCCGCAGTTTTAATATGGTTGTAGCACGAATGGATCGGCTCGACCGGGGTAGGACTTCACACAGCTCTTACAGAATACCAGCGTAAAATAGCAGCTTAATATTGCTGGGTTTCGTATGGTGGATCTAGGGATCCAGAGACCCTTTTTACTGGAAACAAGGCATTCCATCTTAGTCCTCAGAGGTGACAACGCATCTGCGTTTTGGTTCTCTATCGAGGATAAATGTAGATGTTTACGGGTCACAGCAGCCACTTAATATAAAGTGGACTGTGTGCTCATTTGTCACCCTTATTCTATAAAAAATACAAGGATCATAAATATTGAGTATTATGGGTAAATTGTGTCGTATTCATCATCTCAAATAGAAAGACTTTATAGGGAAACCACTACAAGAAATATAATTTCTTATAATATCTAATTTGCATTATCTATTAACGTCGGGAATTAAAAATAAAAATAATTAAAATTAAAATTAAACGCGATAAAATCCTTAAAAGTAGTTTTAATCAATACTATTATAAAATTATATTTTTACAGTCGAAGTATTTTTAAATGTGTTAAAATCGGGTAATAAAATGCGTAGTTGATACAAAGAGATGATTTTAAATCCCAAAACGATTTGCGGTTAAATTACATTCTTCAGCCTATTTCTACAAACAAAAGGAGTAATTCAAAAAAAAAAAAGCTTAGAAGTTGAAATTGTTCTAATAGGGACAAAAATAGCGTTACATGTTCTAAAATTTACTAAGTAAATTTATTCGTATTTAGTTGCCGCGTTTGGCAGGCGGGTTGGGAACAGCAATTTATTTTTATGTTTTTAATAAGGCTTGTTTACCTCTGTAATACTTTACTGTTATATATTATACTTTCACTATTAACTGAACCCCAAACCTGGCCTCTCATTTACGAACTAAAATCTAAAATTCACTAACTATTTTTGGCAAGTTAAATTACGAGTTTATTTGTTTTGACTTACGAACCTGAAAAGGTCAATTAAAGTGAAATATAAGCCAAGAATCAATGCCCAATTAAAAAATATTTTGTCTTGACGAGTACTAAGAAACGCCGTGCTAGTCTGATCCATATGGATGGAGATATGGGTTTGAAAAATATGTATAGTTTAATATTTTTTTATTATCATAACCAACAATTATAACTATCGTTATTATTATTAACATCTAAAAAGCTAAAGTTTCAGAGTACTAATAACGTTTCACTGCGGAGCAAATGCCTCTCTTTCCTGAGGAGGGGGTTAGTCGGCATTTCGTTCTCGGGGCTGTTCCTGTGCTTGTTAGCGGACTTCAAAAATTTTTTCGAAATATTTTTACTTTTCAATAACTTTTATCGAAATCTTCCCACTTTGGATAACAGAATAATGCATCTATCTCCGTTAGAGCATATAAAGCTAATACGAGTATATAAGCATTTAAGAGTTTCAAATTTCAACTCTCAGAATAGATATTAGGAAAAAGTTGTAATGACTTTCGCCTGGACTATTTTATTTCAACTAACCATAAAAATCTAGTCATCATTATCTTCATCACATCACAGAGGTGGTCACTTCACCTAGTAAAGCCCGCCGTTACTCCGTTTAATGGTACGAGGTAAATGTTCGAGATATTGACTTTTCCTTAAAATATATCTAATGTTATATTTGTTATAAAATAATGCAAAATAGCGGTATAAAAAACTAATAATATATATATATATATATATATATATATATATATATATATATATATATATATATATATATATATATATATATATATATATATATATATATAGCGGTATAAAATTACCATTGTAAAAAATATTTTACAGACAAATCAATTAGCTCCAAAAACGCAAATTGAAATAAAACTTATTTAACTTAATTTGAGTTTGTATACGATTAATTCTCCTCGCAAAGGAGTTATGAGTCAGAAAAACAATTATTCGCAATACTTGATTAATCTCGTTGCGTTAATATCTACCTTTTTGTTTTGTTTGACAAGCCTATCGCTACTAAGTATTAAAAAAATCATTACAAAAACAAATCTGATCTTATCCATGTGTCCATGTTTTTCAGTGAAAATTTAACATTCTTGTTATGAAACTTAAGGATTATGAAAAATAATTAAAATAAACGTTCTTACGTCGATGGCAAGGTATTTGATCTATGATAGATGAAGTTCGGATACCATCGTGTTTATGCTGTAGCTTCAAAATTTAGTAATGCGGTTCCTAATACGCCTGCCCATCCAATTAAATAACATCCCTTCAACAATAAGAGGTCCTCATTTAACAACGTATTGTTACAGTCCGTTATTTTTTGTAGAATAATATTAAATAAATATAAATGTTACAAACGGGCACACAGTAATTCGTTAATAAACGAATTAATTATTTGAGAATTTTTAGATTTGCAAACAGGCTATTCATTATTATCATCAACATCATCATTCTTATCATCATCATTATCATCACAAGCTCATTGCTGAACTTAGGCCTTCCACAAGAAACGCTACGATCCAGAGCTACCTGTCCCTAAATTACCTGCATCCATCGGCTTCCTGCAGATTTTACCAGATAGTCACTCTAATAACTAAGTGGCCACCCTACACATAATTGCTAACACGGTCTAATTTGAATTATCTTACACTTATGTGACTTTTATTTCACTTTCGACTATAGTACTGATTTTTTGATGGAACTACAAGTGGGTCCACATCATTCGCGCTTTCGGATTTACCGCTACAGGACCTGTAGATGGCCGTCGCTGTCGGAGCCGGCTCCAATCGTTCGTTGTGACGTAGGCGCTAGATCCATCGCTACCCACGGTAGCCAACTATTAAGGATGGTGGTGAGAATCACCATTTAAATATATTTCTGTATGGGTCTTTTTTATACACAGTGTGGCTGAAGGTGTTATCAGAATTCCCAATTACTAACACATCTAGAAAATCTAAAGAATATAATGCCTATAACTCCATTGTGAACTGAATTTTAGAATTTGTGGAATTAAGATGATCTGAGCCGTAGTAGCTCAGATGGTTAACGCTCGCTGTAATATAACAGAACGCGAGTAACCCTTGTTCGATCCCCGCCGGCACCAATGAAATTGTTATTTGCAATTTTAAGTGCTGATTTACCACGCGCTCGGCGGTGAAGGAAAACATCGTGAGGAAACCTGCATGTCTGAGGAATAAGATAAAAAATATTTCTAAGACATGTGAAGTTCACCAAAACGCATTGGAGCAGCGCGGCGGACACTTCCCCGCCCTAAAACCCTCTCATAAATGAGGGGAGGCCTGTGCTCAGTAGCGGGACGTATATAAGCTGTAACTTTACTTTACTTATTTTAAGATGATCTAAAAATGCAGTTATTTTATCTAAAGTTAGAGTTGTGAAATTGTCATCTAAGTACCGCTTGTAAAATCTTGGACTTACGGAAGAAGTATGCAGGACTTTCTCCTCAAAGTCTTCCATGAATATGCCGCCGATATGGCAATGGGAGATAGAGGTGAGCCCACCACCACTTCATCTACTTGCTTGTAGAACTCTTCTTTCAGAATAGCTAGCGAGATGAAAGGCAGTGTCTGAGTTATAATGCATATTTTACGAGCATGTTGTTTAAATAATAAAATGTAGATATTTAGGTTAATCTAGACAAGCTTTTAAAATTAGTACAAAATAAAAAAAATCACTTTTTATAGTTTTCTAATGTTATAAGTTTTGCCTTATGTTGTCAGTTGCCTACTGATGTTAACTGAAGACACAAAGTGCACAGGTGCACTTTGTGTCTTCACTTTCACAACTGATGGGATGGAAAATCAAAACGACCCAAGAAAGTTTAGGCATAGGATCTACCAGGCACGGGAGTAAACCACCGATTTCCTGACTAAATGCACCTGTGCAGTTTGTGTCTTCACTTTCACAACTGATGGGATGGCAATTCAAAACGACCCAAGAAAGTTTAGGCATAGGATCTACCAGGCACGGGAGTAAACCACCGATTTCCTGACTACGGGCTGCTATTGAGGCTTTCTTGACAAAGTTACCTAATTACAGATTTTGGCCCGAACCCGAATTCACCACACGATCATCATCATCACAATAGCGATGCTACTACTACTAGATCAATGAGGCGATATAGGTAGCCACATCTTCACAAAGACGAAGACACTTCGCTACGCCGTCGTTAAGCTCTTGCATATATACGATAAACTTCGTTCGCGCGGTCGTACTTTCGTCGGCAGCGCCCAGACATCTAAAGTAGTGCAGGTGTTTGCGTTAGTACCTAATATTTCGTGTGGGTTTAACCTGAATTAGAGTAACGAAATAATTTGAAAATTTTATCATGAGACTGAGCTGATATTACGAATCTTCAAACAACCGGGTAAAAATGTAGCAAATAATTACTTGACACCTTAAAATGCAGAGCAACCGTGTCGTCCACTTTGTTTTTTGGTGTTTGTTTTTCATGCCACGACAGAATATTTCGATAACGTAAAACAGCTATGTACATTTGCCGTAGGTTGAACACAAATATTTCTGTGTGGCCCTAGCATAAAAACTTAGCAAGTAAACAAAGCTAAGGGAGCTTTGTTAACTTACTAAGTTTTTATTCTAGCCCAGCCGTCTAATGGAAGTTTCTTAACGGACGTACTAATGATGACGAGACGTCTTAATTACCAAAACATAAAAAATGGGTATACTAATTCTTTTAATCTTTTACTGTATTTATAATACCTGTGAATTCACATTTTTCTCTCGTACACAAGTCTGAAAATCTTGTGTCAAACGAGCACACAGTCCACCTGATGGCAAGTGGTTGCTGTGGCTCATAGAGTCATAGACATCATTTATCCTCGATAATCAATCAAAATGCAGATGCGTTGTCACCCGTGAGGACTAAAGGTGCGCTTACACGGGCAACTAAAATTGCTCAATTCCAGTCAATACTCGTCAACTATGACGTCACGACTACTTCAAGCAATTTACGGCAATGGCAACAAGCATCAATACTGCGCAATATAATATTGAGCGATATGGCGCAACTTCATCAACTAGGCAATACTGTCCTACACGAGCATTTCAGTATTCGTTCGACATTGTTCTCGCTGCGGCGGCTATCCTACTTCCACCGGACCTCTCGCTCTCCCCGCGGAAGCAAGACGGCAAGCCGCAAAACAAACAAGTGCGAATGAGATATATACAAAAATTGCTAGGAATTTCCAAGCCCATTGGATATTCGTCAATTCGTATCTGCGACATTGAGCGATATGAAATATCTGGAAAATAACGAAGTAGGCTGCAATCTAGCCAAGCCTGACATAAAAGATATTTATAGAACTCGTCCCAAAAAAGATAAAAGCATGAATACTCCCATTATTGTTGAAAGTACATCCACCCTCATGAAAACGGAATTATTAAAATTGTGTAAGAATTACAACAACAAAAATAGTAAGATGAAGCTCTGCGCCAAACACCTGGGCCTACGCTCTGCTAGGGATACACCAATTTACATAGCTGAACATTTAACGACAAAGGCTTCCCGCTTATGTTTTTTAGCCAGAGACCTTTTAAAGTCAAAGGAGTATAAATATTGCTGGACTGCCTATGGTAAAATCTATGTCAGAAAACACGATGATTCTCCTATTATTACGATCTTAAATGAGGCTCAGGTACAGAGTCTATTGCAAACGTGACTTTTTCTAGGTATAGTTATGTCTATTGTAACTTTGTGTATTAGTCGGAAATATATAATGCTATACAAAATAACTGTAAGCACTGCATTGTTAGTATTAAGCATCGTTGTAAAGAGCCAAAATGAATACAGACTCTCAATTCACACACTTAATACATTGTCATATTTACAAAAACGATATAAATTTTTTACAGTATTTTTAGCTTTAAGTCACCTCTCTTACAGTAAAACTAAACTCTCAATTAACACACGTAATACACTGTCATATATACAAAGACTATGTACATTTGTTGCAGTATTTTTAGCTTTAAACTATCTTTTTTACACAAATAAAACTGATCTCTTAATTCACACACGTAATATACAGACATACATAAAAAAACTATATACATTTATCACAGTATTTTTAGCATCAATTTATAATTCATACGGCAATAAATCTGTAAAAGTGTTCTATATTAAAGGGTTTATTATGTACTTAAAATTACTTAACGTGTTACTAAGTTCGTACCGCAAGCATTTTTGTAATTGTTTAGTTTACAAAAAGTTACAATGTACAATATTTTTAGTAAATCGAATGCATAAGCTACAATATCATAAATGTAAAATCACAAATTTTGTAAACACACTTCATTTTTATATAAAAATACATATAACAAACATTGCACCACACATATCTCACAGTATTATGTATATTTGTAACATTCGACCTTTGCCGTCTGTCCTTAACAATAATGTCAATGGATAAAAATATTTTCAGTAATTTACAAGAATTGGACAATATAGAGATAGCTTCCGCATATCAATGTGACGTAGAAAATTTAAAAAAATATTTAAAATTTACAACAACAGATTTCACAATTGTAACCCAAAATATAAGAAGTATTTATTCTAACTATGACGATTTTCAACTGACTTTAACATCTCTACAAGTTAATGCTGACATATTAATACTGACAGAATGTAGGATTCAATCTACCAAACCTATTCCACGTCCAGGTAATTATAATGACTATATTACCCATCATCATGTTAATCAAAATGATGGAGTAGTGGTCTATATTAAAAAAATATTTCATCTCAAGTCAAGGAAATTCAGTTGACTCATGCATCTTGCATACAAATCCACCTACAAAACTTAGTTATACCGGGCATATATAGGTCACCATCGAATCCCAACGCAGAACAATTCATCAGTTCTCTTAGTGAGCACCTGGACTCGTTAAAAGAGCATTCAAATATTGTAATAACAGGAGATATTAATATAAATATTACACCTAGGCTTACAGAACAAACATACAAAATAACTAATAGGTTGAAATACTTAAATATGCTTTCTACGTACGGGCTTTTACCGGGACGTCATATCCCTACAAGAGAAAACAGCTACTTGGATCATTTCATACTAAAATTAAATCAACAAACTATTTCTGCTGAGATTGCTGTACTGAACACTTCTATCACAGATCATGCTCAAATTCTCACAAATTCAAACTCAAATTAAGCAATATTAGACAAAAAGTAATTAATGTTAAAATTAAATACAACACTGACTATTATAAAGCACTTGCCTCAAAAAAAAGCCTGTCTAACCTTCTTTTTAGTGATCATCCGGAATATATAATACATCAATTAATTTACAGAATAAAAGAATCAATTGAAGAAAATACAAAAATTGTAAATATTTCTAGTAATAAGCGAAAAATAAACCATGGATAACAACAGGTATTTTAAAATAAATACGAAATAGGAATAGTATGCAAAAGAAGCTAAGATTGAATCCTTATAATGAAGTATTAAAAATTACATACAAAAGGTATCGCAACTATGTTACTAAATTAATCAAGAAACTTAAACGGGAATATGAAAGGAAGCTTTTAGCAATATCATCCAAATCAAGTAAAACTCTCTAGAAGCACATAAAGAATATAAACCATACAAAACAATCAAGTGTCAATAGTTTAGACCTGTTAAGTTCGAAATCCTCACCAGTTGATTTGATTGATAAAGTAAATGAGTACTTTGCTAGTGTGGGTAAAAATCTTACCGAGAAAATAAGTATTAACGATCCTAATAATTGTTTAATCTTCTTGCCATATTGATGAAGCACATAAAACTGTATTTGTAATGGCACATTCTTCCTTTGTTTTGATTGAAACCTATCCGGAAGAGATCAACAGAATTATTGCAGGTCTCAAATCAGATTTCGCCCCTGGCTGGGACAATATTTCAACCGGATTTCTCAAGATGGCTAAACAACTACTTGTCCCCATCCTCTGCCATTTTGTTAATATATGCTTTGAAAAGGGTGTCTTTACGAAACTGCTGAAGCAATCTATTGTAATACCGATTTACAAAAGTGGAGATAAGAAAGAAGTTGGTAATTATCGGCCAATCTCCTTGCTGCCTGTCTTCTCAAAGATTTAGGAAAAGTTAGTTAACAATAGACTTATACAGTATCTCTCTAAATTTAAAATATTAGCAGACTCTCAATTCAGCTTTAGAAAGGGATGCTCTACGGAAGATACAGTTGCCGCGTTGAGTTCTCAAATTGTAAATACCTTGGATAGCGGCAGAAAATGTATTGCTGTCTTCCTGGATCTAAAAAAGGCCTTTGATACTGTATCAATCCCCATTCTTGTTAATAAATTAGAACAGATTGGTATCAGGGGTATACCTCTAAAACTTTTAAATGATTACCTCTCTGATAGGATACAGATTGTAAGAATAGGTCAATACAGTAGTAGCTATAAAAATGTTAATTATGGTGTACCGCAGGGAAGCGTGCTCGGCCCTACGTTATTCCTAGTGTATATTAATAATCTGTGTAGTATGAGTGTGAATAGAGGAAGAGTTTTCTCATATGCAGATGACACTGTGATATTATTTTGGGGAGAAACTTGGGAAGAAGTGCAATTGGTAGCGGAAAAACAATTAGCTAGGGTTGCTCGTTGGCTTGATAATAACTTACTTACTTTGAATGTTAATAAAACTCAATTCATATGTTTTTCTATAACTAGCCGATCACAGCCAAAAGATGATTTTAGACTTAAAATACATAAATGTTACAATCCTTCCAGTGGTAACTGTACGTGTACATCTATTCAAAAAGTTTCATACATAAAGTATCTGGGCGTTATGGTGGATCAACGACTTTCCTGGTACAAACATGTCGAATTAGTGTCTAGTAGAATTTGAAAACTCACTTGGATATTTAAAACTTTAAGATATGTTGCTTGTCCAGACTTAACTTTTAATCAAATTTATGTAGCATTTGCTCAATCTATAATAATATATTGTATACCTATTTGGGGGGGTACTTATAAAAGTAAATTGATTGAAGTTGAGAGAGCTCAAAGATGTTTATTGAAAGTTACACATTTTAAGCCATATAGGTTCCCCACTAGCATTTTGTATTCATCTTGTGGGGTGATTTCGGTGAGGCAGTTGTACATATTACTCACTTTGTTAAAAAAACATAAGTCTTTGTATTTTAATCCTACTTACGGTAGTAAAAGAAGAAATTACAGTGTAGTTCCTATATGCAGTACGAAAACCAACTTTGCGAAAAATCAATATGAAAAACGATCAGAACACTTATATAATCAAATTAATAAAATATTGCAATTATATCCTTTAAAGACATACGATTGTAAGAAAAAAATAATGCAGTGGCTTAAGACACTTAATTACGATCAAACTGAAGCCTTATTAGAATTTATCCTATAAATGCATTCACTCACTGTCTTTTTCTCATACGTACACATGTACATACCCACACAAACACACACACACACACACACACACACACACACACACACACACACACACATACACACACACACACACACTGTTTCTCCTCCCCCTGTTAATTATACTTAGTAAAGGGAGGGCGAGGGCTTCTACCACAAGTATCTTTATACTTAAAAGAAGTCCTCAAACTCGTACTAATTTTAAGAAAATGTTGAAAACAATAAACTTTCATTTCATTTCCTTCATTCATTTCATTTCATTTCAATATATTTATTTACTTAAATTTTTGCCTTAGAGACCCTTTTCTTTTTAATATATATATATATATATATATATAATAAACCCGTAGAAAACTCTAGTCTGTAATTCTAATATATTTTTGAAAAAATAAGTCGATGGTTATAAATACATGATAATTAAGCCAAATTAGTGGTTTTTAGAATTTCTCTCTGCTTTCTGTCCGACTGTCTCTGTATTTAGGATTCACGCAATAACTTTTGTACCGATTTACATGAAATTTTGTATGTAGGTAGTTTTGTAACCACAGGCAATTTATAAGCCAACTTTTATCCGACTACGAAACTTCAAAAAAGGTCAAGTATATTATTTCCTTTACATTGTATTAATTATATCATTATATTATTTTTTATTATATTATAATTAATCTGCGATAGTTATGTTAGTTGTAGGTGGGATGAAGTGTTTTTACAAACAAATACCATATTTATAAATAAAGTTTAACATAAAGTAATAACCTTGGTAAAATATGCCGAAGATCTACTTTTTAGTTATCTAAGTCTAAGTCGTGAGAGTCGTAAGAAGCGGGCAAAGGAGTTTACCTTTTGCGACTCGCACGGGACGATATTAAGTGGTGGATTCTTTTCAACCGCCATACCATGGTTACGGTAGTAGACTGAGGTGTTGATGTCATAGTTAACAAATGCTGCCCTCAACTTTTAATTAATAATGTTTGGTGCAATCTACGCATAACGAGCTTACAGTATCTTAAAGTATTGCGGTAGTAGGATTAGGTTTGAATTTAATTCTTTTAATTGTATTGTTTGGTTTTATCATTATTTATTAATTGGGTCCTTAGCAGATGATACAACCCAGCGATCTTCTCTATTAAAATAAGGATGTTTTTTTTTTTAAATTTTAATAGCCTCGCGAATTATCCTTAGTAGCAATCAATTTTCTATTGCAAGGGTTTGTTGTCGGTCCGATCCGCTATAATGGTTGGAATCATATTGAACAAGTTGGCATACTTCAGACTTCCCGGAGTATCGGTTCGTCACATCAACGATGTGTTCTTTTAACGTGGGCTATAATGGAACTTTTATCAAAATACACGATGAAATATACAAAACATATTCATACATATATACAAAAAAACACGTAAAAAGTTAAAGTTAAACGTGATAAAATCCGATACATCAGCTTTTACTGATATGTGTGTATATTTATGAAATTTTGAAGTCTACTCAAACGTAAAAACATAATCTGCATCGATTTCATCTTGCCAATCAATATTAAATATAATCAATGATATGAATAAAATATCGTAAATAACATTATACCGTAAAATAATAGGAGACGACGAAATTCATCATTGTTTTATTAAAAATTATTTTATTTAATTATGAATGAACATAAACAGTAAAATAATAATAATATTGTATATAAATAATAATGATAAACCTTGATTCCAAGAAATTTTAGCTTTCTTATGCATACATCGGAAGACACGCCTGAAATAATAAATACCAGGTGTTTCTAGAAATATGATATTAATGCTTTTTGAGTTTAAAGACATTTTTATTTTCAAAAAAGACAAACGATGCCACTTACTTACATGAAAATAATAATTACATTTTAGTATACTTATTCTAAAGGTCGCCGAACACTCAGTCAGTAACTTCATAGCCTCAAGTTAATGGTGAAAAATGTTCAATTAGGTATTGTAATAGCTGAGACTTAAAACTACTAAATGAGCTTACATTTTTTATTTTACAAGGCAATTTATTATAAATCTGTGCTCCTTCAAAGGTAATGCTTTTTTTTTTGCGTAGTTTTTTTGTACCTTTGGTAGTACAAGTAAGCTAGGTCGTCGAAGACTGCGTTTACAAATTTGTTTACATTTTTTACAAAAGATAAGTTAGTGTGGATGGTTTTACCTAGTATTTTCGTAATTATAATGCAAGTATATATATGTAGTTGTTGAACGTTCATAAGTTTTGTGTCTTTGAAAATTTTAGTAGTTGCTGTTAAATAGGGATAGTGAAAAAGTATTTTATTTTGTATTCTTTGAAGTTCCTGTAACTTAGTTTTAGCAGCATTACCCCAAATTTCTATAAGGTAAAGTAAATGCGATTTAACTTATGAGTTATAAATAGTTTAATGCATTTTTTTAGGTAGACAATGGGAAATATTGTAAAGTGATCCAGTAAGTGCCGAAAGTTTACTTTAAATGTGATCTATTTGTCTATTCCATGCAAGTAATTGTCCATTCTCAAGCCTAGGTATTTTTCGCAGGTTTTTTATTCTAAGCGGATGTTATCAATTGTCAGTAGGTCATGTAATGGTATAGTTATGTTCTTTGCTTTAAACATTATGTAACATGTTTCAGAAGTGTTTACCGTTAGCAAGTTATATCGGAACCACTCAGACAATTGAAATAATACTAGTTTTAACGGAATTTATCGCGTATATTTAACTTTTTTACCCAACGTTTCGAGAGCTTTACAGCACCCATGGTCACGGGAAGGACTGAGATGTTCAACGTCCAGCTGTCATAGTTAACCGCGGTTACCATAGATTAAAATTTTAACTTTTGTTCCGATAAAATTTTAATCTATGGTAACCGCGGTTAACTATGACAGCTGGACGTTGAACATCTCAGTCCTTCCCGTGACCATGGGTGCTGTAAAGCTCTCGAAACGTCGGGTAAAAAAGTTAAATATACGCGACAAATTCCGTTAAAACTAGAATTATTTCAATGTGTAGTGTTCGCGTAAATATAAGAAATCATTACACTCAGACAATTGTTCTAGATCTTCTTGCGCTTGCAAGATAATATCATGTATTTTAGATCCGAAATAAAATAGACATGTATCGTCATAATACCAAGTTAGATGACCATGTAACCCTAGCTCTGCGATTTGGTTAATATAGACTTGAAATAGGAGTAGCAACAAGTGAGTATATACCCTGCGGCACACCATGCGTGATAGGTAAGGCACTACTTTGAAAATTATCCAGCTTCACTACTTGCGATCTATTTGATAGGTATGATTTAAATATTTTAAGAGCACTACCTTTGATTCCGATGCATATTCCGATAGCAATTTGTGACTTATAGTATCAAAGGCTTTTTTTAAATCGATAAATACACCTGAAGCCACTTTCCGTTTATGTATGTTATCTTTTATTTTCGTTGTTAGATCGATTGTTGCGGAAGTGGTAGAGCCATGCTACAGTTATATTAGTAGTATAGTTGTAGCACGAATGGGTCGGCTCGACCGGGGAAGGACCACGCTCTCACAGAATACCAGCGTGAAATAGTAGCTTAATGCTGCTGTATTTCGTATGGTGAGTGTAGAGAACCGGAGACCCTTTTTACTGGAAACGAGGCATTCCATCTTAGTCCTCACGGGTGACAACGTATCTGCATTTTGATTCGTAATCGAGGATAGATGTAGATGTCTATGGGCCACAGTAACCACTTACCATCAGGTGGACTGTGTGCTCGTTTGTCACCCTATCCTATAAAAATAAAGTCTGTCTATGCCACTACTGGAATTCGAATCAAAGCTTTGTATAATTTTACGAATTTAACTAGCAGTACATGGGGCTAGTGTAGAAAGTTCATTACTATTAGCTGTTTGTGTTTTAGAGAAAAGATAAGTTTTTTTTTTCAATTTATTTATCAGATCAAACAAAAATTACATTCCAATATAGGCTTAATTAACATCTAAAACCACAGAGGTTTACCTTGATGCTAAATAATTAAATTTAGGTAAGCGAATTATGTACAAAACATAGTCTAATTCAATAGTTAGGTATATGAGTAGGTAGATGTAGAGCCACTATGATATTTCTTAGGTATTTTATCTGCTAATTGCGGTTTAAAAGTTGAAAAATATTCGTTAAAAATCTCACAAATCTCGACTGTGTTATTGATTACATTGGAATCTACAATAAATTTTGGAGAAGCACAACTTTGTTTTATTTAATTGTTTGCTAGATTGTTTATAAGTTGCCACATTTTTTGGGTTATTAGTATAATTTTGAAATAGTTTATAATAGTAGGAATTTTTAGTACATTGGATCTGCTTAGCCACTGTATCTCTCTTCAGCATAAACTCTTTTTCTAATGATTCATTTTCTCGATTATTTTTGTATTGCATCCACAAATAATTTCTTTGACTACTTCCAGTAAGTATATTGTTATTATTTATTTTTATTTTAATTATTATTAATTTAATTATTATTTATTATATATATTAAATTGTTATTTTAATATATTTTATTATATCTTGTGGTGGATTTAATTAAAAAAATATATTATTCACGTGTTCCTGTAGCTTATTATTTATGTCAAATACCAACAATCTACGTTCAATAGTCTTTGAGATTTTAAAAAAGTCATTGACTTGAAATCTGAAAGAATTTTGCTAAATAACATAGCCAAAATTGCCAAAAGCTGTACAAAAAAAAGCTTTTGCTATTATTTTCAATAAAGCAAACAAAGGACTTTGAATAACATAATATATTAACATTTCATAACAGCTGTTGGATAATAATCAAGTTTAATAGTATATAAAATGATTTCTTCTGTTTGAAGTTCTCTACAGCCTTCAAGGAGCTTTATTATGGCTATATAAAAAGATCAGGGTAGGGAAAAATAATAGCTAAATTCACAAAAATACTTTTTTTATGATATATTATCCGTAAAATAAATATTCTGTTAATGAATTAATAGATCAAAACAATCAAAATATATTGGCTGATAGGATTTTATTTATTTATTTAATAGAGCAACAGCTTTAACATGTGGCATTACATTGTAGGATATGATTATTTTACTTTAGTACCTACATCACTGAATCCGTCCTGTGTCAAAAAATTTCAAGTGTCAAACTTGATTGAATAGATACAAATAATATAAATATTTTCGAAGACTAAACAGTCTGCAACTACTATGTACATTGAACATCTGGGATAGATGCATACAAATTAACCTGTATAACCTAAACAACATGCAATTTAATTCTAAAAATATCTAAATTTCGTAATTATGATAAAAGCAAGTGAAAATATCAACTTTTTTAAACCTTCATAATTTTTGTTTACTACTGCGTACTATATATGAACTTTTCTAATTCTTTATATAAAAGACCTATACTTCGAAACGATATTGATTTTATCTCTGTCCTGTCTGGGGCACAGGCTTATACAATTCTTGGCTATCTCCTTTGACATGGAATAGCATTTATTGATGTTCCTCAATTCAAGCTTACACGCACGAAGCTGCGGGTAAAAATCTAGTCGTTCGTCGTCGTAAAGGTAGCTCTTCTGGCCCTTTTCTGCAAAACAAATATTATTTCAGTGTCAGTTCAGCAAAATACTATTCGAAGTTATGCTATAGGTATAGGTAAAATAAACAAGTCTAATTGTTTCAATACTTGTAGCTTGTAGTCAGCTTGCTAGTTTTCCGTAATATGTAATTTCAAGAAAAATCTTGGTAGTAGACAGTGACAAAAGTGAATTCTAGATTACCTTAATTTATTATTGTGACATGTATTAAATTTATTAACTGTTAATAAATTAAATTTATTATTATTTATGAAAGTTGAAAAAAAGTTTTTCTTTAAATTTCATAAAACAAACAACTCCAAACGTTTTAAACTATTGTTTTGTTTTTTTTTCGCTTCGCTTCTCTTTATTTTGTGAACATTTACAAAAATCGATTAATAGATATACATTTATTTTTCGTTCCGTTTTTTTAATCAATACTAAACACCTTATATATCATGTTCATTTTTAATGGGGTAAACCCTCTATATTTTAATTAGGGGAATACCCACCTATTAATCCGAATAAATACTGTCTTTAGACGGTTGTTACAAGGACATTCCCAGCGAGGCTTTACCGGCGGAAAACTACCTACGAAGAGCCTTTTTTTCTAATATTTCATTAAATTATTGATTTTGTGACTGATAAAAATATATAAAACGCATGCAATCGGGGATCAATTTATATCGATTCTTAGGAAAATACCACACTAAAAGTACGTTGCATAAAATGAAAAAAATGTAAAAAAAACTTGTTGGACTTGTAAAAAGAATGGAGGCACACTTCCAAAATGTAGCAATGGTTCTCACATTAATACAGTTCTTGACTCGGCTGCGGACTGTGTGGTGGAGTTGTAGAGTTATGCTTGTTT
This sequence comes from Parnassius smintheus behrii, assembly GCA_036936625.1. NCBI lineage: Eukaryota > Metazoa > Arthropoda > Insecta > Lepidoptera > Papilionidae > Parnassius > Parnassius smintheus. The sequence goes on from JAUPFT010000021.1 coordinate 29,289,863, forward strand.
TTCCTGATTTTCGGTTAATACTTTATACCACTACTCATACATAAATACCATACCATACATACTCGTACCTCTGAATGCTAATAAATAACCTTAGCTTGGTTTTAATGACAAAACTATTGGGATTACTATGATGGAAAAATATCAAAAATACATTTTTAGCCCTACAATCTTCAAGAATATTGCAAATCAAGGCTTCATATTTTCACGGTTAGCCCGAAGATTTGTTTGTGACCAAAATGCATGTACCTAATAGTCCCCTAGGAATACATTTATAGCAAACTTGTATTGTACTGAGGCGTTCAATGGGATTAAACGCACTGCTGAATATGTTACAGTTATCTGTCGGATGCCAGTCCACGCCGTTAGTCAACGATAGCTCGTAATACCATATATTGTAACGTATGTACCATATTGCTGAGGGTATTTTCGTATTAAAAATAAGTATTATTCATGTGTAAAGTTTTGAACTTTGGTTAGATTAATTTTTGTCACCTTTACCTTATCTTGTTAACCTTTCCTTACATACACAGAAAAATAAAACAATGTACGATTTAAGTTTAGTAATTTGGTATTTAATAATAATTTAAATTTGACATTTAATTGTAACAACTATAATAGAATTAATTTACAGTAATAATTTAAATAAGAAATTACTGACTACAGATAGGTACTAATATTAATTTTAATAAAATAAATTAATATTGATATTAAAATAACTATCCAAATATAATTTAAGACAGATATCAAATGCGGTATCTTTTTATTTATATATTAACTCAGCCAAGGACTTATCAACTCAAACATTTGCTCCTATTATGGTATGGTCAAATATCCTATAATGGTTTGACATGCAATTTGGAATCAGTTTCAAGTGATTTAAATTAAGAAATGAGACAATAGTGGTAATTTCTAGCAGTTTGGTATTGATCTTTTAATATAAAATTGTACAAAATTAATTACAATTTTTTTTTTGAAATATTTCAAAACAAATACATTCAAATTTTACTGGTGCTTATCGGTTACCGGTAAGTCACTAAACAAGACAAAATCCCTAGCGGTGATACCATTATATACTACAGTTTGCTTAAATGCTAATTACTGATATTCCGATCTTAAATACTAAGTCACTGAATTCTTGTCCTGCCGTCGCGAATCCCTTGCTTAATCAAAATGTAAATAAATGTGTTATGTAATGTAATAAATGCGTTAACAAAGAATTTTACATTTCATAAACTAAAATCAAAAGATACTGTAAAATATTTTGAAACTTGATATTAAGAAAACCGCAGATCTGTAAAGGATTTTCGATAAAAATTTTGCGTCTCTAATATATTCAATCGCACCTCAACTGTACTGCCAACACTTAGTAAAAAAAATTAAAAATTATTCTTGATCAAATGTTAATTTTTTTTAATGTAAAAAGTTTGCTTCATAAAAATAAAATAAGTTTTGCAAGGAAACGCTCAACAATTGATGTTGGTGTTGAGCTGATTAAATATATCTTCAATGCGTGGGATAATTTCAATGCCTCCGATTGTATTTACCATGAAACATTAATCAGGAAATTTCAATACTACGGTGTAAGCAGTAATACTCTTCAATTAGTTATTTCATATAAATTTGTTGATAAACTCTTACAGAATACAAATAACAGAACGCAAAAAAATATCATTAATAGTATGAGTTTTAATGGGTTGATAGTAGAGGGCGTCCCTCAGACCTTAATTTTTGGACCCTTCTTGTTTTTTGTAAATATTATTTTATTACCTTACATGGAAGAGGAAAACCATGACATAGTAATGTAATTGTAACATGCATAATTGTAAGCTGTTTTTTTCTTTAAAGTCCTGCTGGTTTTCTTGTTGGTTATTCCCAAGACAGAGGTTTTTTTCCAAACCAGCACTAAATTAAAAACAGTGATATTTAATAAGTATTATTTGTAACATATATTAAATAAAAAGTTTCTGTTTCCGCTACCGTTACCATTACAGCCTATCAAAAGTCCATTGCTGAACACATGTCTTCCTCATAGATTGCCTTATGGTGGTGTAGGTATTTGCCATAGGCGCAGGTGTTGACAGCCGCAGGTTTTTATTATTTTTTCTTGTTATAAGGAAAATGCCCCTTGCCTTCTGCCCATCTCCTAGTATGTTTTCATCTGTTGCCCCTTACGATACACACGGAACGATATTAAGATATTGGATATTCTTACACTAGTACTTTACGGTTAACTATATATTATACATAATTATGATATATTACTACCGTTATCATTATACTGTGATCAATATCATCCTATCAGACCATCATAAGTTCACTACCGAGCCTCCCTTAAGGGAAGCAAAACACGGTCCCAAGCCACCTGCATCCATCGACTTCCTCTATATCTTACCAGGTTGTTACTTATCGAGTAGGGGGCCTAATAATATATATATATATATATATATATATATATATATATATATATATATATATATATATATATATATATTTGTATTTGAAAAGGACGAAGAGAGAACGAAATGTGAAATATGGGTAAATCAGGAATGTCTAGAACAGGTAAATGAAATTGTACACTTGGGAAGTGCTTTCAGCCGGGATGGAAGATGTGATTTAGATGTGGATAGGCGTGTCGCTGCCGGAAACAAAGTCAATGGTGCCCTGAATGCATTAGTAAAAAGGCAAGGCGTGGTGAAGAGTGCACGCCTTGCAATACATAACGCAGTGTTGGTACCGACTTTGTTATATGGCAGCGAAACCTGGGTATGCCAGAAGAAGCATAAAAGCAAGTTGAATGCAGTGGAGATGCGATCTCTTCGTAAAATGTGTGGCGTTACCATAGCCGACCGAAAGCGAAACGAAGAGATTCGCAATATGGCAGGATTGAAAGATGACCTTATCACAAAAATTGATAGGGGCGTACTCCAATGGTTTGGGCACGTTGAACGAATGAGTGAAGACCGAATGGTGAAGAAAATATATAGAGCGAAAATAAATATTAAAAGGTGTCGAGGTAGACCGAGACTAACTTTCGAAGACCATGTGAGCAAATCGCTCGAAGAGGGGAGGGTCAAGAGTACTCGGATACCTAGACGTGCATGTATGAAGAAGTTAATGAACCTGAAAGAAGCGAAAGAGGTATGTAAGGATCGTGACACTTGGCGATCTGTTCTCTCTGCCTACCCCGTTAGGGATTGTGCGTGACGATAAGTAAGTAAGTAAGTAAGTAAGTATATATATATATATGTGGTAATACTTCGCTTACGGGTACGAGGCTGCCACTCGAAAAATTTCTTCCCCATCTGTTTTTCTACTTATGTAGCCGTCTCATTGAGAAGTTAGTTTATTGATCCATTGCGTTGTCGCTTTCTGTGGTTTTAGTGAGTGTATCTTCATTTACTTTATAAGCCTACCACGCAGAGCTACCACAAGCATAACCTTCTCTCAATTGCTCGCTGAGTGACTTTCAGCTTCCTCATACGGCGAGCGGTGAAGGAGCACGTCGTCTCAAATACATACGTCGTTATCATGTAAAAAAACATTTTTGTTAAATAAATCGTTACATAATGATTCGTATAAATAATAAAAATCTGACGAAGTCAGGACTGTTTTTTTATAATTAAGGTAAAACATGAGGTAAAAATTCCATAGACACGTACATCTATCATCGATTTAGAATGATGATAGAAATAAAACGCCGATGCGTTGTCACCCCCGAATACAAATATAAAATGCCTCGTAAAATAAAAACTCAACACACAAATGAAACACAGCCGTATTGTACTGCTATTTTATGCTGGTATTCTGTAAGGGCGAAATTTTTACCCCGGTTGAGACGACTCATTCTTGCTGATGTAAAAATATTTATATTAGCAGCTTGGCTTTATTACGTCTTAGAGCCTCAATTGCATCTTATGACATCTACATATCAAGACAGGATACTGTTACAAACTTAGGGTTCGTGACAGTAATAACTGCCGAGTGAATTACCAAATTTGACACTTTAATTATTGTACAACAAAACTTAAAATACACTAACAATTAATCACACTTTACACTTCAGTTCACAGTTAAATCGCTATAAAGTATTCGCTTGAATCGCCAATTCAATATTGACTCCGATCGCGGTCAACACCAGTCTTATATAGGACCTTTTCTACTGAAACATCTAGAATGTTCGAGTATATACCGGTCTCGACCGAACTAGGTGTAGAAAATTTTCTCCTAGTTTGGCCACTCGACACTAGTTTGCGCTAATGGGAGAGTTCTAGTAAAGAATTCTCTAAAAAGCTCTCCAAGTTCTGCAACTTGATACTAGATGGCGCTAGTGGCATTCGTTATGGCGTGAAACATTGCCCCCTCCTAAGAAATGCTCGTCCTGAGCATTATTGGTCCTATAATAACGCGACAGGCGATCCTATTGGACGATCTTAGAAGTATCTCTTGCACCTTTCTGTATCCGGTACGTTACGTCATTGATTCTTGTCACAATCCGGTACGGTCCGTCCCATTTAGCTTGAAGCTTAGATTTCCCTTTGCTGCGGACTGGATTGTGGTCATACCGGGTTTTTCATCTTTTCAGATATTTATTGGCCCGATTGTCTGAAGTGCTCGTAAATGTCATTAATTTTGTTCCGCAACTCATTTACATAATCAGTTATACTGCGTGGTGTTCATCAGGTGGTATTCCAGTGATCAGATCTGCAGGCAGCCGTAAATCTTTTCTAAAGTTTGCGAAAGCTGGTGTCACTGATGTACTTTCGTAAATAGCGCTTTGATATGACAACAAAAACGATTGTATGTGCTTGTACCAATCTCGTTTCCGATCGTCTACAACTTTTGATAGGTACCCATCTAATGTCTGATTAAATCGTTCTACAATTCCATCAGATTGCGTGTGGAAATAAGTTGTTCTAGTTTTATATACGCATAGCTCGCTAAGTTTCCTGGAATATTTGAGACTTAAAATTCCTTCCTCGATCGCTATGAATATCTAAAGGTACTCCAAAACGACAGAAAACTTCATAAACTAGTTTATCTGCACCTGTTGAAACTTCTTGATTTGGAATGGCGAAGACTTCTGGCCACTTGGTATAGTAATCCATCACAACCATGAAATATTTGTTACCACTTTCACATTTTAGAAACGATACCGCTACGTCAAGGGTTATGTTCTCCCGTGGTGCACCAACATTGTACAATTTCACTGCACCTCTATTATGAGTCTGAGGTCCCTTCACAGTCGCACAACTTGTATATTTGCGACACCAATCCGCGACACCATCATGATATTGGACCCAGTTAAAACGTTATCCTATTTTAGGCATCTTCGCGAGATTTTCCCAAAGCACCGAACGCACGGTAAATCAGCATTGCAAATTGCAATTAACTATTTTATTGGTACTAAAGGATTGTCAACGTTTCGTTTATTTCGTTTAGGTTTTTAAAAATGAGCCATCCAATTTAAAAATTATGTCACGTCTCTATAAAAAGTAATAAAAACAAAACGTTTTAATAAGTGTTTTTATAATAATCTAATAGATATCCTAGCTGTGACGTAGCGCCATTGCAATATGTACTACTCATATGCCATGGATGTCCTAAGAAGCGGCAGAAAGAAACCATAATAAAAGATAAACAGCATTATTTTCCTGATAATAATTCGAAAATAATAAAAAAACTGCTCTTAAGCGTGGTGAATACGGCTAAATTCCTCCTATGAGGCAATCTATCGGGGAGGCCTATGTTCAACAGTGGACTTTTATTAATATATAATTATAGGCTTTAATAAATAAATGAATGTTATTATTCGCTCTCTTAAAAACTCGCTAAAATTTATGTAACAACACGTATTGACAGGATCGACAGTGCGTGGTAACACGTGCATATGTCAAGTCACGTCTTAAATAAATGGATCCTTGAACAAATGTACGTGAGGGAGATTCTAGAGCACTGAATGTGAAGTGTCTTAGAATATATTTAATCACACATTAATTTAACAAAATTAAATGCTTACTGCTTAATATTATTAACAATTATTTCACCTTTACCGTTGTAGCTTTCCAAAACTCCCCTGTTGAACTTAAGCATACGTTAAAGTTAAGTAAATATTTGACATAGTTGCTATGCTTGGCGTGCTGGTGGCAACTGAAGTTTTTTTTTTTTATTAGGGAGACGCGGCTACCCTTCTCCAGCTTTGTTCACCTCTTCGTCTGATAGACACACCCACAGGAAAATATGGGGTATTAGATATTGTTACACTGCCACCTACACGTTATTTTTATTTAACTTATTCTTCGGTGAATATTTTTTGCCAAATATTTTCAATTTCTTAAATTTCATTCTGGTTGTTTATGAGTTCAAATTGTCGCTCTGTTGTTTTGGAGGGATGAGGAAGGTTATAAGTACTTACTCTTCTTTCTAATGGCTTATCTAGCAGATGTTCAATGGGTTTGCCTCGCTCGGTCTCATAGATGACAATATTTTCTTTAGCCCATAATTCTAGCGGTATTATTTGCAAACGTAGTGTGCTAGAGATAAGGGAATTGTGTCTGAGTCAAAGGGGGAGACATTGGCCGTTAATTTGAACATAGCGAAGGCCTTCAATCGAGTCTGGCACAAAGCGCTTCTTTCGAAGCTCCGTTCCTATGGGCTTTCCTAGAAATTGTGCGATTGGATCACTAGTTTTCTTGCTATTCTGAGCATCTAGGTCGTAGTAGACGGCGCGTGCTTTGATCACAAGCCTATTAGCGCTGGTGCTTCACAAGGATGCGTGCTATCACCAACGCTGTTACTTCTGTATATCAATGATGTGTTGCAAATTGGTAACATTCATTGCTATGCACTAGTGATGCCATATACACCGACCCTACCAATGTTTCTGCGGAAATCGTCACCGATTGCCGGGACAAAGGAGACAATTTATTTTTATACGGAGAATAGGCCACCACAAACTTTAGCGGCTATTAATAAAATGCATGTCGATTTATTCCTTATAATCTATAGATTACAATAGTAATATTAATTTTACCGCATCTTAACGGAAATACTAAGAAATTAACAATTAAAATATGAATTAGTACGATTAAGTACTTTTCACTGGTATGGTACTGGTAGTAAAGTATGATTAAGTACTTTTCACTGGTATTATAAGTTAAAATAGTGCACTGTTTTATAATTAACAGTATACGAGTAAAACAAAGTTGCAGGTACAGTCAGCAATTTTAGGTGCTTTAAGATCGATAGAAAATTCTTTTAGTTGTTCTAACAAAATATAGAGCCTGTCTGTTTTCAAATGTTTTATGGCAAGCTTCTGGCTTTTACATGTATTGATTGATAGTGAGTATTCATCCCAAATACCATTAAAGTAACATGATTAAAGCCAATATGGGTAAGGGATAATATTGTTACGAGCTTAGAGTTTGTGGCAATAAAAACTGCCGATTGAATTACTAAAATTAACACCTTAATTACCAAACACCAATTAAAACACACTAATAATTAATCGCACTGATCACTTTAGTTCACTTTATTTCGCTCCGAAGCTTCGCTCGTATCGCCAAAATCAATACTACCCCGATTGCTTTTTTTACGCCCGAAGCAATTAAAGGGCTACCCTATACGTAGGGAGGCGGAAAATGCATTACGCATACCAAGATAGCCAGTCTATCGTGGTTATGAGTTACTCACATCCTACCGGGGACCCTAAGTGATACCCTCTAAAAACCACCTTTGGGGACAGGCAACCGGCTTAAGCTTTATTGGGCCTTATCATGAGCGACCCTCTTTTGGAAAAAGAAGGCGCAGGCGGCTACGAGCCGCTGCGGAAGTGCCTACGAAGGCAAATTAATTATGAGTAAATAATTTAATTTAATTAGAGTTGGCCTGGGCCGCCAGGAGGCAGTTCAGGTCGTTTGTCAGTTTATTAGGCGGATCCGAGAGAGAGAGTTTCTCGGCCTGCGGACTCGATGGAGAGGGGGTGGGGCTGCATAAGTAGCTGCCTCACGAATTAAATGGTTTGAGTGCGACTCTGAGGCTTTGAAGAAGTTCTCAGAGAGTTTTTTGAGAAATTGTTGAATTGTGGGGAGCTCTAGGTCCCGATGAAGGTCGGCATTAGGGACGTACCAAGGTGCGTTCTGTTAGATTGTCCTTTTCAGCACTTATAAAAAAAACAGTACTGAAATTTCGACAACTATTTATTAATTAAAAGTTTTACTCATACACAAGTTCGGACACAGAATTTCTACTATTACATAAAACTTATACGCGACTTGGATTATAACAGCGCGATAGCCCTGGCGAAGGGCAGAGTAGACCCGGAGTGTATTCTTAGCTTTCACTGATAGCCAGCCGGCAGGCAAGAACCAGGTCCGTGGCTGGGGAGCAGTTTAGCTAAAGAACAACCGACTGAACGAATTTAGGAAAGTCTTGCGTATTTATAGCAAAATTATTGCTGATTTTTAATATTGTGTTTGAATAAACCAGCAATAATTGCAAGTCAGCATTCTGCTTTAGCAGATAGTGATGTGACAGCGTAAATAGGGATGTAACATCTCCCTCCTTTAAAACGGAACATACGGAATAGAGAAGAAGTATGTGAGTATAATCCAAGTAACGATATAGAAATTAAGAAATATAAATTTGAGGAGAGAACATTTAACTTAAGAAATAAGACTAATGAAATATAATACTAATACAATGAAAAAATGATAATTATATTATACATTTAAGTTTTACAATAACTCAAGGTTTCGCCTTGGTGTACTTATATTAGAATCAGTACTTTCTGTATCATAATTTGTATTGGCCATTTCAATACTAGACCTTGCACGAATATTTGTATGAGGTTTAGTCATACAGATATTGACAATTTTAATACAACAGGATGTACTGTTTCTTCGATTATTAAAACAGAGACATTTATAAAATTTATTAGAAAAATATCCAAATACAGAGACAGATAATAGAGAGATAATAGGGTAGTAATTATACTAAAATAATAGCTGTACTTAATATGGTAAGGTTGATTTTCGATTTTAGTTAGTTCTGCTTCATTTTGATTTAATTTATATGAAGCATATTGTAACGAATCAAGATTCACATGAGATAGTTTAATAGGAGTTAAATATGGTAATGTTTGGTTTACAGTAGCTTTTGAACAACAATCATCTTCTATAATATTAAAATTTGGATTAGGAACATAGAATTTAATTTCGATTTCTTGAGACGGAACAAACTGTAGTAGCTTATGATAAGCTTTACAATAATTAGGTAAGTCTAAAATACCTGTCCCAACAATATTATAGTCATTCATTTTACTATCACAAGTTATAGATATCTTAGATATATCTGATTGGACATAAATCCACCTATTATTACTAAGTCTTTGCCATGAATCTATTTTACCTAATATAATCTTATAATTACAATATTCTGGGATTCCTTTCATATGTTCAGTTAAAATACTCACTTCACAAATAGGATTTCCGACACTATTTTGTACATTTCCTAGTTTACACAAATAGTAATTATTATTTATCACTTTGCACTCACTTAAGTCTTGTAACTCGGAATATGTTAATTTATCCTGTGTCACAGCTAGAAATTTTGCGGATGGATTTATTATATTGTGTAACAGTGGTAGAGCCATGCGGCAGCTTTGCTGTTGCACGTATGGGCCGGCTCAAACCGGGGTGGTACCACGACCTCACAGAATACCGGCGTGAAGTGGAAGTTCTGCTTCCGCGTTTCGTCTGGTGAGTGCAGGTGGCCGGAGGCCCAAATCCCCCCCCCCATCAACATGGTAGCGGAATTAAATAAAGATAGACTACCCCAGGAGGGTACCAGCACCCCTGGAGAATCCCTCGCTGAGCATCCACGACCATGTTTCTCCACTTCTGAGCGTGGGTGCTCAGGCTGCCCCGCGTATTCTGGGGGGGGCGAAATTCCGCTCAAGACTACAACTGCTCGGGGCAAACGGAGCAACAAGACCAGGGCGACCCCTGCCACGCTGTCCGTGAATTTCTGCAATATCAGGGGACTTCACTCCAACCTAAACGCCGTCCACTACCATCTCGAGACGGCGAGGCCGGCTCTGCTCTTTCTGACCGAGACGCAGGTGTCCTCTCCGGCTGATGTTTCGTATCTCTCCTACCCGGGGTACAAACTGGAACACTCCTTTGTGCCTCGGGCTGGAGTTTGCGTTTACGTCAGAGAGGACATCTGTTCTCGACGCCTCGGCAGACTTGAAGGTTCGGACCTGTCCATCCTTTGGCTACGCGTAGACAGCGACGACCATCCGCGCGTCTACGGGTGCCTCTATAGGTCCCACAGCGGTAATGCCGAAACAGACCGACTCTTCGACCACGTCCAAATGGCTGCAGATTCGTTGCTACAGCAGATCCCCTCCGCAGAGATCGTGATCCTCGGCGACTTTAACGCCCATCACGCCGAATGGCTCGGTTCACGTTTAACCGATCATGCGGGGAGATCTGTTCATGATTTTGCCTTGGCATAAGGTCTGACACAACTGGTTACTTCGCCTACGCGGATTCCAGATGTGGAGGATCATGCACCTTCCCTGTTGGACCTTCTGCTGACCTCTCACCCGGACGGATATCAGATTTCCGTCGACGCCCCTTTAGGCTCCTCGGACCATTGTCTGATCCGGAGTGTTGTGCCACTCACGCTGAAATCGCGGTTGCATTCTGCAGGCTGCCGCCGTGTTTGGCACTATAGGTCAGCCGATTGGGATGGGATGCGGTCTTTCTTTGCATCCTACCCTTGGGGGCGGGTTTGCTTCTCGCCGGATGATCCCAACGTTGTTGCGGATTCTGTTACTGATGTGGTACTTCAGGGTATGGAACTTTTTATTCCTTCCTCTGTGGTGCCCATTGGAGGCAAATCTCAGCCATGGTTTGGTCGCTCCTGTAAAATAGCATCATGCTATAAGCAGGAGTGCTACCAAGCCTGGGTTGATGCATCAGCGTCCCGGGATGTAAACACCAGCGCTCTAAAAAAGAAGTATAATTCCGCCTCTAGGTCCTTCAAAAGAGTCATTGCCAAGGCAAAGTCAGAGCACATAGGCAGAATTGGCGAGAAACTAGTTCGCCTTCCTTCTGGAACCCGTGCATTCTGGTCTCTCGCCAAGGCTGTCCAGGGGAATTTCTGTCAGCCATCTCTTCCATCTCTGCACAGGGAGGACGACTCACTGGCCCATACTGCAAAGGAGAAAGCCGATCTTCTAGGCTCCTTCTTTGCGTCTAACTCGACTCTCGATGACGGGGGGAGTACGCCGCCGACCATCCCGCGGTGTGAGTGCTCCATGCCGGAAGTGCAGTTCACACAGCGCTCGGTTCGCAAAGCACTCCTCTCCCTGGACATCCACAAGTCGAGTGGGCCTGACGGAATCCCCCCAATTGTGCTGAGGACGTGTGCTCCAGAGTTGGCACCGGTTTTAACGCGTCTTTTCCGGTACTCCTACTCCCTAGGCGTAGTCCCAAAATCATGGAAGACGGCTTTCGTCCACCCGATCCCTAAAAAAGGCGACCGCTCAGACCCGTCCAACTACCGGCCAATCGCCATCACCTCCTTGTTCTCCAAAACAATGGAGTCCATTGTAAACTGCCAGCTTATGAGGTACCTTGAGGATCACCAGCTGATTAGTGACCGCCAATACGGTTTTCGCCGTGGTCGGTCAGCTGGTGATCTTCTGGTCTACCTCACTCACAGATGGGCGGAGGCAGTAGAGTTCAAGGGGGAGGCATTGGCCGTTAGTTTGGACATTGCGAAGGCCTTCGATCGGGTTTGGCACAAAGCGCTTCTTTCGAAGCTCCCTTCCTATGGGCTTCCCGAGAAATTGTGCGATTGGATCACCAGCTTTCTTGCAGATCGGAGCATCAAGGTCGTTGTAGACGGTGCAAGCTCCGATTGCAAGCCTATTAATGCTGGTGTTCCACAGGGCTGCGTGCTATCGCCAACGCTGTTTCTTCTGCATATCAATGATATGTTGCATACCCGTAACATTCATTGCTATGCAGATGACAGCACTGGTGATGCTCTTTACACCGGCCGAGCCAATATTTCTCGGGAAAACGTCTCCGAGTGCCGGGACAAACTTGTGTCTGAAGTCGAGTCTTTGCTGAACAGAGTCTCGGATTGGGGACGACTAAATCTAGTCCAGTTTAACCCCCAGAAGACACAAGTTTGCGCGTTAACCGCTAAAAAGAACCCCTTTGTCGTATCCCCTCAGTTTCAAGGCACTCCCCTTGTTGCCTCAGCCAGTATCGGAATCCTCGGCGTCGACATATCGAGTGACGTGCAGTTTCGTGGTCACTTGGAAGGGAAGGCCAAATTGGCCTCTAAAAAGCTTGGCGTGCTCAGCAGAGCGGGACAGTATTTCATGCCGGCACACCGCCTGCAACTTTACAAGGCGCAGGTTCGGCCGCACATGGAATACTGTTCCCATCTCTGGGCTGGGGCTCCCCAGTACCAGCTCCTTCCACTTGACCGCATCCAGCGCAGAGCGGCTCGAATCGTCGACGACCGAGTGCTTTCCGATCGGCTCGATTCACTGGCGTTGCGAAGAGATGTTGCATCTCTTTGCGTATTTTATCGCATCTATCACGGGGAGTGCTCTGAGGAATTGTTCGGATTAATCCCAGCCGCCAAATTTCGTGAACGCACGACACGGCAAACGTCCCAATACCATCCACACCATCTGGATGCTTGGCGGTCCACCACTGTACGTTTCACAAGGAGTTTTCTTCCACGTACAACCTCTCTGTGGAATAGTTTATCATCGGCGATTTTTCCGGACCGATACGACCTGGGGACCTTCAAGAAAAGAGCTTACTCCTTTCTAAAGGGCCGGCAACGCACCCGCAATTCTCCTGGTGTTGCGGTTGATCATGGGCGGCGGTAGTCACTTAACATCAGGTGAGCCGCATGCTCGTTTGCCCCCTCTTCTATAAAAAAAAAAAAAAAAAAAAAATATTAATGCAAAGGTATTTGGATTTTGAATGTCGTGTGGAGTTGGTAAAGCATATATGTGATATAAATTATAATCTACAAAAGTAACTAGAGGAATTCTAATGGCAAATATTAGTTTATTTTCGTTGATAAATGAAGATATTTCTGCGACATCTATTATTGTATGAATATTCTCAAGAGATAAATGTAAAAGCAAACTAGAAAGGATATCATTACTTTTCGAATTCAGTTCATTATACAACTGTATTGGACTTAGCACTGATGGATGAACTACATTCTGTTTCCCAAATAGAATAGCATTGATTAGATCTTCAAGGTTAAAATTAAGTATCATTAATGAACTTTCTAAGGCACTAGAAGTCATTGATAAATGTGATATTATTTCTAACTTATTGGTATTAGCTGAAACGGTGTCTAAAATTTTGCCTAAATTTCGAATATTGCTATTAAGAATATTTTCGTTTTCGTTAAGTTTGGCAATAGTATTGTTAAAAGATGAAATGGTAGAAGTTATTAAGTGAATATTTTCTTTCACAATTGAAGGTAGGTGTCTTTGATCGTCTTGAACCGCATTAATCGCATCAGAAAAAGCCTTAGCGTCATCTTCGTCTAGAGAACCAAATAGTTCAAGATTGGACCACCTATACCAATCCGGGCAGACCTTTTAAATTTGTGAGTAGTATTAGCATTAGTTAAATGGGGTAAGGAGATGTAATTATTTTGAACATTGATAAAAAGACTTTCTAAAGGACTTAGGATATTCCAGCAATCAGTTTTGACTTTAGTAGATTGATGTGTATTACAGATTTGTTTACATGTTTCTAGAATTCTTTGTAATGTTTCTATATGAGGCTGTATATAAAATAGATCAGAATATGTAACTATTTTCCATTGATTATTATAATATTTCAGTGCACCAATCGGATCGTAGAAAAGACCTGGATTGTTAAATATTGGTGTAATCATGTTTGATCCTGCGAGGAGTCCTGGCGCGACGGCCATGGAAGGGAATTATCATGGGCTGGTTTAATTTTATCAAAATGATGTCTAACATGTTTACGATTAATTAAAAGAGTACCGTTATTATTATTATGTACTTTAATAGTTATATATGGGCCTTTCCTAATGCTAGAAAGGGTTTTGCGTAATCTATGATGTTGCTTTAAATATACCATATCTCCGACATTATAAGTAATATTTCTAGTATTTTTATCATAATAAATTTTGAAATTCTCTTTGCTACGGCGGATAATTTCTCTGGCTATGTTTTTAGTATTTATAAGCTTTTGTTTCAAAGTTTTTATATAATCAGGGTATGTGACTGTTGGTTCGATATCATAAATGGAACTTGGCAGGTTTGGTTTACAACCAAATAGTAATTCATGTGGTGTAAAATTAGTAGAATAATGAACAGACGAATTGTAAGATACAAGAGCAGTTGGGAGATATTTATGCCAATCATCATGATTGTCGTTCACGTAAGATTTCAAATATTCTTTCAATGTGGCGTGACTTCTTCCTAGAGCGCCATTGGTTTGAGGATGGTATGGAGTAGAAAAAAGATGCTTTATTTTGAAAAGAGAAGTTATTTGTTTGTATACTTCGGCAATAAAATGAACACCTTGGTCGGATAAAAGAGTCTTAGGAATACCAAAATGAGAAATAAATTTTATCAAACAGTCAGCTGTTTGTTCAGCTGTTGAATTAGTAATAGGGTAAGCAATGGAGTATTTTGTTAAATCATCCTGAAACGTTACTATGTATTTGTATTTTTCCAGACCTGATTCGGGTAAAGGACCAACAATATCAGTTGCTACTCTTTAGAGAGGTTCCTGGCATGTAGAAGTTATCTCCATCGGAGCTTTATTGCAAGCACGTAAAGCTTTATTTTGTTGGCACCGTGGACACCGCCTAACATATGATTCAATATCATTCTTCATACCTTTCCAATAAAAAGAATCTTTGAGTTTATTATACAAACGTGTGGAACCAATATGTCCACCAATGGGAGAGTCATGATTATCTCTTAAAATCGTGGGAATTTCGTTAGGCTTAGGATAAATGAGTTTATTGTGGTAGATATTAATTTTAATATGTGTGTTAAGAAAAATAAAAGATATGATTTCGTAAATTATAATAAATTCTAGTTTGTCAAATGGATTGAAAAAATCAGACATAGAAATTTCTTTTACATCAGGATGGAATATAATTAATTCATTTCGGAGACAGTTTAACACCTTAAATAATTCTCTATAAGTACAAGAATCATAGTGATGAATTTAAGTAAACATATGGATATATAATTTATTATTAACCTTAGTATCCTTTAGTGAATATAGTTCTTTCTCGGAATTTATAAAAGATTCTTTATCGTCTAGGAGGTTAATAATTTCTTCAAAGTAAGGATTAGATGAGTCCAGATCAATTGAAGTAGGATAAGCGATTGTAGAGCAGAGTGTTCTTAACAGATTTTGATTAAACTCACGGATTTCAGTACTATATACCATAAGATTAGAACGAGATCGAAGATATTTGGCATATGTAATATCGTTAGTAAGATCTATATCATTGATAGGATACATTATAGGAGGGCGAGATAGTGCATCAGCGTTGAGGTTAGTTTTCCCAGATTTATAAACAATTTCATAATCATATTCTTCTATAATGATTTCTTAAATTTACGCGAACACTACACATTGAATAAAACTAAATTTACGGATTTTATCACTACTTTTACTTATTTTTAATTCCCGACGTTTCGGGTGCTTTACAGCAACCATGGTCACGGGGGGGACTGAGATGTTTGACGTCCCAATGTCATAGTTAGTCCGGCTACCTTCAGTTTTTGAATATTAATTTTTGGTCCGATTTACGCAAAACGAGCTTATAGTATCATGAAGTCTTGCAGTGGTATGCTTAGGTTTGGGTTTAATTTTGTTAATTATAGGATCCCAAGCAGGTGGCAGCACCCATCCATCTTCTCTATTGAAATTTGGATGTTTTTTAATTTCAATAGCCTCGCGTATCATCCTTGGTAGGAATCGGTGTTCTTTTGCGAGAATTTGTGGTTTATCAAATCGAATGTAATGGTGGGGACGATCTTGAACATGTTCGCCGACTGCAGACTTCCCGGAGCGTCGGTGCTTCACGTCAGCTATATGTTCTTTCACGCGGGTTTTTATGGATCGTTTTGTTTGACCTATGTAAGAGAGACCACATTCATAATCTAACTTGTACACTCCTGCATCTTGTAGAGGGATATTACACTTGACGGATGGTAAAAATTGACTAATCTTCTTCGGCGGCTTGTAGTATGTTTTAATGGAAGCTCGCTTCAAGATGTAGCCAACCTTGTCTGTGACTCCTCTGACATATGGTAGTACAGCAGGTACACGCTCGACTGTGGCCGGCTTCACTCGGTCACTGTGACGTAGGCGCGGGACCCGAAGCTTGTTGTCTTGCAATACTTGCTTGACGTGCTGAAGTTCGGCGGTCAGATGCTTTCTGTCACAGATCCCTCGTGCTCTCTGAAACAAAGATTTACCCACGGTAGCTAACTGTCAAGGATGATGGTGAGATTCACCATTTAAATATCGGTTGGTATGGGTCTTTTTTCTATACACAGTGTGACCAATTGTGTTATTAGGATTTCGAATGACTAAAACATCTAAGAAAGCTAAAGAATTATTTGCCTCTAACTCCATTGTGAATTGTATTTTAGAGTTTATAGAGTTAAGGTGGTTTAAAAATGCAGTTACTTTGTCAGATGGTAAAATTGTGAAAGTGTCGTCTACGTACCGCTTGTAGAATCTTGGATTTACAGGAGCAGTAAGAAGGGCTTTCTCCTCGAAGTCCTCCATGAATATGTCAGCGACTATGGCAGATACAGGTGAGCCCATCGCCACACCATCTACTTGCTTGCAGAACTCTTCCTTCCACAATAGATAGCCAGATGTGAGGCAGTGTTTGAGTAATACTGCATATTCAGCAGGCATGTTATTATATTCTAGCTTCCTAGTTACAATTGATATGCAGTCTTCAATAGGTAGGCATGTGAATAGTGACAGAACATCAAAACTGACCACAGTTTCATTGTCAGCGAGATGTAGGTCTTTTATCTCACTAACAAAATGGTATGAATCCTTTGTGTGCGCTCTGGTATGTCCTCTCAGTGGTGACAGTACTTTTGCCAAGTGTTGTGCCAGCTTATAAGTTGGTGAATCGATCTGGCTCACTATAGGACGTAGTGGAGCGTTTGGTTTGTCTATCTTTCTTGTTGTATGGGTTACCAAAGATACAAGACTTGGCGGTCTTCTGTACTGGCGATTCTACCTCTTAATTCACCAGGGTCCCTAGTGGAATGTGTAATGTCCGTCTGTAAACGTGTGAGGTATGTTTCTATTCGTAAACTATACTGTGTAACAGACTCGTTCGATTTTTGTTTGCAACTTTGTAAGTCTAAAAGTAAGTGATCCCTATGTTTGGTTTCACCAAATGTGGATTTTAAAAATTGTTTCAACTCGGACCAGGTTTCAAAAATTTTAAGAGAGCAGGCGGACTCAGCCTTGCCTTCTAGTTGGGAAATTATGTATTTGAATAAGATACTTTGTTGCGACGCAGTAGCTAGGTTTAAAGCATTTTCGTAATTTCTAATAAATGGTGATAATTTATTCCTATCGCCATCGAATGCCTTAATAAATTTAGTGAGGATTGAAAAATTTAATTCCTGCAAACTTGAACACGACTGAACGCTTTTCTTTTCAAGTTTACCACCTTCATTAACCATTTTAAAGAATTAATTTAATTAATAACGTGAAACGGAGTAGGATATTAAGAGTATAATATAAGTATATTATTAAATATCCACACGCAAAATAATGCAAATGACAAAAATAAATCAACATAAATCGAATAAACAACACTCACAGTATTATTAGTAGATACAGCGATTTCATGGAAGCAGAGGCGGCTCGGTGACGTCTCTGTCGGGTGACGGTGCGGCGATGCGGCGGAAGTGATGAAATGTGCAGCGTTTGCAGTTGGTACGGGTCAACGCTCAAACCAAATGTCGCGATGTATTTTGTGTAGAAATATTAGTTTTTTGTGCAACCAATAACCCGGTGCTGGGCAGAAAACCCTCACGCACAATGGAGCGATGCTGACACGTTGTCTGTGATGGCTAGGGTTGGCGGCGGCCTTTTACAGCGTCAGGAAGACAGGCAGGGACAGCAGGTGGCCAACTTGCTAGTTCAGGATCGCGAGTCTGGACCGATTTCTGTGTGGAGCTGGTCGTCGTTAGGAGTAGGCGACCCGAGGGACTTCAGAAATCCCTTTTCTTCTGACACCAAATGTTAGATTGTTCTTTTCAGCACTTATAAAAAAAAACAGTACTGAAATTTCGACAACTATTTATTAATTAAAAGTTTTACTCATACACAAGTTCGGACACAGAATTTCTACTATTACATAAAACTTATACGCGACTTGGATTATAACAGCGCGATAGCCCTGGCGAAGGGCAGAGTAGACCCGGAGTGTATTCTTAGCTTTCACTGATAGCCAGCAAGCCGGCAAGAATCAGGTCCGTACCTGGGGAGCAGTTTAGCTGAAGATCAACCAACTGAACGAATTTAGGAAAGTCTTGCGTATTTATAGCAAAATTATTGCTGATTTTTAATATTGTATTCGAATAAACCAGCAATAATTGCAAGTCAGCATTTTGCTTTAACAAATAGCGATGTGACAGCGTAAATAGGGATGTAACAGTTCTCAGCTCGACGACAGAAAAGGTTTTGAACTATTTGGAGTTCATTAATAGTTTTAGGGTCGGCGTGGGCAAAAACGGGAAGGATGTACAACAGAGGAGCAAGTACTGAACCCTGGGGGACACCAGCTGATGGCCAAGAATGAGGGAGACCGGTCGGTGATCGGATCCTAGATCGTCTAGTGTCTCGATTGCTTTGAGGTTGAGAGAAACTCCTTGGAGTAACGCAAAATCTAGTACATCGGGGGCGTGATTGGTGTTATCGGGAAAGTGAGTAACACCGAGGGGACTATGGACGGTAATATCAAGAGACTGCGAGATATCGAGCAATATCTTGCTACTAGGGGACGTAATACGGCATGTCCATTCAGTATGCTTGGAGTTAAAATCTCCAAACATAATGTCTGAATTGCCTAAAGATAAAATGGCCTCAAAATCTTTTTTGGGGGATAGGTCCCTGAAGGGATGTAACAGGAGGCTATGAGGATGGACTGATGTCCAGTCATAGCTAGCCTGCATACCGTGGCTTCCATGTTGGTAAGCTGCGGAGTAGAAATGGGCGAGCAGTGAAGTGTCTTCTTGTAATAGATGGCCGTTCCGCCGCCTCGGCGGTCGGGTCTGTCGTTACGAAGAAGAGAGAAGTTTTTAATAGAAAGGCCTTCAGTATCCTTTGTTTTGAGATTAGTTTCCTGTAGGAGGAGGAAATCGGCTTCACGATTCCGAAGAAAGAGCTTAAGCTCTGGGAGGTTATTTCGCAAACCGCGAATATTAAAGGATACAAGCGATAAACCCTTAGGTTTGATTCGACCGTGGGATTTTGGTAGAGCAAACTGCTCTGTCATTGAAGTTAAGTTAATTAAGTTAACTTAACTTACAACGCTAACAGAAGATTATGATGCTCTGAAAGAGCGAGGAGACGTTCTTGAGGGGACTTCGCAGCGCGCAGTTTGCGTGCTACTACAGTGATTTCCCTAATGTCATTATTCCTAATAGCGGAATACAGTGTTTTGTAGTCATCAGCTGTGGGCTCTGTTTCTTGAGGGTAGGAGGTTGTCCGCGGTGGGTCTGACTTTTTGGGGCCCCTGGGAAATACTGGAGGCTACATAGGCTTGGAGAAGCCCGGAGGGGGGCGAATTATGCCCTGAGGGGGCCTAGGGGGACCCTGAGAGGGCCGAGAGAAGCCCTGGATGGGCTGAGAAAGGCCCTGACGGGGCTGTTGATGGAGGGCCGGGAATGAGCGTTCATTGACCGGCGGTGGAACTTGCCTACTGGGGCGAGGTTGAGGTGCGCAGGGGCAGCCCCTGTAGTTAGCCGGGTAGCCTGTCTGTTTGCACAGGATACATGCGGGCGGGGATTCGGCGTCTTTGGGCCGGGGGCACTCTTTGGTGTTGTGGTGTTCGAGGCACTTAACGCACCTGGGTGGAGCGGAGCAGTTGGCCGCCGCATGACCATATAGTTGGCAGCGGTGGCACTGCGCCGGGAATCCGCGCCTATGTGGGGGCTCAACCTTCACTCTTGACAGGCCACACACTGTGCGTACCTGCCGGAAGATGGCTTTTGCCTCCGGCACGTTGCTTAGGATGACAAGGGCTAGGTTGAACCTCTTGCCCGTTCTACTGTGCATTTTGTGCACGGCTTCTACGAGGAAACCTTGGGACTTAAGGTCCTCAAGGATTTCCTCGTTGGTGAATTCAAAGGGGACGCCTCGGATGACGGCTCTAACTTTTCGCTCTTCCGGAAGAGCGTAGGTGTGGTAAGACACTCGTTCGGCTGTGAAAAGCCTGGTGAGTTGTCGGAAGTCCTCGATTGAGTTAGGGACGATTTTGATAGATTCGCCGAGGTTGATGGCATGGTCATATTTGATTCCTGCGTCATAGCAGGTTTTCGTGAGTTGGGTAAATTTTTCCTTGTCTCTTAGGAAGATAAGGGGTGGGACTTGCTTCTTGGCAAGGACTGGAGCACAACGAGAGGCTGGTTTGGACGGTGTGGGGATGTCTAGTGACATAAGTGGGATGGGCTGCGGGGGCGGGGGTGGCAGCGGGGGCTGCGGAGGTTGTAGGAGCGGCAGGGGCCGCTGAGATAAGGGGGTTGCGTTTTAACGCGGCGCGCTTACCATTGCGCTTGGAATTCACCGTGGTGAATGTAGACTCCCCGGTTCCGTCGGAGTCACAGGACTCCGATGAGCCGGTACCTGAAGTGGTGGCGGGCCTCTTCCGGGAGGCCGGCGCAGAGGACTGCAGCATTCCGCCTGTGGCATCGCTCTCGAGCGGTCGCATCCAGGTAGTCCGCGCATTCGTCCCTGTACGTGTAGTGCTCTCTCGCTCTCGCGCCTCCGCTGTCCTGCTCGCGCTGTACAGCGTCGACGCATTGCTCACTCCGCCGGTGGCATCGTTCTCGAACGGTCGCCCCCAGGTGGTCCGCGCTCTCGTACCTGTACGGTAGTGCTATCTCGCTCTCGTGCCTCCGCTGTCTTGCTCACGCTGAACAGCGTCGAGGCTGGTGAGTCACTTTCACGCTAACAGTTCTTACCCCCCTATCTCCGTCAGGGAGGTTTGACTGACCTCCGCTTTTTAAATTTTTTTTTGTTAATATTGTTATACGTATATTGTCTCGTAGCACGTCTCGCGCTCAAGTCCCTGTTCTGAGACACCGAGAACAGGGACCCGTCCCCATCCTTACCGAGCTTAGGTCTACTGCCCCAAAATGGCCACATATAGCCTATCTGAGTCCCTCGCCGCCCTCATAAACCAATACAGTTTAAATAACAATGAGACGGTCCTCGCCGCCCAGGCTTCCCCCCTGCCCCTCAGGCACACCATCCGCCGCCGGTAATCGCAACATACCTCGAAACGAGGAACAATTTTGCCCCCCTAGAGTCTTTTGCCCCCGATCGCGGCTTGCAGCGGCTTTAAATACACCATTCCACTGGTGATGGCGTGATGGCGCTATTGGGAGAGCTAATCCAGAAATATCTTGACACTCCTATTTCTGATACTTGATACCAGATGGCGCTAGTGCCATCAACTGTGGCGTGCAACACTATGTCCATTTATAATATTACCTACACACGCTATACATATAGCAAGAAAGATGTTTTAAAGTAGTTGTGCTAATGATGAAAAACACAAAGTATAACGCCACTGCTTAATAAATGCAGTTGTAGTGTTGAATTATACTTGGTGTTTTGTAAATCGTTATTTCCAAAGTAGAATATTAATAGTGAAACAGACGGACAGATATGCACCGTGTTAAAACTTTGTTTTAATATGTTTTGTTTGATTAGTAAGTACTATATATAACTTAAGTAATATTAAACCCAAAATGACTGGGTAAAAAATATGCCCATTTATGGTAAGTAAAATGTAAAATAAAAATAAATGAACTGGTTGTTTAGATAGAAAAAAAAATAATATCACTGTAAAAAAATTAGCATAAACATGGTTGTGTGGGAGCTTTGTTTGTATTGATTGATTAATAGCATATCCTGGACTCTATTTAAGTCTAGTTATGTAAACAATGATAAATATTTAGCTAGACATCTGAAACTGATTATGTAGAAATGTAAAAATTCACTGTATTTATTATAATTGATCATCATCATAAAGCGGTATATAAAGACAGGCGCAGTGTGTAAACTTTATTTTAAAATGGGTTAACTGATTAGTTAATACACCCCTAATACTATTTAAGCTAAAACACTAGGTAATATCATGTTTATCTATGTTATAACACACTAATAAATAGTGAGGAAATAAGATGTTTTAAACCGGTTATGTAAGGATTAAAAACACGTGTACAATTTCAATTGTATTTATCATTTTGATT